>JALIGW010000067.1:932500-1337500 GCA_023053685.1 Diadophis punctatus similis
ATGAACTAAGCTATCTAAGCCCAAAATTTCAAGTCTGGAGGAATAAGGAATTCCGTTGCAAGCAGAGGAGTGGAAGACTCTTGTGAAATATTTCTGGACTCTCTCAATTGTATTAATGTCCGATATGCAGTGCGGGTTCCAGACAGATGAGCTGTATTCGAGAATTGGTCTGGCAAATGTTTTGTATGCTCTGGTTAGCAGTGTAATATTGCCAGAGAAGAAGCTACGCAAGATTAGGTTAACAACTCTTAGTGCCTTTTTGGCAATGTTGTTACAGTGGGCTCTGGCACTTAGGTCATTAGATATGAGTACTCCAAGGTCCGACTAACATTTTCACCACTCTGCTACCCTTTCAACTTTCCGCTCTGCTTCCTTTCTAGGTACAGTTGATGGAGCCTGCGATCCTAAAGCTGCTGCGATCTTAGGAGGCAATTATACTCTCCTGGAAGATGGAACCACATTGATCTATGACTGTCCTCAGGGACAGTATCCCTATCCGACACAATTCCGGTTTTGTAAGAATGGCAACCAGTGGAGCCCCTTGACCGGCAGGGATGGCAGGACCGTCGAGCAGGCTGCGTGTCGAGGTACGGTGGGTTCATTTCTCAAAAGAGAGGCATGGCGTGACAACTTCCCCTCTTCCTCTCAAACGTTATCGCCAACCAAATTCCGGATTTTCCACCAGAGGCCTTTTTGTAACTGTATTTTAAAAAAAACCGTGGGAGTCACTAGCAGGCTTATCACACTGCAAAAGCATGTTTACTTTACTTTTTATCTACTATATTGGAAACGTTTATAAAGCTGCCTATCTTAAAAACAACTCTGGTCGGCTTACAACCAATAAAACAATATTCATCAGAATAAAACGAACAACAATAAGATTAAAACCAGGAAATAGGCATGCAACCCTGAAGCACCCCCCCCCACACACACACACCTCCTTTTAATTTTTAACTTAGTCTATTGGTGTTTTTAGGTGGTTCCCATTTCCCTGAACTTGATGTGTATTGTGTTTTCATGTGCTTTTTATCTGTAAACCGCCCAGAGCCACTCTAAGAGTGAGAGGGGGCAGTATCTATGTTTGGTAAATGAATAAATAGAAGCCCTGGTGGTGCAGTGGTTAGAATGCAGTATTGCAGGCAAACTCTGCCCAAAGTCTGGAATTCGATCCTAACCAGCTCAAGGTTGACTCAGCCTTCCACCCTTCTGAGGTCAGCAAAATGAGGACCCAGATTGTTGGAGGCAATGCGCAAATAAGGGTTACATTGTAAAACCCACCCAGAGAGTGTTGTATGGGGCAGGGGTGAAATTCAAAAATTTTCCCTACCAGTTCTGTGGGTGTGGCTTGGTGGGCGTGGTGTGGCTTGGTTGGGAAGGATACTGCAAAATCTCCATTCCCATCCCACTCCAGGGGAAGGATACTGTAAAATCCCCATTTCCTCCCCACTCCTGGGGGAAGGATACTGCAAAATCCCCATTTCACCCCACTCCAGTGGAAGGATACTGCAAAATCTCCATTCCTACCCCACTCCAGGGGAAGGATACTGTAAAATCCCCATTTCCTCCCCCCTCCTGGGGGAAGGATACTGCAAAATCCCCATTCTCTCCCCACTCCAGGGGATGGATACTGCAAAATCCCCATTCCCTCCTCACTCCTGGGACCAGCCAGAGGTGGTATTTGCCGGTTCTCTGAACTATTCAAAATTTCCGCTACGGGTTCTTCAGAACCTGCTGAATTTCACCCCTGGTATGGGGTGGTATATAAGTATATAAGTCCGGATGCTATTGCTATTGTTAGGGTTTGAGCCCCAAATTTCCATTTGCAAAGCAAGACAGTTGTTAAGTGAGTTTTGCCCCATTTTACAATCTTTCCTGCCCCAGTTGTTAAGTGACTCACTGCAGTGGTTAAGTTAGTAAGGTGGTTGTTAAGTAAATCTGGCTTCCCCATTAACTTTGCTTGTCCGAAGGTCGCAAAAGAGACCCCATGACACTGTAGTTGTTATAAATATAAGCCAGTTGCCAAGCATCCAAATTTTGATCTCGTGACCATGGAGATGCCACAAGAGTCATAAAAGTGAAAAATGGTCATGAGTCACTTTTTTCAGTGCCATTGTAACTTTGAGCAATGACTAGCAATAGCACTTAGACTTATATATTGCTTCATAGTGCTTTATAGCACTCTGTAAGCAGTTTACAGAGTCATCCTATTCAGGGGCAGGTTCCTTTTATCTTTTCCTAGCGGTGCGCATCGCGACGTTTCATCCCGGCGCACAATTTTAGTTCCACGCATGCACAGAGGGACAATTTTACTTCCACGCATGCTCAGAGAGCCCAAAAATAGCTGAAAATTAGGAAAAAAATATGGCAGTGTGCACGACAGACAGCACGGGAGCTGTCACGCCAAAATTACATCATTAGCAGGCTACTATCGGAGCGCCCGCAATGGACTGCACCGGTAGGAACCCACCTCTGATCCTATTGCCCCCAACCATCTGGGACCTCATTTTACTGACTTGGGAAGGATGGAAGACCGAGTTAATCTTTAACCGGTCAGGATCGAACTTCTGGCAATGGGCAGAGTTTGCCTGCAAAACTGCATTCTAACCACTGCGCCCCCACAGCTCTCTAAACAAATGGCTGTAAGTCAAGGATTACCTGTAGTGATATTTGTGTTAGAATAAACTTTCCTTTCATCACTTCCATCACTGTTGCTTCTAGGCATGGCATAGTCTATGGAATTACTGTGAGCCGCACTGTGAGGCGGTATATAAATCTCACAATATAAATAAATAAATAAAATAATTGTGGCTTCACATCTATAATGGTCTCAGATGAGCAGGGCCAGAACGATTGTGAATGGTGGAACTGGAAAAAGCTGGAGCTGGGATTGGATAGGACATGCAAGAAAATTGATTGATGTTTTCTCTTCCTTTTTTAAAAAAATATTTTTTTTTAAATATACATCCATATTGTGTGTGAACAGAGTTGGTTCTGGGTATCATTCATATTAATCCAATTCAGAACTGCAGAAAAAACAATTACTGCCAACCTGCCTTCTATTGAGGACCTCTATACTGCACGAATCAAAAAGAGGGACGTGAAAATATTTACTGACCCCGCGCATCCTGGACATAAACTGCTTCAACTCCTACCCTCAAAACGATGCTATAGAGCACTGCACACCAGAACAACCAGACACAAGGACAGTTTTTTCCGAACTCCATCACTCTGCTAAACAAATAATTCCCCCACCACTGTCAAACTATTTACTAAGTCTGCACTACTATTAATCTTCTCATCGTTCCTATCACCCATCTCCTCCCACTTATGACTGTATGACTGTAACTTGTTGCTTGTATCCTTACGATTTATATTAATACTGATTGTTTCCTGATTGCTTATTTGTACCCTATGACAATCATTAAGTATTTTACCTCATGATTCTTGACAAATGTATCTTTTCTTTTATGTACACTGAGATCATATGCACCAAAGACAAATTCCTTGTGTGTACGATCACACTTGGCCAATAAAGAATTCTATTCACAATAACAGTATTAGTAATCTGTATCACATTTGTCAAATTTAAGTAATCCTCATTATATTGTTCAAACATATAAGCAAGAAATGCCTAACTCCTCATCTTTATCTTCATCTATGTCTTTCTTGCTCAATCTAAACATTTCTCCATTATATATGAACAAATTTGACTAGGTATCATTCATATTGACCCAATTCAATGTTTTCTTCCAGCCATCCGGTGTGTCAGGCCTCTAGAATTTGAAAATGGTGCATTTGAGACCATCCAGCAATTTTACAACGTAAGCCAGGAGCTGAAGTTCACTTGCTATGATGGGCACAAGCTCCGAGGGTCCCAGATACGTACCTGTCTCCCCAACGGGAAATGGAGTGGAGAAACAGCCATATGTGATGATGGAAGTGAGTCTGATTATCCTTTGTGATCAAAATCTACCGTTTCTTCCCCCTTGGGAAAATCTTTATGGAAATTCTCAATCATCCAGCTCATGGTTGTCCCAAAGGTGCTTCTGAACGGAACTAAAGAAGCTTCTTGGATGAGAAGCGAAACATTTTCAAAGAAAAAAAAAACAAGAAAGTCCAGTTGTCTTTTGGTGGTGGTTGTGGGAAGCACCTCTGAGTTTCCCTTTGGGGAATGTATTCATGATTTGAACGTGTAGTTTTCCTCTGATTGCTGTATTTTTTTAATGTTATATATTTTTTATTTTAGGAAATGTATTCTGCTGCCTACATGGCGACTCAAGGTGGCTAATAAGAATATAAAAGCCTCATATACAAAACAATAAAACTAATAAAAGTGAATCATGTAATAAATCCATAAAATAATATAATAAAATAATAAAATAACCCCTAACCACCACCCCCCCCCCGGCGACAACAGATCACACGAGCCATTTAATGGGCTCCATCCCACTCTGGGTTCCCCATGCCTGCTGGTAGAACCGGGTTTTCAGCGCCTTCTGGAAGAGAGTTAAAGTGGGGGCCATTCTAATCTCTATGTGGATGATGTTCCAGAGAGAGGGAGCCACCACGGAGAAGGCCCTTCTTCTGGGTCCCACCACATGTATCTTCCTAGGGGGTTGGACCAGGGGCGAGTTGCTTACTTACCGAGACTGGTGCACTGCTGAGCGTTTCTCCATGCTTCGTGCACGCACGTGCGCTATGTGCGCGCACCCCCTCGCACAATTTTGCTTCCGCGCATGCGTGGAAGCAAAATCTTGCCAAAATTTCACAAGGGGATGTGCGCGCACATGAGATTTCAGTGTGATTTTGCTTCCGTGCATGCGCAAAAGCGAAATCTCATTGAAATCTTGCGCGCGCACGTGTCCCCTCACGAGATTTTGGCGCAATTTTGCTTCCCCGCATGCGCAGAAGCAAAATCGCCCAAAAATTCGTAAAAAAATATGGCAATGCGCGCGACTGTCCAGTGGAGACTGTACCGGAGCAGTCGCGCGCAAATTGCATTATCGGCAGGTCCCTACTGGAGCTACGCACTGGACTGCACCAGTAGGAACCCACCCCTGGGTTGGACCCACAACATTCCTTCCCTTCCCACTGTAGTGGGTCGGGTAGATGTGAGGGACCGGCAAGAGACGATCCCTCAGATAACCTGGTCCCAAGCCATGAAGGGCTATAAAGGTGACAACCAGCACCTTCAATTGCACCCGGAAGCAAATTGGCAATCAATGCAGCTCCCGCAGGAGACGTGGTACATGTGCACACCGAGGTCTGGACAAAACCATGCGGGCCGCTGCATTTTGCACCAACTGGAGCTTCTGGGTGCTCTTCAAGGGCAGCCCCATGTAGAGTGCATTGCAATAGTCAAGACGGGAAGTGACTAGGGCATAAGTGACTGTGAATAGAGATTGTCGGTCCAGGAAAGGGCATATCCTTCTTGGCAGGTTCTTATAAATTTTGCTACTGGTTAAGCCAGAAGGTCAGGACTTGTATCCCTGTCTGCCATCTTGCTGTTTTTGACCTTATCCTCAGAGTGTCATTGGGTGTGTCATTCCCTCCCCCTCTCGTTTTCAGCTGGCCATTGTCCCGACCCAGGAATCCCGATTGGCGCTCAAAAATACGGCACGGAGTATCAAACAGAGAGTACGGTTCGCTACCAGTGTTCTAGAGGGTTGTCTCTGATCGGATCTAAGGAAAGAGTTTGCCAAAAATCAGGAATTTGGAGCGGATCAGAACCAGAATGTCTAAGTGAGTAAATAGGATAGGAAAAGACGGGCTTAGCATCTGAAAAGGTGAATCTGGAACTGTTATTGTTTTTTCGCTTCTTTGCCATCATTTATGCAACCATTTTTTTTCGTATCCTTACACACACACACACACACACACACACATCACTGAGAAACAAATTCACTGTCTCCTTCTTTTCTTTCCCAGGCCCATTCACTTTTGATTCTAAAGAAGAAATCGTCACCAAGTTTCTTCCATCTTTCATTGAAGTTGCTTTATCTGCCAGCCAAGGTAAATTTTTGTAAGTGTGGTAGGATAGGAGACTGGAGCATCATTTAACCTGGTTTCGTCATTGGAATCATGTTATATCATCCTTGGTAGAAGGACTGTTTGTTAAAGATTCCAATGCAGTGATTGCTGTCACCTTTGCGAGGTAGGCCAGGTCAGGAAACAGACTGAGCAAGCATCTTGAGAGCTTGCCAGAATTTCCTTCAGCCTCATCTTATGTCAAGCAGAATCAAGGTGTGGGAAGAAGTGATCTGGGCATCTTTAGGAAGAGCAAGTGGGGCAGGAGTGGTTTTCACTTACCTTCCCTACCGGTTCGCAAATGTGAGCGTGCACGGCCTCCATTGCATGCTTTTTACTCACATGTGCACCTTCCGTGCATGCACCCAGCCATGAAAACGTGACTAAATAGGACGGCATTATGTCCGGGCGGGTGTATTAAAGTTTGTTGCAGAAAAATCAATTTCCAGAAACACACACAGATGACTGATTCAGCTGGATTCATTAACTTCTTTATATACAATAATATAGATGAAGTAAATTTTACAATACTAATATAGATTCTTCTTCAAGCAGTTACAGGTAGCAGAGAACAGTCAGTTTCATTTCAGCAGCAGACGAGCACAGAGTGGACAAGAGAGCAGAGTGGACTGAGCCACGCCCAGTCTTAAGCTTCAGCTTTCAGTTTCGATTCTCTGCACAGATTCAGAAGTGGTTAGCTCCCATTGGCTGACTTAGTTGCTATGCCTATTCATTGACTAACCATGTTAACATGGCTCTCCCAGTTCATGAATATCTTAACAAGGTGGGTGCAGTCAGCACTACCAGTTCACCCGAACCGGTCCAAACCGGCAGCATACCACCACTGAAGTGGGGGGGGGGGGGGACACAACGATTGTCATGCTGCAAATACCTTATGTTAGGGGTCTCCAAACTTGGCAACCATAAGTCTTGTGGACTTCCCCAGCGAGTATGAAATAGCAATAGCACTTAGACTTATATACCACTTCACAGTGCATTAATGCCCTCTCTAAGGGGCTTATAGAGTCCGCATATTGCCCCCCAATAATCTGGGTCCTCTTTTTACCGACCTCGGAAGGATGGAAGGCTGAGTCAACCTTGAGTCGGTGAGAATCGAACTGCTGGCAGTTGCAGTCATCAGTCAGCCGAATTAGTCTGCAGTACACTGCACTCTAACTACTGTGCCACCACGGCTCTTCACAAGAAATTCACACATCTTAAAATTGCCAAGTTTGGAGGAATAGTCAACATTCCAGAAGATAGGCTCAAGATCCAGATGGATCTCGACAGACTTGAACGCTGGGCCCTATCTAACAAAATGAAATTTCACGTACATAAAAGTAAGATTTTACACTTAGGTAAGAAAAACCAACTGTACAGGTACAGACTAAGTGAATCTTAGCACAACAACAGTAACTGAAAGATCTTGGGAGTCCTAGTGGACAATCATTAGCAGCCAAAAAAGCAATCAATGCAATCCTAGGCTTCATTAATAGAGGAATAGAATCAAGATCACGTGAAGTTCTAGTACTGTTTTATAATGCCTTGGTAAGACCACACTTTGAATTCTGCATCCGGTTCTGGTCGCCACAATGTAAAAAAGCTGTTGAGATTCTGGAAAGAGTGCAGAGAAGAGCAACCAAGATAATTAAGAAGGCTAAAACATATAAAGAACATTTGCTGGAATTGGATATGTCTAGTTTAATGAAAAGGAGGACCAGGAGTGACATGATAGCAGTGTTCCAATATCTCAGAGGCTGCCACAAAGAAGAGGGAGTCAAGCTGTACTCCAAAGCTCCTGAAGACAGGACAAGAAGCAATGGATGGAAACTAATCAAGGAGAGAAGCAATCTAGAACTAGGACGATAATTCCTGACGGTTAGAACAATTAACCAATGGAACAACTTGACTCTGGAAGTTGTGGGTGCTCCAAGACTGGAAGTTTTTAAGAAGAGATTGGACAGCCATTTGTCTGAAATGATATAGGGCCGTGATAGCGAACTTATGGCATGCGTGCCCAAAGTGGTACACAAAACCTTGACTGTGTGTCTTCTGGGTTTCTGGCACGCATGCGCGCACGACGATCAGCTGTCCTTTGTGCATGTGGCAGTGCCAAAAGCTGGTGTGCACATATGTGCCGGCCAGCCGATTGTCGGGCATGTATGTGTGCTAGAACCCAGAAGTTCTGCTTTTCTGGAGCGTGGCTGCAACGAGAGAGCACATGTGCACATGACGTTTCCACGTGACCTTTTCAGCACTTGGTGCCAAAAAGGTTCACCATCACTGATATAGGGATTCCTGCCTGAGTCAGGGGTTGGACTAGAAGACCTCCAAAGTCCTTTCCAACTCTGTTATTCTGGGTTTTTTTTTCCTATCAGGAGCATCAGCTAACACCAAAAGTGACGCACTTAATATCTACTTTCTCCTTGACGCCTCAGAAAGCTTTGGCCGAAGAAGGTTCACAAAGGCTAAGGAAGCATTGGTGAACTTAATCCTGAAGGTAGGTTCCATTTTGAAAACTTCCTTGAACCAGACTTTTCCATTCAAGATGTTATCTGCTTCCAATATGCCTAGGTCAGGAGTCGGCAACCTTAAACACTCAGAGAGCCATTTGGACCAGTTTCCCACAGAAAAGAAAACACCGGGAGCCACAAAACCCTTCCCGTGCCTGTCTATTTCCTGAGTGGTCACAGAACTAGCATATGTAGTTGAATTAAACGTTCTGTTTTCTTCTGAAACTTTTATTTTCTTGGACTTATCCATGGTTGGCCTACCGGGGGTGGAAAAGCTCAATAAATCGCGTATCACACATTGGCAGTTGTGATGCATATTTTGAGCGACAGGGAGCCGCAGTAGAGGGATGAAAGAGCCACATGCGGCTCCAGAGCCATGGGTTGCTGACCCCTGGCCTAGGTATTTGTAACCGTCATCCTTTGCTAATGCTTTCATTATGCTTCCATTTCCCTGTTCTATTCCTTCTATTTTTTTTTTTCATTTTTCCTCGCCGCCTGGATAATATAGCACATTTTTCAAGTCCAAAGTTCATTTTGATGTCACTGCTGAACAGTTGAACTGTGTTGAGTATTGATTTAAGTTCAGTGGGGATTTTTGCATACATTTTTAAGTCATCCCTGTAGAGTAGATGGCTTATCTTGTCATGTTGGCTTGAGATTTGGTATCCTAGTTTTGTGTTTCGTAGGATTATTGTCAGTGGAATTAATGCGATGTTGAACAGTAGTGGTGAATGTGAGTCCCCCTGGAAGATTCCTCGTCTGATGTTGACTTCACCAATGTTCTCCCCATTTGCTGTTAGAACTGTTTTCCATTTTTGCATATTTGCTTTCAAAAATGTACAGATATTTTGTACAGATGTACAGATGTACAGATTTTGTACAGATAAGTTTTCCAGACAGGTGTTAATCCAGCTGTGGGGTAAAGAGTCAAATGCCTTCTTGTAATCAATCCACACCCTATTTAAATTCATTTTTCCTCATTTTGCATTTTTAAGTATCATTTTGTCAATGAGCAACTGATCTTTTGTTCCTCTTGATTTTTTATAATTTCCTTTTTGTTCTACTGGATGCAGATGGTTTTCCATCAGATGATTGAATACTGAATTTGCCAGTATTCTTGTAAAAAGTTCGAACGTTGTTGGCAGACAAGTAATTGGGCGATAGTTGATTGGTTCTGTGCCCTTTTCTGGATCTTTCATTATCAAGTATGTTCAACCAGCTGTTAACCATTCTTCACTTGTTGCATTTTGAAGCATTTTATCAAATTGAGTGGCCATGCGATGATGGAAGTTGGTCAGGTGTTTTAGCCAGTATCCATGCAATTCGTCCAGGCCAGGTGCACTCCAGTTCTTGACCTTCTTTGCTTGTTTTGCAACCATGTCAGTTGTTATTATAATATTTCCCATTTTGTTTCGTGTCGTTTGTTGTTGAATATCTTTGATCCAGAAGGCAGTTTTGTTGGGTGAACATTAGTTTGGACTCGATTTTCATCAAGGAATTGATAGAAGAGGTGTTGGTTTCTTCTGAACTGGACATTTTCACGATATTGTTTTATTCGTCCTTCGTATCTTTCCATTTTCTTTGCTATTGCTATTACATGTTGTTTTATTTCTTCCATGATTTCCGTTATTGTTTTTTCCTCTAGGTTGTATTTTTTGTGCAAACTATTTTTCAGTTTTTTGTTCTTTATTTTTCCTTCTTTCAAGTACTTTAAATTGCTGACATCCTCTCGTAGTTTTTTAAATTTTATTTTCAAGTCGAATTTTCCACTTTGGTGATCCAGTGGTTTTCTTTTTTGGCATTTTATAACCCAGTTCTGCAGTTATAACAGCAGCTGTGCTATACATTAGTTGGTTGGTTTCATATAGTGTGCTGGATGGGATGGAACTTAAAATGTTGTTCACGGCAGTTAACCGATCTTTCACTCGTTTGCTATGCACTTCGCGAATGGTAGGTAGTCTTTTTCTTTCTATGTTTTCTTTGATGTGGTTTACTATTATTGTTGTTGTTGTTGTTGTTGTTATAATTATATAACAACAACTGGCCGCTGTGATACAATTGTGGATAATTATTATTATTATTATTATTATTATTATTATTATTATTATTATTATTATTATTATTATTATTATTATTATTATTATTATTATTATTATTATTATTATTATTATTATCCACAATTGTATCACAGCGGCCAGTTGTTTCGCCGGATTACTAGCCGAGCCCCACCCAGGGGCCTAGGACGTCATAATATATTTTCGAAGTATATGTGTGGAACTGAGCAGTGCGGCTTTCTGCATTTGACTTTGGTGATTTTGTCGATTTTGAGCTGTTTCAAATGTAATTCCAGTGCTTTTGGGACAGCACCCAGTGTTCCAATCACCATTGGAATTACCACTG
Organism: Diadophis punctatus similis; assembly: GCA_023053685.1. Classification (NCBI taxonomy): domain Eukaryota; kingdom Metazoa; phylum Chordata; class Lepidosauria; order Squamata; family Dipsadidae; genus Diadophis; species Diadophis punctatus. The sequence goes on from JALIGW010000067.1 coordinate 943,441, forward strand.
CTGGTTTGTGCCATAATCATTGAATTTCAATTTTTAAGTCCTGGTATTTTGCGATTTTTTCGTGTTCCTTCTCATCGACCTTGCTATCACCTGGTACAGGAGCGGGTTCCTAATTTTTTTACTACCACTCTGTGGGCGTGGCTTATTTTGTGCGTGTGGCTTGCCAGCCATGTAACCAGGTGGGCGTGGGCCTCGTGAGCTTGGCAGCGGCCTGAGAAGCGGGGGGCATTTCCCACCCGCAATGCAGCCCCCCGCAGCGGGAGCAGCAAGACCGCGGTAGCGGTTCTTCTAGGAGGCTCCGTCCGTCCTGAATGCTTCTTCCCATTCGATGATCCTAGGCTCCTGCCGCCCATTCCCCCTCCCCTCAGTAACTCGAGAAGCCTCGAACGTGCGAAAATGCCTAGGATCATCACCGCACATTCCTGGCTTCTCGGACTGCTGAAGGGAGGGGAATGGAGATAGCTCCTGCAGCCCGTTCTTTCAGCATCTCACACTCTCCCTCAGCCATCCTCCCCTGCTTGGACTCACTGTGGGGTAGGAAGGCAGCGCATGCGCAGTGCCAGAAGCTCGGCTTCTGGGCATGCGCAGAAGAAAATGTTTTTTTTAAAAAAAAATTTTTTTAAATGGCGGTGCCCAGGCACTGGCAACTGACCGCACAGGTACTGTGACGTCACCAGCGGGTCGCTACCAGTGCTATAGAGTGGACTGCACTGGTAGGAACCCATCACTGACCTGGTATTGCGATGTCAATGATAGTCACCTTGTTTTTCTCGACCAGCGTGATGTCTGGTGTATTATGCGCCAGTACCTTGTCCGTTTGTATACGAAAATCCCATAAGATCTTGACTATCTGATTTTCAGTGACTTTTTCAGGCTTGTGTTCCCACCAGATTGTAGCAGTATGGATGTTATAGTTTTTGCATAAATTCCAATGGATCATTTGTGCAACAGAGTTGTGCCGTAGTTTGTAATCGGTCTGCGCGATTTTCTTGGAGCAGCTGAGCACATTTGTCTACAGTTTCATCGGCTTCCTTGCACAATCTGCATTTAGCATCTTTTGAGGATTTATCAATTTTGGCCTTTATGGCATTTGTGCGAATTGCCTGTTCTTGTGCAGCCAGGATCAGTGATTCTGTTACTTTCTTTAAAGTACCAATTGTTAATCATAACCAAGTTTTTTCACGTTGTTGTTGTTATCATCATCATCATCATCATCATCATCATCATCATCATCATCATCATCATCATCATCATCATCATCATCATTATTATTATTATTATTATTATTATTATTATTATTATTATTATTATTATCATCATCATCATTATTATTATTATAGGTCTCCAGCTATGACCTCCTTCCCAATTATGGCATTGTAACTTTTGCTACCGAAAGTAGAATGGTTCTGAGTACAACTAATCCACGGAGTAGTGATGCTGGCTGGGTGTCTGAACTGCTGGGCTCCATTAGCATCGATGGTGAGCATGTTGGTTAAAAAAAAAGAACTGTAAATACAGTTAGTCCTCAACTTACGACCACAATGGAGCCCAAAATTTCTGTTGCTAAGCAAGAACATTTGTTAATGGTTAATGAGTTTTGCCCCATTTTGCAACCTTGCTTGCCACAGTTGTTAAGTGAATCACATAAGTTCTTAAGTTAATAATCCGGTCATTAAGTGAATCTAACTTCTCCATTGACTTTGCTTGTCAGAAGGTCGCAAAAGCGGATCGCGGGACCCCAGGACATTGCAACCGTCATAAATATGAGTCAGTTGCCAAGTTTTTCCTTTTTCATCACGTGACCATGGGAATGCTGGGACGGTCGCTAAGTGTCAAAAACGGTCCTAAGTCACATTTTTCAGTGCCATTGTAACATTGTAACGGTCACTAAATGAACTGTTGTAAGTCGAGGACTACCTGTATATATTTGTGCAGCGGTAGGCAAGCCTTGGAGCTTCTGCCATATGGCTGCCAAGGGCTTGTCTTTCATTTATGAGGGCAACAACAACAAAATTATTTTATTTATTTATTTTAATCGGCTTCGTGTGGTCATATACACGAAATTTGGGTGTAAATGCCTGTCGGAAAATGTCATTTATTGTCATTGATTACCATTGTATTTGGTAATTGTCATTGATTACCATTGTATTTGTAATTTATTACCATTGAAATTTATTACCATTTTATTTGTGGATAGTCGCTAACCAAGATAGTCCCAGAGGTGCTTTTTTTCCCAAAAGACAACTGGGCTTTGAAAAACTTCCTGGTTTTTCTTTGAAGACGTTTCGCTTCTCATCCAAGAAGCTTCTTCAGTTCTAACTGAATGGTGGAGGATGGAAACATGTATAGTCTTTGCAGTCATCTGGTCATTAGCGCTCTCTCTGAGAGTCGTTGAGGCCACTTGGAGGTTTATCTGTGCCCTCAGGGTCACCGGAATAGTGCAAATGGGTGTGGAGCCTTCCTGGAAATGCTAAAAGGACTTTGTTGTAAACACGTGATTTCAGCAGTTTCAAGAAATTTCCACACCCATTTGCACTCTTAAGGTGACCCTGAAGCAGGGGTGAAATGCTACCGGTTCGGCCCAGTTTGGGCGTACCGGTAGTGGCGGCCGCCAGTGGTTCAGAGAACCGGTAGCAGCGGCAGCACAAGGCTCCGCCCACCCACCCGGACGTCGCCATTTTCTTTTTTTAACCCTCATGCGCAGAGGGTGAAAAAGTGTGTGTGGTGGTGGCGCGCGTGCAAAGCGCGCACATCCGGACCGGTAGGGAAGGTAAGTAGATTTCACCGCTGCCCTGAAGACACAGTTAAACCTCCAAGTGACCTCAATGACTGTCAGAAAGGGTGGAAGGAATATAAATATAAATCCTTCCATTTTCCCCTATTCAGTCAGAACCGAAGAAGTTTCTTGGATGAGAAACAAAATGTCTCCAAGGAGAAACAGAGTCCAGTTGCCTTTTGGAAAAAAAAAGCACCTTTGGGACAACCATGACCTGGATGACTGACAATCCCCATAGACAACTAATCAAGATAGTTCAGGGGTGGGTTCCCCTTACCTTCGCCACCGGTTCGCATCGCGACATTTCGCGCGCGCGCGTCACCTCATGCAGTCTGGCTTCCGCGCATGCTCAGAAGCAGGAATCAGCCCGAAACACAGCTGAGGAGCTGATCAGCTGTGCTTCGGGTGAAGAAATAAAGGTCAGTACTAATCCGCAGGCTGGTGGGAGGGCCCTTTTTCAAGCAGCGGAAGGGGAAAAATTCGTAAACAAATCCAAAAAAAAAAGATGGCGGCGCTCACGGACCGGCACCAAAAGTGACGTCACCAGCGGGTCGCTACCAGTTTGGGCGATCTGGGCCGAACCGGGAGGAACCCACCCCTGAGATAGTTGCTAAATAAGGAGCAGCTATATATCTCACGACACTCTGTAATGGACTCATCCGTGTTGAATTCCTGTTAGCTGTAGAGATTCTTTTGGTTTCATCTCATGTTCCAATACAGGAAAGTATTTGCAGCTCAGGGTTGAAAGGAAGGGTCTTTGGTGCTCTCTGATGAACGTAGATTAACATCACACCAACAATGAAGGAGCCGAGGTGGCTCAGTGGTTAAATGCAGCTACTGCAGGCTACTCCAGCTGACTGCTAGTTCAGCAGTTCAGTTGTTCAAATCTCACCAGGCTCAAGGTTTCCATCCTTCTGAGGTCAATAAAATGAGGACCCAGATTGTTGGGGGCAATATGCTGAACTCTGTAAACCGCTTAGAGAGGGCTGTAAAGCACTATGAAGCGGTATATAAGTCTAAGTGATATTGCTAATGCTAATGAAGACATAAATAATAATCTGGGGTAGGCAAACTACAGCTCTTTGAGGACCTGTGGACTTCAACTCCCAGAATTCCTGAGCCAGCCATGCATGCATGGCTGGCTCAGGAATTCTGGGAGTTGAAGTCCACAGGTCCTCAAAGAGCTGTAGTTTGCCCACCCCTGCAATAACCCAATCAAGAAACTGCTAAAGAAGCCAACAGTAAACGGCCTAGCCAAAGTACCTCTAAGACCAACCCCACCCAACACTGACGGGGGCAAGGTACTAGAATATAAACTGAGAGCAAACCCCACTCCTTACCAGAACTGATGGTGTTATCTGGTGTGGTAACGAAACATCTGCAAGAAAACAATCACGTTCAGACAGCACCAAGGACGCTTCATTTCATGTTTCCTCTGTTGGGCTTATTGGGACTTATTTAAGGTTCACCAACTAATGCACTGTTCAACTTTGCATTTGGATTTTCCAGCGCATGAGCTGAAGACTGGAACCAACATCGCGAATGGCTTTCAAACGGTCTATGAAATGATGATTACGCATGACCTGGAAGAGAAGCGACGGGGGCTGAACCCCACTCCTGTCTCCACCACAACCCATCATATCATTATCGTCCTAACAGATGGTGAGCAGATCAAGAGGAAAATGCATTGAGTTCCTTTGGTTGCTCTTGTTCTGTTGTTTGAGAAAGAATTTTTAGAGTACCTTAAAAAGATTATAAGAGGAGCCAGCAGTCATTTCAGGTATTAAGCACCATTTTATACAAGGGCCACAACTTGTCTGGGAAGGAAGTGAGGGAGGGAAAGGGAAAGGAGGGAGGGAGGAAACAAGGAAAGGAGGAAAAGAGGAAAGGAGGCGGGAATAAAGGGAGGAAGGAAAGGGAAGGAGGGGAAGGGAGGAGGAAAGGGAAGGAGAAAGAGAGGGAGGGAGGGAGGGAGAAAGAAATGAGGAAGGGAGAAAGGGAGGAAAGGAGGCAGGAATAAAGAGGAAGGGAAGGGAAGGGAGGAGGAAAGGGAAGGAGAAAGAGAGGGAGGGAGCAAAAGGGAAAGGGATGGAAGGAGGGAGGAAAAAAGGAAGGAAGGAAAGGAGGGAGGAAGAAAGGAAAGAAGGGAAGGAAAGAGGGAAAGGGAGGGAGGAATGGAGGAAGGAGGGGAGGGAGAGAGGAAATGAAGAAGGGAGGAATGAAGGAAAGGAGGCAGGAAGAAAGGGAGGGAGGGAAAGGGAAGGTGGGAAAGGGAATAAGAAAGAGAGGGAGGGAGGGAGCAAGAGGGAAAGGGAGGGAGGGAGGGAGGAAAAGAGGAAGGGGGAAAAAGGGAGGAATAAAGGAAAGAAGGGAAGGGAAGGGAAGGAGGGAAAGATAGGGAGGGAGAGAGAGAGAGAGAGGGAAAGAGGAAATGAAGAAGGGAGGAATGAAGGAAAGGAGGCAGGAAGAAAGGGAGGAAGGAAAGGGAAGAGGGAAGAGGGAAAGGGAAAGAGATGGCGGGAGGGAGGGAAGGAAGGAAGGAAGGAAGGAAGGAAGGAAGGAAGGAAGGAAGGAAGGAAGGAAGGAAGGACCAAAGGGCAATGAAAAATGTTAGTCCGCCAGTGCTTTTGGAAAATGTTGGAAGTAGAATCCAGGACCGAGTAATTTTAAAAAATCCATAATGCATTTATTCCCTTCCTTCCCTCTCCTTACTCCCAAATGACAACATGACAGGTCAGAATGACCCTTCGCAACAATCTTTCTTTTTCTAGGAGACTACAACTTGGGGGGGCCCTCGTCTTTTGCCATCCAACAAATGAAGGAGTTTCTTAACATTGGGAGATCTTCTGAAAACTCTCGCGAAGATCATTTGGGTAAGATGACGATAAATGAGCCGGACGCCTTCATTTCACCTTCTTTGCATTTCACTGTCCCCGGCCAGTTGGGATGGAAATGGTTTGATTTCATTTCCACGAATTGCTTTGCTTATTGATCGATTTACTACAAAAACTCTTGTGTCTCTTTTGTCTGTGACCTGTAACTGTGCAAAACGGTGCGTCATTCGGCAAAGTTTTTCCGTGCGTTGCTTGAAAGGGTTTTTCTGTTGTGCAATTTTGATGGGGAGAAACCAGTTGCTGGTTTCACTGCGCTATTCCTCTCCTTAACTTGTACTTCTGTCCACATTTACACCTAGATATTTATGTCTTTGGTAATGGCCAGAACGTCAACATAGAAACTATTAACGAGTTGGCTTCTCACAAACCCAATGAGAGACACGGCTTCGTTTTGAAGGACTTGAGTGAACTGCAAGAGGTCATGGAGAACAGTTTGGGTAATCTTCCATTTTCATCGACTTGACTCTGACACTCAATGTTTCATTTCCCTGCAAAGAAAGGAGTTGGAAGTTTCTATCTTTTGTACCCACACGGCTCTTAATAGCAATAGCACTTGGACTTATATACCGTGTCAGGGTTCCAAATAGCATTCTAGCAGAAATCAGAGTCCAAGGCAAAAGGTTCTCCAAAGTTCCAATGTAATGCTGAAGCCATGTTGGCACATCCAGGGAGAAACCTAAATCTGACTTTCCCCCAAGTTCCCACCCAGAAGGAAATTGACACCCCTTGTCCCACACCCCCAACTGGGTCACGTTGTCCACTCATCTTCTGCCTGCATCCTCCCAGAATCCGGGCAGGTGCTGGACAAAGGATGGCCTTGAGGATCTAGGAAGAATGTGTTATGTCTAAAGTTGCCCTCTCATGCAATTCCCCCTCCCAGGTTCCCACAGCCTTCTGTTTAATCATTTATTTTATTTTATTTTATTTATTTATTTATTTGTCAAACATATATAGTAGTAATTTGTATAAACATAAGTAAAAAGTAACGATAAAAGAGGACAATAGGACAGTAGGACAGGGACGGTAGGCACAGTGGTGCGCTTATGCACGCCCCTTAATCATGTGGCAAACGATGCTCCAAGTCCGACATCGTGTGACATACCGCTTTACAGTACTTTACAGCCCTCTCTAAACAGTTTTACAGAATCAGCCAAAGGTGGGCTGCTGCCGGTTCAGAACGGTTCAGGCAAACTGGTAGTTCCGACCACCGGCTGGGCCCGCCCCCCCCCCCCCGCCCCAGCACTATCCCGTCCTATATATCTCACTCTCTGGCTCGCTCACCCCACCCATGCAGCCCAGCTGATTTCCACGCCTCACCCGCTCCACTCACTGCGGCTGCCCGAGAAGGTGTGCTGGAAGCCACGTGCAGGAAATCGCCGTGTGTTTGAAGCCACGCGCGCGCGCTCACATTTTCGGTTCTGCACTAGGCAAACTGGTTGTTAAATTATTGGAAGCCCACCTCTGGAGTCAGCATATTGCCACCCAACAGTGTGGGTTCTCATTTTACCGGCCTCGGAAGGATGGAAGCTGAGTCAACCTTGAGCCGGTCAGCATCAAACTGCTGGCAGCTGGCAGAATTAGCCTGCCGTACTGCATTCTAACCACCATGGCACCACAACTTTTAATAGCAGTAGCAATGACAGTTAGACTTATATACCGCTTCACAGTGCATTATAGCCCTCTCTAAGGAGTTTACAGAGTGAGCATATTGTCCCCCAACAATCTGGGTCCTCATTTTACTGGCCTCGGAAAGATGGAAGGCCGAGTCAACCTTGAGCTGGTGGGAATCAAACTGCCGAACTGCTGGCAGTCAGCAGTCAGCAGAATTATTCTGCAATATTGCATTCTAACCACTGCACCAATAGGCAGACCTTGAATTAGATTCTTTTGTTCAGTGACTGTTCAGCACTGAAAAAAGTGACTTATGACTGTCATAAATATGAACCAGTTGCCAAGCATTCAAATTTTGATCACGTGACCGTGGGTATGTTGCAACTGTCATGTGAAAACGGTCATAAGTCACTTTTTTCAGTGCCATTGTAACTTCAAACGGTCACTAAACAAATCAGTAATATGTCAAGGACTGCCTGTATATACTTCATGTATTTTAACATGAGAAGGCATCACCCCCGCTCTGCAGGAGCTCTTAATTTTTTTAGTCCATTTAATTCTGATCATGTTAATTGTTCCTATACTTTCCGTTGTTTTTATACTTCTATTTTTATTGCACTGTTAGCCGTCCCGAATCACTCTGGATAGCGAGATCGGCAGCATATAAATTTAATGAATAAATAACAATAACAATAAAAGCATTTCTCCAGTTATACCATCCACACTGGAATGACAATAGGTAATCTGGCTTTAAAAGAAAAAACAAACAAAAAAGATTTGAAAGATTTCAGTGGAGAAATGGCTAGGAATCTGGAATTGGCAAACTTTTCAGTATGAGGGTACGATCCTACAACTTTGCATGGCATCATAGATCAAATAATAATCCTGGGCGATGGCTCAGTTATTATTAGATCTCTTACATTTTCACCTGAAATCTCAGAAGAACACTGTTGTCTTTATGAGATTTGATAATCTCAAAAGAATTTGGTAACTCTTACATATCTATGGAGTTTCTCAGTCATCCAGGCCATCGTTATCCCGACTTCTTTGCTTTTCTTTGAAGACATTTCGCTTCTCATCCAAAAAGCTTCTTCTTCTTCTTCTTTTTATAATGTTTTTTTTATTTTTTCACCAAACTTACACAAACATCCATACATATACCATATTATCAAAACATCCATAGTTATACATTCTTATCCAAAATATCATAAACATATATCCTTAATTTGCTCCTTTTATACTTTTATCTCCCGTCTGCTTTCCTTCTATATTTCATATTACTCCACTCCCTCTATCTCCCTCTCTCCCCTCTAACTTCTTTCTCCCTCTCTGCCTCTTTCCTACTTCCCTCCTCTCTCTCTCTCCCTCTCCTCTTCCTTTCTACTTCCTCTTCCTCCCTCTGATCCTTCCCTGAGTACATCTAATCATAATCCATTGTATGGTTAGCAGACTAGCAATTCAGAAACCCTAACTTCATCGCAACATCGGCGCTATTTCTTAGACTTATATCTTTCCCTTTATCCATAGTTATATATTAAATATATTCTTCCAGGTATATCTACTATTATTCTAACGTTTCTGAGAAGCTTCTTGATGGAGTTCAGCTCTCGTACCATGACAGTAAAAAGACATTGCTTTTTCCCCATGTTACATGTTGACTTGCTGGCTTAAGAACAAAGGCTGAATGAAATGCTTTCTCCCAATCACTCCTCCTCCCAGATCAGAACCAATAAGAATACATAGAAGTGGTCACATGTGTAACTACAATACCCAGAGTGCCATGTAAACTACAATTCCTTTAATGCAGAGTCTTAAAGAGACATATCCTAAATTAAGCTAACTATCCTGTCAGCTGTGACAGCACAGTGGGGAATGGAATGATTTATATTCCTTGCAGACAGCTGGTCATTTGCATCTTTTTAGAGAGTCGTTGAGGCCACTTGGAGGTTTATCTGTGGCCTCAGGGTCACCTGAGTAGTCACCTATCTCCAGTCTACAACACAGTCCTTTCAACAGTTCCCAGAAGGCTCCATACCCATTTTCACTATTCAGGTGACCTTGAGAACACAGATAAAGCTCCAAGTGGCCTCAATGACTCTCTAAAAAGAATGCAAATGACCAGCTGTCTGCAAGGGATATAAATCTTTCCATTCCCCACCATCCAGGTCAGAGCTGAAGAAGCTTCTTGGATGAGAAGCAAAATGTCTTCAAAAACAAAAACAAAAAAAGTCCAGTTGCCTCTGGAAAAAGGGTAACTCTTATACTTTTTCATTGTAAATGTTTAATTGGTGGGCTCGGTAGGCACCCTCTTGAAGTTTGGTGAATCTATGGGCATCCATGCATGAATAGCAAGTTTCCAAACTCACTTTTAAAAAATATATCTGGTGGTGGTTGAGAAATAAAGTTTGAGGAACTCGGTATAGGAACTGTCAATTCACTTTAGTCCATTTCCATCTTTTTTTCTCCCAGTCTAAGGATGTCACTTGTTTCCAAACTTGATCTACTGTCCTTCCTAGAAGTCCCACCTATCTGTCTCCCTTCCAATCTGCTCATTTTTTTTCTAGGAAGTTCTACCTTCCAAAAACATGTATTTCTTGTTGGGTGAGAATAATATCTCATAGAGGTGATGTGGATCTTTACTTGGAATTCAGACAGTTAGAAACAAAACTGAGATTAAAGTCTAATAGAAAATATTTATTTCAGTACAAAAACAATAAATCCTGAATAATTACATCTTTGCTAAGAAAACACGACCATTCAGGTCAATAGCTAAGTCAGAAGAAAATTAATGGTGGTTTAGGAATGCACACATGCGCAAAGAACATCATATCACGTGTTCTGCCTGTATTGGAATGTACCATAATATTAAATAGGGTGCATCACCCTGCATAGACATACAACTGACAATATTCACTACGTGACATTTCTATTCCCAGATGATGATGAATCTTTGCCCGTGTGTGGTTTCTCTCCGGGAGAAGATGCAGTAGATGACTATGAAAAGTATCCCTGGTTTGCAAGGATCGTCCTCAATGTAAGACCGACTATCACCGGGATCAATAGATAGCAATAGCACTTAGACTTATATAGAATAGAATAGAATAGAATAGAATAGAATAGAATAGAATAGAATAGAATAGAATAGAATAGAATAGAATAGAATAGAATAGAATAGAATAGAATAGAATAGAATAGAATAGAATAGAATTCTTTATTGGCCAAGTGTGATCGTACACCCAAGGAATTTGTCTTTGGTGCATATGCTCTCAGTGTACATAAAAGAAAAGATACATTTGTCAAGAATCATGAGTTACAACACTTAATGATTGTCATAGGGTTCAAATAAGCAATCAGGAAACAATCAATATTAATATAAATTGTAAGGATACAAGCAACAAGTTATGTGGGAGGAGATGGGTGATAGGAACGATGAGAAGACTAATAGTAATAGTAATGCAGCCATAGTGAATAGTTTGACAGTGGTGAGGGAATTATTTGTTTAGCAGAGTGATGGCGTTCGGGAAAAAACTGTTCTTGTGTCTAGTTGTTCTGGTGTGCAGTGCTCTATAGCATCGTTTTGAGGGTAGGAGTTGAAACAGTTTATGTCCAGGATGCGAGGGGTCAGTAAATATTTTCACAGCCCTCTTTTTGACTCGTGCAGTATACAGGTCCTCAATGGAAGGCAGGTTGGCAGTAATTGTTTTTTCTGCAGTTCTGATTATCCTCTTTACCTATATACCGCTTTACAGTACTTTACAGCCCTCTCTAAGCGGTTTACAGAGTTAGCATATTGCCCACAACAATCTGGGTCCTCATTGTACCGACCTTGGAAGGATGGAAGGCTGAGTCAACCTTGAGCCTGGTGAGATTCAATCTGCCAAATTGCAGGCAGCTGGCAGCCAGCAGAAGTAGCCTGCAGTACTGCACTCTAACCACTGCGCCACCGCGGCTCATCAGATACTTTTATTATGGGCATACGAACAGCACAAAAAGCATTTTTAACCAAAATCAAGCCATTCCAGTAAAGATAACTATCAAATGTGACCAGAGAAAATATCAAAACAGAAAGCTGTATTCCAACCATGGAATGTGACAGGTTTCCAAGACCATTTCATTTTTGGGTGGACACCCAAAATGAAATGGTCCATACTTCCAATGAAGGAGAATATTTGTGGCTCAGGATTGAAATGAGGGGTCCTTGGTGCTCTCTGAACTTGGCTGTTTTCTTGCAGATGTTTCATTACCCAAACTAGGCAATCAATGCTAGTCCTGATGATGTTAATGTTGTTTGAGATTAGCACTGATGATGTTACCTAGTTTGGGTAATGAAACATCTGCAAGGAAACAACCAAGCTCAGAGAGCACCAAGGACCTCTTATTCCATATTTCAAATGCAAAATTTTGCACATAAGTGCATAGCAACAAAATGTCTGGCAGAATGCACTTTGTTCATGCTTCACTAATGCAAGATAATATTTTGGCATGCCTAAGAAGGAGCCCTTTAATAAAAAAATGCCATCAAGATAGCAACATTTTCTGAGATCTGGTTTGCTTTCTGTAGTGTTCCGGAGGGCCGCTAGGGGGCAGTTTAAGAAGCGGGAGAAATAAGGTTTGCGATTGGTTGAGAGCTTGTGGTTACAGTATAAATAGAAGCTGTCACTGAGCGGCAGCTCCTTTCTGTCAGACAAGTTAGAGTTCTAGTTATCTGTTAATAAAGCGAGTTGCCTTTACCTCATCGTCTGCCTCATGAGTGAACCCTCAAACACATCCATTTGGCGACAAGGGTGGGATTCCTTGCCTAAACGGAAGGATCACTATCGTCAGTGAGGAGACCGTTGAGGAGAATAATTGTGCGATACATAGGAACGAAATGTCAACACTACACTTTCCTTAACTGTCTTTGTCACTTTCTGTGATTGTTGGGTTGGTTCTAAGGTCCAACTCTCTGTTTCTCAAATTTAGCAACTTGAAGATGAGTGGACACTTCAACTCCAGAATTCCCCAGCCAGCATGGCTGTCACAGGAATTCTGGGAGTTGAAGTCCATCCATCTTCAAGTTGCTGAAGTCGAGAAGCATTGTTTTGAGGTAAGATTGTTGCTGCTCTCCGTGACCCCAGGGATGATTTCCACGTCTAAATTTTAGGAACCACGGCAAGAAATCTGCAAGGGAGTCGTTGTCTCTGACCGGGACATCTTGACAGCAGCCCACTGCTTGGCCGGGGTTAATGGGATCGAAGACATCAGCGTCATCCTTGGTAAGCCAAATTCTCCCAAGATCATGGAGATAGAAAGAACAGGTGGATTTCTAACTGGTGAAAAAAGACTCAATTGTTTTGTTCTTGTGCCATTTACAGTAGGTCGTGATGGTTTAACACAAGTGTCCACAACCCTTGGTCCACGGTCCTAGTACCGGGCCATGGCCCATTGGGAACCAGGCCGCACAAACTGCAGGCAAGCGCATGAGTGTGCAAATCTGCATTTGTGCAATCAGCGTTCATGCACGCAAAACCATCCCGTCAGCCAGCCTGTTGCTTGCTGCCATAGACTGGGGGGAGGGAATAGGGAGAAGATTACATTGCAGCTATGCAACTGCTGTTATCTCCAAGGCCGAGTCCGTTGGCTCTGGTATGCGGTTGCCTAGCTACAAGGGGGTTGGTCTGTATACTGTGTTTGAAGTTGAGGTGCTCCCCTGTTTTCCCTCATAGCTTGCTTGAAACTGTTTGCTTTCAGTTTGTTCCTAGTAAAAAAAAAATCCTTGGCTCCTGTTGTGGTCTGCCGGTGGCCTGCAGAACTGGCAGCAGAGTCGGATAGTGAGGAGACTGGGGAGGAACGTGGGCCTGTCCTGGAGTCTGGGGAAGGCTCTGCATCGGAGGCAGAGATGGGGCCAGGGCCATCTGGGAGTTATGTGCTGACTCTGGAGCCTCCAGAGGCTGACATCAGCAAGGCAGAGGAACAGGGGTGCCTGTTCCCAGTGCGCACATGCGCAGAGCTGCCAGAAGGCAGGAACAGTTAAGACAAAAGGGACGACTCGGGAGTAAGGCTTGGAGATGATTGGCTCCTCCCATAAGACATAAAGGAGGAGCAAAGGGACATGAGCCTTTGCAGGAAGCAACTTTGTTCGTTCTGGTCAGTTTAAACTCTGAGGTTCCGTTTTGACTTTGTGCTCCGTTTGGCCTTGCCAAGATAATTGGCAATTAAGTCTTTGGCAGCATTTCAAGGAAGATAAAGGTGGGTGCTTATCAGCCTTATCCCGAAAGACTGTGGCAGACTTCTGTCGGACTATATACAAACTGCTTGGGACTCATTACGGGCTGTGAATGAACATAATTCACAGCCGTTGAAATAAAAAGAGGGTTTTTGGGACTAAGCATGTGATTGTTACTGTCTCAGGAAGCCTTGGCCAGAACAGCTCCATAGATTTAGAGAAAAGTACACCGTCCACCGTCAACGGTGTTACTGGTTCGTAGAGCCGGAAAGATTGGGGACCGCTGGTTTTACATTTCCGTGGTTCCGTTACTATAATGGCCTCCATCATCTGAGAAGGTTTCCAGGAAGTTCACATTGTCTCGCTTTCTCTCTTCTCTAGGAACCACCAATTTTGCAGTAGCTGAAATCCGACACCACCCAGAATACAATAGTCAGAAAGTAAAAAACAAGGGCACCCCGGAGTTCTACGAATTCTACGATTATGATGTTGCTCTGATCAAACTCAAAGAAAAGCACCTTCCATCTTTTGCAAGGTGAGCTGAAAGGACAATGAGGGTCGGAGGATGCTGTAAAAATTAGGTCCGTTTTCCAATGATGTCTCTTTGATTTGCTAATTTAAAAAACTGTTCAGATAGGAGAGCTGAAAAATAGTGCACCTGTGTTCCCTAAGCCAGTGCTTCTCAATTATTTTCTGTTACGCCCCCCCCCCCCCAGGAAGAAGTAAACATTTCGCGCGCTCCCAACTCTCCAATCTGGGCCGCAATGGAATTTTAGTGTTAATATTTATTATTTTACTTATTATAAGTTGCAAGCAAACTATTGGCTGGGGAAGGCTGCTCTACCCACTTATCTGGGAGTAAGTCACACTGAACTCAGTGAAGCCTGTTTTCGGTTAGGCAGGCATAGGCTACCGTGGTTAGGGCCCTCTTTTGACATGGGGCCAGGCCAGCTTAATCAAGCCGATGTTTTGGGGTCGCCGGCCTGGCCCATAAGCGCCACCTCTGCCGGGCACTCACAGCGAATGGTGTGGAAGGAGGCTTTAGACTGCCATTCAAAGCTTTCGCCCAGCTGCAGAGGATGCTCCTCCTTGTCCAGCAGCAGGTTCACCACGCCATTCATGGCTAACGCGGCGCCTGCCGAGAACAACAAGAACCCATGCAGCCGCCTTACCCCGCCTGGCCGCCTTCTCTTCCAGGCTCGGAGCAGCGTGCAACTGGGAAAACACTCCCCGTCCAGGGGAATCAAACGAGTTATGACTGTTTTTCACAGTTACAACCTTTGCAGCATCCCCGTGGACACGTGATCAAAATTTGGCAACTGGCTCATATTTATGACGGTTGCAGGGATCCCCTTCTGCGACCTTCTGACAAGCGAAGTCAACAGGGAAGCCAGATTCACTTAACAACCATGCTGCTAACTTAACAACTGCAGCGATTCGCTTAATAACTGTGGCAAGCAAGGCCGTAAAATGGGGCAAAATTCACTTAAGTTCATTAAGTTTCATCAGTTTCATTTAGCAACTTTGGCCTCAATTGTGATCGCAAGTTGAGGACTACTTGTACGTGAAAAGCCGTGTGAGAAGGGTGCGCAAGATATTCTGGTTCTAACATATTCAAAATGTTCTGGAACAAAACATTCTGAGCTATGGAGTTTTGTTCTCAATTTGAACAAAATAAGGGCTTTCATTCCATGTACTGTAGGTTCAAGTACTCTGCCATCAGATTCTCATAGCAATCACGCATCCTTTTTACTGTACATATGTTCCCAGTTTGTTATAAAAAAAATAATGGTTTTAATTAAAACTAATACATTTGGCCAATGTAAGTAGTTCTCCACTTACGACCGCAATTGAGCTCAAAATTTCGGTTGCTAAGTGAGACAGTTGTTAAGTGGAGTTTTGTCCCATTTTACGACTTTTCTTGCTAGAGTTGTTAAATGAATCACTGCAGCTATTAGTAACGTGGTTGTTAAGTGAATCAGGCTTCCCCATTGACCTTGCTCCTCAGAAGGTCGCAAAAGGGGATCACGTGTGACACCCCCGCCTAGGACATAGCAACCGTCGTAACTATGAGTCAGTTGCCGAGCATCTGAATTTTGATCACATGACCATGGGGAAGCTGCAAAGGCCATCGCTGTGAAAAAACGGTCGTAAGTCACATTTTTCAGTGCCATTGCAACTTTGAATAGTCACTAAATGAACTGTTGTAAGTCCAGGACTACCTATATTTCTGTTGGTAAGGTGATACACAGCACTTAGAATGGTCTAAGGCTGGGATGGCGAACCTATGGCACACGTGCCCGAAGTGGCACGTGGAGCCATGTCGCTTGGCATGTGCGGCGTCGCCCGCTCCTCTTCCGGGTTTCTGGCGTGCATGCGCACGTGACGATCACCTGGCCTTCGTGCATGCGGCAGTATTGGAAACTGGAAGGGCTGGTCTTCTGTTTTCCGGTGGGAGAATGTGTGCTGGCCAGCTGATCACCGCGCATGCATGGGTGCCAGTAACTGGAAGACTAGCTGGCCGGCGCGCATGCGCAGGCCGGAAACCGGAAGTTCATTTTTTGGCGCATGCATGCCCCCTGAGCAGCTCCTCTTCTGGGTTGTGGCCCCGACGAGCGCAAGCACGCAAAGTGTGTGTGCGCGCACTCCCTTTACGGCACTCAGTGCCGAAAAGGTTCTCCATCACTGGTCTAAGCCAGGGGTCAGCAACCCGCGGCTCTGGAACCGCATGTGGCTCTTTCATCCCTCTGCTGCAGCTCTGTTGCCAGTCGGCTCCGTAATTGATAGGGCTTTCAGTTAGGACAGGTAGAGGAAGAAGGATGTCGCGCTAGGAGGAGACTCTATAGTGGGGGAACCGGACTTCCAGGCAGCAGAGGAAAAAGGACGCCACGCTAGGAGGAGACTCTATGGTGGGGGAAGTGGACTTCCAGTCAGCAGAGGAAAAAGGACGCCACGCTAGGAGGAGACTCTATGGTGGGGGAAGTGGACTTCCAATCAGCAGAGGAAAAAGGACGCCACGCTAGGAGGAGACTCTATGGTGGGGGAAGTGGACTTCCAGTCAGCAGAGGAAAAAGGACGCCACGCTAGGAGGAGACTCTATGGTGGGGGAAGTGGACTTCCAGTCAGCAGAAGAAAAAGGACGCCACGCTAGGAGGAGACTCTATGGTGGGGGAACCGGACTTCCGATTGGCTCCAGAATTGAACAGGAGGTTTCCAGTTAGGACCTTTGTGGCTCTTTGAGTGTTTAAGGTTGCCGACCCCTGGTCTAAGCTAAGGTTAACGCATCTGTCCTTGCTCTCTTTAACTTCTTGGCAGTCTTCAGTATAGGTAGTCCTCAACATACAACCTTTCGTTTAGTGACCATTCAAAGTTAACAACGGCACTGAAAAAAGTGACTTGAAGCGAAAGATTTTTTTTTTTAATTGTTTGGTGCGTATCCCTAATTATATGATGTGGATGAGAGATATTGTAATGATCCCTGTCCTTTCTCATATCCCACTTCCAATAGGCCAGTCTGCCTACCGTGCACAATAGAAACCACTCGGATTCTGAGAAAGCCACACCCACAGACCACATGCAAGGATCACGGTAAGAGAAACCTAAGTTTTCAATTCTCAGTAGCATAACAAAGATTTTTAGCATCCCTGCCTTCCCCTCCTCCAACCCCATCTTCCTTGTGTTTTTCCCATGAGGCTCTGCCTTTTTGTTGGGGGAAGGATCAACATTTAGTTGCAACGTTGGTTGTGATAGGAATTTATCAATCAGTTTGTTGCCTGAACCTAAAAATCATGGACTGAGAGGGTGGGTCTGGCCCCAAATCACCCAGATGTCTTTCATGTCTAAGGTGGAACTAGAACTCACAATCTCCTGGCTATTGGCCCAAAGCCACCCAGATGTCTTTCATGCCTAAGGCAGAACTAGAATTCACAATCCCCTGGTGATTGGCCCAAAATTACCCAGATGTCTTTCATGTCTAAGGTGGAACTAGAATTCACAATCTCCTGGTGATTGGCCCAAAGCCACCCAGTTATCTTTCATGCCTAAGGCAGAACTAGAACTCACAATCCCCTGGTGATTGGCCCAAAATTACCCAGATGTCTTTCTTGCCTAAGGCAGAATTAGGATTCACAATCTCCTGGTGATTGGCCCACCCAGATGTCTTTCATGTCTAAGGTGGAACTAGAATTCACAATCTCCTGGTGATTGGCCCAAAGCCACCCAGATGTCTTTCATGCCTGAGGCAGAACTAGAATTCACAATCCCCTGGTGATTGGCCCAAAATTACCCAGATGTCTTTCTTGCCTAAGGCAGAATTAGAATTCACAATCTCCTGGTGATTGGCCCACCCAGATGTCTTTTCTGTCTAAGGTGGAACTAGAATTCACAATCTCCTGGTGATTGGCCCAAAGCCAGCCAGATGTCTTTCATGCCTGAGGCAGAACTAGAACTCACAATATCCTGGCGATTGGCCCACCCAGATGTCTTTCATGCCTAAGATGGAACTAGAACTCCCAATCTCTTTGTGATTGGCCCAATGTCACCTAGATGTCTTTCATACTTAAGGTGGAACTAGAATTCACAATCTCCTGGCGATTGGCCCAAAGTCACCCAGCCAAATTTCATGCCTGTTGCCTGAAGTGGGACTACAATTCATGGTCTCCTGGTTTCTGGCCTGATGTTAAACCAAACTGGCTCTCCATTAACATCCCTAATTATTAATTCAATGCACTCTTGATTTAATGGACTAGTAGAAGGGAAAAGGTGTCCATTAAAACCAAATGTCTTTTTAAATTAAGTTGAAGTCCACACATCTAAAAGTTGCCAAGATTGAGAAACATTCGAATGCCAACTCAAATCCATCTACATTGGACTTGTACTATATTTAACAGAATAATAGAGTTGGAAGGGACCTAGGAGCAGGGGTGGGTTCTAACTTACCTCGCCACCGGTTCGCTTCCTCCTGCGATGCGTGGCTGCAACGTGTGGGCGCGTGCTCGCTTTGTGCGCACACGCATGTGCAATGCTGAAAATTTGAAAAAAAGCAAAAAAAAGCAAAAAACAAGATGGCAGCGCATGCACAGTGCCAGAAACTCGGCTTCTGCACATGCGCAGAAGAAAAAATCAGCAAAAAATCCCCCCCCAAAATATTTCTTTTTTCAAAAAAAAAATTCCAAAAAAAAGATGGCGGCATCCACGGACCGGCACCGACAGAACCGGCTCCGTGATGTCACCAGCGGTTTGCTACCAGTTCTATAGAACCGGTGCAAACTGGGAGGAACCTGCTGTTGAGTTGTGGGAATGACGACAGGAGACAGACTTCAAAGTAACTTCTTTACTTGGCAACTTCTCAGAACAACCAGCAACTTGCAGTCTGACAGCTAGCCCTTTTATAGGGAGCTGTCAGATACATCAACCAATAGCATTTGAGTATTCTCCCGCTCAAACGCTGGACCTGGGTGAAACCATGTACACTGTCAGTACATAACATCCCTCCCCTCCTGGATGGAACAATCCAAACGGCACACGTAATCACGCAGGTAGGCGGGGCGTTTAGGAACCCTCCCTGACCTGCGCAGCTCAGTCATGGGTGAGGCAGCAGCCTGAGCGGACAGGTCTGCTGCTGCTCCTGGGTCTGAGCTTGGAAGCTCCTGGAAGCTTTCGGGCGTGGCCTCTTTGGGTATTGGAACCGGTTCATCATGCGATCGCCGCTGGACTCCTGGTGCCTCAGGTAAGTCTTCCAGCTCCATCGAGCTAGAGTTAGCTAGAGAAGGAGTGTAGTTATTTACATTTTGCGGGTTTTGCAGTTTTGCAGTTTGTGGGTTTAGCTGGCTGGAGAATTCTGGGAGTTGAAGTCCACAAGTCTTAAAGTTGCCGAGTTTGGGGACCCCTGTTATAGATTAACACTTCATGAATACTCACCATCCTGCTCTACATTTTTTGTTTCTTCTTCTTTTTTTTTCTAGAGGAAGAACTCCTGTATGATGGAAATATTCCTTCTCTTTTCATCTCCCCCTGTGAATACAACAGTGGCCAGAAATCTGGATTGCTCCAGAGAAATGTGTTGATCAAGAATGGAGAAAAGGTGCTAACAGGGGACTAACTTTGAGTGAAGGCAACTTACACCATTAGCAGTTCAGCAACAGTAATGGGTTTGCTATCATATATAGGTAGTCCTCCACTTACGAACATTCATTTAACAACCATTCAAAGTTACGACAGCCCTGTGAAAAAAGTGACTGAAGACCGATCCTCGCACTTAAAGCTATGGCAGAGTCCTGTGGTCATGTGATCAAAATTTGAGCCCTTTGACAGTTGATATGTATTTATGATGGTTGCGACACACCAGGGCCATGTGATCGCCATTTGTGACCTTCCTGACAGTTTTCCAACCATCAAAATCAACAAGGAAATCCAGATTCACTTAACAACTGCACGGTTCACTTAACCACCAGGGAAAATAGGTTGTAAAAATCAGGCATGACTCAATGTCATTAGCAAAGGACGTTCCAGCCCCAATTATGGTCATAAGTCAAGGACTACCTACATTGCAAAGTCCTGCTATCAATGTCACATAAGTAACAAACCTATTTTCAGACCATCTTTCCCCAGCCTGGTTCCCTCAAAATATGTTGTCATTACAACTATCAGCGTTTCCCAACAACCGTCATGGCCACTGTTCCCTCTAAGGTGCACACCCGCACGGCCGCACAAGTGATCAGAGAACGCCGCGCGGAAGTTTCTAACTTCCTGCCGGCATTTCCTAATGGGAGAGGCTGTGCGCATGCACGGCCGTGCAGATGAAATGAGAACGACGCGCACCGTTTTTTTCTATTACAGGGAACATTGGTCATGGCTCAGGTCCTGAAGATGGCTGGGTTCGACAGCTTCAGAATCTTCTGGATGTTTCTGGGTGTTAAATCCACGTCTCCATTTCTCTCTTCAGAAAATGGCCTGCAACCTGGATGCTGAAAAAGCCGAACGATACGAGAACGTTACAAATATCTCAGAGGTGGTGAACGAACACTTCCTTTGCACAGGAGGCACTGATCCACGAGCGGACCCCAACGTTTGTTCGTGTAAGGAGAGTTGGCCCTAAATCTTATGAGGTTGTGAGTTCGATCCTAGGTAGAGGCAAATCAGGAGTGGGTTCTGGATCGTTTTGCTGCCGGTTCGCTCAGGGTTGCGTCGGGCGTGCAGCAATCAATAAATAGCTTCTGCGCAAGCGCAGAAGCAAAATCCAAGATGGCGGCACCCACAGACTAGCACCGACAGAACCGGCTCGCTGGATTACTAATGGTTCTAAAGAACTGGTTAGAACTGGTAGGAACCCACCTCTGAGGTAGATGTAAGGGTCCCTTGCTTGGGCAGGGGGTTGGACTAGATGACCTGCAAGGTCCCTTCCAACTCTGTTAATGTGAAAGTAGGTCTAGGAAGTATAGGAACTTCCAAAGCAGCAAGTGATCTGGCCAAGCGTTAGCACCATTAGGGTCTCATGCTTGAACGGGGGTTGGACTAGATGACCTACCAGGTCCCTTCCAACTCTAACAACTTCTAATTCCTTCTATGTATACATTGATAATTGGATAAGCGACTACTTATGGCTGTGAGCTAGACTGGGGAGAAAAATTTTGGTGCCCTGAGAGAAGGACAAGCAAGCTACTTCCATACTTTTATCAAGAAAAGAACATTGATGTATCTCCAGTGTATGATTGCCCAAACTGGAGCTGACAGTTGATTTACACAGAATTAAAATGAAATTAAAGCCTTAAACCTAATTGAAAAGTAGATTCTGCATACCAATTTGACGGCAATACTTGGAGATTTTCCTGAGACTACTGGACTCAAGATTTCTCCAATGAGCTGTGCACCTCTTTTCTGAAATTCTTGTTTCTCATGGATAATTTGGAATTTGCAAGATGGATACTGAAGCACGAGAACATTCAAAGAGAAGCCAGGGCTGAAATAAACAAGATTAAAATTTATTAAAAATTGTCCGCATTAATTACTTTGGAACCCAGGAGTCCTTCTTCCATCTGCTATAGTAAGCCCAAATGGCAGGGGTAGCCTTCTATATTGGACTCACAAAGGGATTGTTTGGGCATGTAATAGCCAGAGATGGTATTCAGCCGGTTCGCACCGGTTCAGGCGAACCGTTGGCAGAAATTTGGCCAAGGTCGCTGAACCAGTAGTGATGGTCGGCTGGCCAAGCCCCCAAACTGGTTCCCCGGTCACCGCTTGCTCGCCCCACCCACCATGTTCATCGCCGCCATGTTCTTCATGCATGCGCAAGTCCAATGGGATGCTCATGCACAAAGAACATGGCGGTGACGGCACAGCAGCAGCTTTTTCCACAATCTCCAGTACTTTTTGGTAGCCTGCGGCCAGCTTCCGCCTCTTTGAGAGCCGCTTTGTAGCTGCGGTGGCTGGCCGCAGGCTGCTGAAAAGTACCGGAGGTCGTGGGAAAAGCTTTTCTGCGTACTTTTCGGTGGCCTGCAGCCAGCTGCCGCAGCCACAAAGTGGCTCTCAAAGAAGAGGCGGCTGGGAGGCTTCTTTGCCAGCCGCTTTGCAGCAACGGCGGCTAGCTGCGGGTCACCGAAAACTCCGGTTAGTTTGCCTTCCGGACTCTGGACCAGCCGCCCCGGAAGGTAAGCAGCCTGAACAAAGAGGCATTGGTGGGGGAGGAAGCAGGGCTAGGGCCGGGGCCGCTAAAGGAGGGGAAACGGGGTGACTGGCGAAGGGAGGGCGGGGGTAGATAGTTGGAAATTCCAAAAAATTTCCTACCTTTTCCTGTGGGTGTGGCTAGATGGGCGGTCATGTGACTGAGTGGGCATGGGCATGAGTGACATCAAGTTGGCCATGCCCACTCAGTCACATGCTTCCCCTAACCACATCCACCGAACTGGTAGCGAAAAAGTTTGAAACCCACCACTGGTAATAGCCCTCCAACCTCTTTCTCCTCCTCTACCTTGGAGATACTTAGTTTAAGGATCAGCAAGCGAAGGTTACTTTGATGTGAGTTAAGCATCTATGTCAAGCCCTGGGGAAAGATTCAGGAGATCCAGGCAGTTCAAATGTGTATAAAGGTTTATTACAAGATTAAGCTCTCTACATGAATCTGATCAACTGACCGTTAAGGGAAATGAGCGGGAGATAAGAAAGGAATTCAAGGTGAGGTGGACTTAGATCTCTTGCGGCATGCCGAGACTCATGACTTATGACACATTTGACCCCTCCATCGGGCTCAGCCCAATATTGGGCACCTGACAAGAAAAAGAGAGAGATATGATTATTAAATTAAACTTTGAGGAGAAAATTTATTATCATGCAGTTTGCAAGAATAAATAAGGAGAGCTAGCTTACTTAAGTAGCTTCTCTTCTAGGAGATAATTTAAAAAATGCAGGTCAATCACAGGATGGTAGCGCTTGGCAGAGGGATGTTCTGCAAGACTGCATTCCTTGAACAGTGTGTTGCCTTCATATGAACACAGAACGTAGAATAATAGGATTGGAAGGGACCTTGGAGGTCTTCTAGTCCAATCTCCTGCCCATGGCAAGAGATCCTATGCCATTCCTGACTTTTTGGGGCTTTGATGGGATGGATAAACGTGATCATAGAAAGAACAGAACAGAATAGTAGAGATATAACATGCTGAAGCCCTTGAAACACAGCTTCCTACTCACTTGAGCTGTGGAAGGGGAAAAGTCACAGAAGGAACATTAACAATTCCATCCTTCTTCATTCATTACTTCATAAAATGAGAAACTTTTTTTGCTGGTGCCTGAAATCCAGCTAAACTCCTTGGCTAAGCTCCTTTCTTCTCTTGGTTGCAGATGATTCTGGTGGGCCTCTCCTCATTCAGAGAAGGGTGCGTTACGTCCAGGTGAGTGGTTACTTGAGCCAAACCCAGCCTCTTCTTCTCAGCCAAACAGACCAGCATTCCAACCTTCAAATATAACTGGAAACTCGTTTCCTAAAACCATTCGTTAAGGGGGAAGACACATCCTACAGCGTTACTATTTTGGGACCCAAGAGAACCACGGGCAGCCATATTGGTGGATGAACCAAAATGTTATATATGACTACCTACTGCGCTATGCTTTTTTCTCACTGGAGCAGTGTTTTTCAAACTTGGCAGCTTCAAGATAGCAATAGCAATGGCACTTATATACCCCTTTACAGTGCTTTACAGCCCTCTCTAAGCGGTTTACAGAGTCAGCATCTCGCCCCCAACAATCTGGCTCCTCATTTTACCCAAC
Source organism: Diadophis punctatus similis (assembly GCA_023053685.1). Classification (NCBI taxonomy): domain Eukaryota; kingdom Metazoa; phylum Chordata; class Lepidosauria; order Squamata; family Dipsadidae; genus Diadophis; species Diadophis punctatus. The sequence goes on from JALIGW010000067.1 coordinate 967,184, forward strand.
TCGGGAGGTTTAGAAGGCTCAGTCAACCTTGAGCCTGGTGAGAGTTGAACTGCCAAACAGCTGGCAGTCAGCAGAAGTAGCCTGCAGTACTGCCTTCTAACCACTGCGCCACCTCGGCTCTTCAATGTGTGGGCTTCAATTCCCAGAATTCCCTAAACCAGTGCTCCAAGATTTCTGGGAGTTCACACCAAGACATTGCCAAGTTTGGAAAGCACTGTACTGTAGTCTCTCAAGCTTTACAGCCACGGTGACACACGGTTCTTTCTTCATCTTGTCTCTCCTTCTGTAGTTGGGTGTGATCAGCTGGAGCGTGGTTGACACTTGCAAAGGCAGTAGATCATTACTGTGCGACTCGGAGCCTGTAAAGAAGTCGTCCCTCCCTCACGCCAGAGATTTCCACATCAACATCTTCAAAATTCTACCTTGGCTCAAGGAGCAATTGGGGACGGAGGTGGAGTTCTTGTAGATTTGCTTTCCTTGTTGCTTTTGTTTTGAATAAATGGATCGAGTATTTCCGAATCCTTAAAACTGAATGCAATATTAATAATTGTGTATTAAATGCCAGGCAGGCAGGGAGGGTGGGACGGAGGGAAGGAGGGAAGTGCACACAGTTGTTTTGGCCCTAATTGTGTGACATTTTAAGTACAGGTCTTGTGTCGGTGCCTGCGCGCACCCGCCTCTCACTTGCTCTCTCTCTCTCTCTCCCCCGGCCAAAAGAGTGCCCACCGCAAAAAGAATGGCTCCCGGCCAGGTGAGAGAGAGCAAGCAAGAGGCAGGCACCAACACAAAACCTGTACTTTAGTAATATTGTTGGGCGAGTTTTTACCAACTCCCTCCGCCGCGGCGGGACTGGCTCGGCTCCTCTGGGCTCGGCTCCTCTGGGCTCTGCCTCCGGAGGCATTTTGAAACACGCTCCTGCCTGCGAGGAGGAGGTGAGGCAGGGATCGAGGCTCTGGAGCTGACGCGGTGAGAGGGGGGAGAGCCCTGCCCCCCCATCCGCCAGCGTGACATGGAGAGACGCAAAAGTGCCCTTCCATCTGCCCACCCCGGGATCCGCCTCCCTGCACCTCTGGCTCGGCGGGCAACTTTCTTGGCGGGCTCCGTAGCGGGGCCCTCCCGCCGCCTCATCTTTTTTCTGCCGATCGCCACACCACGCCGCTGGGCATGAGTTAAATCGCGGACATGGACACCAAACATTTCCTCCCGCTGGGTGAGTTGCTGCTGCTGCAACTGCAGTTGCTGCAAGGAAAGGATGAGGACTTGGAACAAATGGGAGCCCCGCGTGCTGGGGGCTGTCACCGGGTGAGGGAGCGACTGCCTCTGTTGCCCCCCAGCGGGCTCGGGCCGAGTGTGTGAGACATGTCCCCCCTTTCCCCGGAAAGTAGTTGGGGGGCTTATTTTGGGGGGAGCCTTATTTCAGCGCATGCCCTGAAAAGCCCTGTTGGGCTTAATATCAGGACATGTCGTATTTTCGGGGAAACACGGTACTATAGTTCATTAAAATGGCATTACAGGAATCAAAATCTTGATTGCGATGGAGGCTTATGGTCAAATGAGCACATTTGATAGGCATTAATGCCTATCAAGGTATTCCTACCTTGATAGGCATTAATCATTTCATCAATTCATTTCCAAGTTATAATGAAGAGATTCCAATCTTAATGCAGCTTTGTTGTCTATTTTCCCCATGAGAAATACACAATCATTCCATGTTTGTGAGCTGCCAGATTTACTGCAGTAAAGCACTGGAAGATAACTTTAACCTCTTGAAAGCAGATCCGTAAAATTAGTGCCTTTGGGAGAATGCAACATTACATACCACACAGAAAGTAAGGAAGAACTAGTAAGCCAAGGAAACTGAAAGTATGAAATAAAAGAAAATGCAATTAAAACTTCTACGAACAGCATTTCCCATATCTTTGCAAACCTTCATCCCTTCCCCCCCAGTATGTAGATTCACACATTACTTTTTGATTTTCAAACTTTATCTTTTTCCTCTTGGAGATTCTCATCGATTTCATCTGGCCACATCATCCTGGCTTCATGTCTGTTGCTGATGTTGTTTTTAAAGTTTTAATCATGGGTTTAGTGTTATAAATTTAATGTGATTTTATGTCTTTTCATTTTTGCTTGAAAATTGCCCAGGGTTTGTTGAAAGATGGGCAGACATTTTATTAAATGTCTTAAATAAATAAACGTGTCTTTTGTTATTCGATCCTCGTTCCTTCTGTCCAATCATTTTAACGTCTTTCTTTCATACTCGTCACTCTTTTTTTTCCCTTCATTCTACCTTCAGTAGACATTCATTCCACTGGTTTGTTCTTGTGTGAAAATACAGATTTAAGAATCCCTGTTCCACTGCATCCTTCTTATATTTCTCACAGTTCTTACTTTTATATAGTGCGCTCGCCTATAGACATGTTCAATTTTGCCACATTCTTTTTCGGCAACAGATCACAATCACTCAAAACTTGCTTTCTCCATGGACATCTCCCTTTAATAAATATTCTACCAATACCTCAATACTTGCTCTAGGGTTTTTTTTGCCTTCTGTGTATAACTTGCCATTATTTATTCAATTTCCTTCTCAAGCAGAACTATTGTTTCACATATTTTACTGCCTTTCGTGCATGTGTGATTGTTGTGTTGATTTATGAGGGGATCATTTCATGAAGTAGATTTTTTTTTTAAAGCTGAATTGTACCGTAGAAGTTTTTTCTCCTTTAGAAGCCACTATCTATCTTCAAATTGTGGTGGGATATAAATATGATAAAGAAACACATAAGCAACCTTGGCTTCTGATACATAAATGTTCAAATTAATACTTATCATGGCATCACAGAGTCTATCTAATGCAGCGGTTCTCAACCTGGGGGTCGCGACCCCTTTAGGGGTCGAACGACCCTTTTACAGGGGTCAGGAGACTTCGCCCAGATACCGCCATTTGGGTTCTTTTACCCTCTGCGCATGCGCAGAACACTTTGCAGTGTGCAGACGGTAAAAGAACCCAAATGGCGGCGGCAGGGCAGGGATCGCGGCGGGGGGGGGCACGGGGCATTAGGAAGGTTGAGAACTACTGATCTAATGTATGCTGCAAACACAAGAGATTCCTCACTTAATAATAATTGGGACTGGGAAATTCTATCAACAAGCTGTTCGGTCATTAAGTGCAAGACACTTTATGCCAGCATTTCTACCTTGGGCAGTAAGTGAGGACTTAATATGATTGTGATTTTTGACTTCCTTCTGGTTTCCCCATTGATTTGCTTGTGAGAAAGTCAGAAATCGTGATCATGCGACACAGCAATGGCTGGAATGCGGGCCAGTCACTGAACACCCAAATCACAATCACATGACCATGGGACTGCCACAAGGGTCATAAGTACAAGGACTGGTTGCAAATACCACTCATTCAGCGCTGTTCAACTTGAATATTCATTGAATGATCAGTCATTAAGCAAGGACTACCTATAATTGGAATTCTCAGCCCAATATGTTCTTCCTGAGCATTCAAAAATAACTGCACGTTATTTCCCAAAATTCCCAAAAAACACAACTCTACTAATCACAAGTATTTCTCATATATATTTCCATACATAATTAAACAACCAAAGAGGATCATACATCTTTGTCTTACTTCCTGTTCAGTGTTGAACATTTTGCTAACCATTCAATTTCTTTACACACATGCTTTGTTTCTATTGTATCCTGGTCTTATTGCAATCAAGAACATTTATCTCTCTCATCTATGTATCTATCTACTGTATATTATCTATATAACTCTATCTATCTATCTATCTATCTATCTATCTATCTATCTATCTATCTATCTATCTATCTATCTATCTATCTATCTATCTATCTAATCTATCTATGTATTTTATCCATCCATCTCTCTAGTATCTATCTATCCATCTATCTACCTCTATTATTCATCCATCCATCCATCTCTATTATCTATCTATCTATCTATCTATCATCTATCTATCTATCTATCTATCTATCTATCTATCTATCTATCTATCTATCTATCTATCTATCTATCTATCTATCTATCTATCATCTATCTATTATCCATCCATCTCTCTCTAGTATCTATCTATCCATCTATCTCTATTATTCATCCATCCATCCATCTCTCTCTAGTATCTATCTATCCATCTATCTACCTCTATTATTCATCCATCCATCCATCTCTATTATCTATCTATCTATCTAATCTATCTAATCTAATCTATCTATCTATCTATCGATCTATCTATCTATCATCTATCTATTATCCATCCATCTCTCTAGTATCTATCTATCCATCTTTATTATTCATCCATCCATCCATCTCTATTATCTATATCTATCTATCTATCTATCTATCTATCTATCTATCTATCTATCTATCTATCTATCTATCTATCTATCTATCTATTTATCTATCTATCATCTATCTATCTCTATTATTCATCCATCCATCCATCTCTATTATCTATATCTATCTCTCTATCTCATCTATCCATCCATCCATCCATCCATCCGTCCATCCATCCATCCATCCTCTATCTCTATTATCCATCCATCCATCTCTATTATCTATCTATCCATCCATCTTCCACCTTGTTACAAATAACTTAAGGCAGCAAACATATTTAATGCATCTTCTTCCCATTTTCCACCTGTGAGGTGGGTTGGGCCAAGAGAGAGAGAGAGAGAGAGAGAGAGCGACTGGCCCAAGGTCACCCAGCTGGCTTTCATAGCTAAGGCGGACTTCAACTCACGGTCTCTTCTGGGTTTGCAGAAACTTCCCGTAACTCATGTACAGTATTTGCTTTACCAGTGCCCTTTTTAATCTATCAACAAACTAAAATAAATATTTGTAATGTTCATTAAGAGTTCTCAGCAACTGTCAGCCCAACAAGGTAGACCAAACTAAGAAACCAATACGGTGTAGGATAAGAAATGTTTATTGGAACAGCTAAACAAACAAACATCTTGCAAGTCTGAATGGACTTCCCTCGCCCCCTCACTTTGATCTTCCTGAGAAGTTGAGAGGGGCTTGGCTTAGGTGTATTCTCACATTACTTCCTTGGTCTGAACTCAAGGTCCCCTTATCTGTTACATTGGTAGAGACTCTTCCATCTGTGCTTCAGAGCCATTCCCTCTGCCCTTTACGCTAATTCTCTTTGCCTTTGTATCAAGAACAGGATCCTTCCAATTGTCAGGCCCAGATGCTGTCACATAGCTCTCCCACAAGAAAAAAATGCATCCATATTTTAACATTTCTCCACCTCTTTCCTCTTAACATTTCTCAACGGTCTGATAGAATCTATTACAGGCGGTCCTCGACTTACAACCATAACAGAGCCCAAAATTTCCATTGCTAAGCGAGACCGTTGTCAAGTGAGGTTTGCCCCACTTTACGACCTTTTTTGACACAGTGAATCGCCGCCGTGGTTAAGTTAGTAACATGGTTGTTAATCTGGCTCCCCCGTTGCCTTTGCGCTTGTCTGAAGGTCGCAAAAGGGGATCGCGTGACCCCAAGACACTGAAACCATCATAAATACGAACCAGTCAAGCAACCAAATTTTGATCACAGGACCATGGGGATGCTGCCACTGTCATAAAAGTGTGAAAAACGGTCATAAGTCACTTCCCCCACCCCCCGTTTTGCTGTTGTTAACTTTGAACAGTCACTAAACGAATGGTTGTAAGTCAAGGACTACCTGTGTCCTCAAATTTTACATCCACTTCTCCCATTTATTTGGTTGGGAAATTACCGTATTTTTCAGAGTATAAGACGCATCTTAGTTTTGGGGGAGGAAAATGGGGGGGGGGGGAATCTACCTGCCAGGTATTCATCTGGCTAGCGTCCTTAGTCTGGTCAGCTTCAGCACATTATTTTATCCCCTGGTTAGGGCTGAAAAAAATCATCTTCGGATGGAGTAGCAATGAAAACAAGCCTGCAAGCCGGGAAGATCGTTAGCACCTTGTTAGGGCTGGGGAAAAAAGCTTCGAAAAGCTACATTCGGAGTATAAGACGCACGCAAATTTTCAGCCTCTTTTATGAGGAAAAAGGTGCGTCTTATACTCCGAAAAATATGGTAGTTTTCATACGGGAATTTTACTCTCTTTTCTTGCAGTCCTCTTGCGACTTATACTTAGGATTCAAAACAAGCTGCTCTTTTTCTATGTAGATGCTCGTCATATTATCCCCATTATTAACTTTGCTTGATGCTTGGCTGATTCTGAAGCTATTAAATTGCTTTTTGTTATCAAACTAAGTGTTCTTTCTCACCTGGTGGCCTCAACCTTCCTTTCTTTCCGCTGCGAAACATCTGATGAAAACAATCACTTCATTTTCTGTGGCTAAACCACATTTAGAAAAATCGTGAGTCTTTACATTTCATCTACCGTATTTTTCGGAGTATAAGACGCACCTTTTACCCCCAAAAAGAGGGTGAAAACTTGGGTGCGTCTTATACACCGAATGTAGCCCCACCCAGCCACCCCCACCCTTTGGCCTTTACCTCCCAACAATTTACCTATTTGCAGCAAACAGGGCAGAGCCTGAATAGCACAAGGGAGTGATTATCTGCCTCCAGACCCACAGCTGACAGGCTTGCAAGCCACATGCTAAAATGAAACTAATTACGGTGGCTGCAAGGAGACAAATTGCTGGGAGATGAACTGCTGGCAATGTTGGACTGCTGAAACTGAAAGGAGGTAAGTTAATAACTATAAATGTTTGTAGAGTGTTCAAATTATTAGACTTATTTTTTAAAGACTGCTTTATTATTGTTCTAGACAACTTAACAAAATGAAGAAGCTTTTTAAAATAAATGCTTGATCTGAAGAGGCCCAGTGCTTTTGTATCTTCTTTTAAATAGCAGAGAATGTATACTTCCAGAAAGCCATATCAAATTTAAAGATCTGTAAAAGTATAATCTGAAATGTGTGTCCTGTTTAGTATTAAGATAAGGCAGCTGAGTTAAACCCTCACTTAGTCATGTTTGGAGTAGATCTATTTAAATAATTGGGAGGAGTTATTTATTTATTTATTATTTATTTATTAGTGAGACTTATATACCGCCTCATAATGCAAGCACTCTCTAAGCGGTTTACACCATTAAGCAATGTATATTTACATTGCCCCCAACAATCTGGGTCCTCATTTTACCTACCTCGGAAGGATGGAAGGCTGAGTCAACCTGAGCTGGTGAGATTTGAACAGCTGAACTGCTGATCACAATCAGCTAAAGTAGCCTGCAGTACAGCACTCTAACTGCTGCGCCACCTCGGCTCTTTTTAGTGTGATTACATTTAAGAGTTAGTGTGATTACATTTAAGAAAACTTTCTGGCATTATGTACATTTCTCTAATTCTTTGCTATTTCTATGGGTCAGGCACACATGCACAGAAATACACAGCAAACAGTGTATATCATCTGTGCTGTTTGCTGTTTGGCAAATTGCTGGGAGGCAGAGGCCTTTTTTCCTTGTTTTCCTCCCCCAAAACTAAGGTGTGTCTTATACTCCAAAAAATACGGTATTTTTTCTTTTACACACACACACACACACACACACACACACACACACACACACACACACACACACACACACACACTATATTTATAGAACTGGCCTGCCTCCCAACTTGGGGAAAACCTTGAGGTTCAAGCTTGTGTTAAAGAAAACTGAAAAGGACACAGTGCTTTCCAAAGCCTCGCTCCTAAAACTGGGAATTAGCACGGTTCAAAACGTTGTTTTTTTTTAAAAGCCAACATTTATTTGAATCTTTTAAGTGAAAAGGCAGAGGGAGGACCGGGGGGGGGGGGGGGGACAGGTGTTCCTACGCTTCAGAAGTTGTCCTCTTTGTAGATGACCTGGGATCGCTTGTCTCGATGAGAACCGTTGATGGGGTTTATCACAGCTGAAAGAAGGAAACGATGAACACATCAGCGATCCTAGCGAAAGATAAAATAGCTTTCGGCTTATCCCACTTCTGGCTTTACCTCCCAAAAAGGGAAACCTATGCGAAGCCTGTGGCATAAGACCCTCCTCCCCCACCCCACAATTTGGGATGCAGAAATATTTTGGGAGGGACTTGATCTTGGGAACCTCTGAGCCCAAATCCTAGTGATGCTAAAGAGACCTAGGCATCTTTATTTAATCCATTCCCATCTTAAGATTTTTCAAGCACAAGCAGGCACAATGTAAAATGGCACTTAAGTGCACGAGCAGAAAAGAGGATTTGGGCTGAAAGTCTGTAGAGATTCTCTGTCATCCAGGTCATGGTTGTCCCAAAGGTGCTTTTTTCAGGACGCAACTGGACTTTCTTGTTGTTGTTGTTTTTACTTTGGAAGACATTTCGCTTCTCATCCAAGAAGCTTCTTCAGCTCTGACAGGATAGTGAGGAATGGAAGGATTGATATTCCTTGCAGACAGCTGGTCATTTACATCCTTTTAGAGGGTCTTCAAAGAAAAAACAATAACGTCCACAGTTGCCTCTGGAAAAAGCACCTTTGGGATAACCAGGACCTGGATGACTGAGAATCTCTACAGACTTTTTAGCTATACAATTTGGGATGAACACCCTTTTAATGGTGTTGGAGTAGGAATGGATTTCCAGAGGGAAAAATTGCAGACCACAGGAACCAGGAGCACTACTCAGGTGACCCTGAGGACACAGATAAACCTCCAAGTGCTTCAAGGACCCTCTAAAAGGATGCAAATGACCAGCTGTCTGCAAGTAGTATAAACTCTTCCGTTCCCCACCATCCTGTCAGAGCTGAAGAAGCTTCTTGGATGAGAAGCGAAATGTCTTCAAAGAAAAAACAAGAAAGTCCAGTTGCCTCCTGAAAAAAAGCACCTTTGGGACAACCATAACCTGGATGACCGAGAATCTCTACAGACAATTATTTGGGCTGCTTTTACGGTAACATAAAGTAAAAATGGCCTGGGGAACTTGTTGGTCATCCTCATCTGCCCTCGGGAGGCTTTGCACCCTGTTCCTGATGCTTCTGCCTACGTCCATCTCCTCACCCAAAGTTCCCCACACGGATTTGCCGACGGCCACATCCAGCATGGGCTGCTTGCGAGCGATGCTGACCATCAGCTTCACGTCGTCCACGACGGTATCGTTGAGCTGGGAGGAAACAAAGACACCCAATCAACTCAGACCAACTTTTAAAAAAAACAAGAGACTTCCCTGTCTGGTAAAAAGGCCAATAAGACTCAACCAAGCCAAGATCCATCATCCTATCATGATGCAAGAGAATGAGAGGGGAAAGAAAAAAAAGGAGGGGCCTATTCCAGATATAATACGGCCATCCGAACAGACAATTGCAGAGCAGAAAGTGATGGAGGGGAACGGGTGCTCCAGCACTGTTCCTCCTGATTGGTTTATTTATTAAATACATATAGCGCCCATCTCACTGTTGAAGCGACTCTGGCCGGCTTACAAAGCAATAAAAAGACAATATAAAACCATTAAAATTAAAGGAGATTAAATCAAGACTAAAAATCGTTAAAATAAAGAGAAATTAAATGAAGACTAAAAACTGAGAGGATGGGAGACACTGGGTGGAGGTCTTCTCATCCACTCCCCGCATAGGCCACCTCCATCATTCATTCATTCATTCATTCATTCATTCATTCATTCATTCATTCATTTACCCTCCATCTTCCTTCCTTCCTTCCTCATCTTCATTCCTTCTTCCCTCCCTCTCCTTCATCTTTCTTCCTCCCTCCCTCCCTCCTTCATCTTCCTCCTTCCCTCCTTCATCTTCCTTCCTTCCTCCCTCCCTCCTTCATCTTCCTTCCTCCCTCATCTTCCTTGCTTCTTCCCTCCCTCCATCTTCCTTCCTTTCCTCCCTCCCTCCTTCTCCCTCCCTCTCATCTTCCTTCCAACAACAACAACAACCCTATGACAACCATTCTTGACAAATGTATCTTTTCTTTTATGTACACTGAGAGCATACACACCAAAGACAAATTCCTTGTGTGTCCAATCACACTTGGCCAATAAAGAATTCTATTCTATTCTATTCTATTCTATTCTATTCTATTCCTTCCTTCCTGTCACGATGTGAATTATTGCCAGTTGTGCAGATCTACTGTTTCTTGTATTTATGATCAAGCAGACATGTAATATGTTTTACTACGCATGCGTGCATTCCAGGAGTTTTTGTTAACTCCCATTCTTTTTTTTTCTTTCTCCATTTTCTGCTGAAGGCAGACGTGACTTCATTAGCTGATAAGATGTAGCTTATTAAGGGTCTATTTTTTATTACTTTTGTATTGAAATAAATATTTTGTTAATTAGATTTGAATCTTGGTTTTATTTTCTAATGAGAATGACTTCAAGGGAAGTAAGATCCACAGATCGCCTCTACGGGGGACTGGCCCCCTTAACACTTCCTCCCTCCCTCCTTACCTCATCTTCCTTCCTTCTTTCCTTCCCTTCCTCCCTTCCTCCCTCTCTCCATCTTCCTTTCCTTCCTTCCTTCCCTCCCTCCCTCCCTCCCTCATTTTTACAAATAACACAAGGCTGAGAACATATCCAACACACCTTCTTCCTCCTATTTTCCTCACAACCACCACCCTTGTGAGGGTGAGTTGGACTGAGAGACAGTGACCGGCCCAAGTCATATGACTGGCTTTCACGGCTAAAGCGGAACTTGAACTCATGGTCTCCTGCTTTCTAGCCTGGTGCCTTAACCATTATTAGACCATACCGGCTCTCATTTTAATTCCACTACCCATAAGAAAACCCCTTCTCCGATACCTGAGCAGTAGCTTGATCTGCTGATTCGATCTTGTCATAGGTCACAAAAGCACAACTGAGAGTGAGGAAAAAATAAAGAACAGTTAGTGTGTGGGTGGGGGATGGGAAAGGTCCCATGTGGCTAAGTGCTCAGTGGCACAAGGCACCATTTTGTGGGTCAAAGTTACAAATCTGTTCCTCTGACCTTAATGGGAAAAGAAGCAGAGGAAGGGAAGGAGAAGGAAAGGAATTTTTTGACCCCATTGTGGTGGCTTCCAGCAACAACCACTGACTTGGGTCATCAGTACATATACCCTCCTGACGTTTTGGTCTTTAAGAACCTGGGAGTTCACATTTTTAAGCACGTAAAATAACATTAATGCACATGTATAATCATTCCCACGCCTTCCATTTTTTTTAAAAAAGAGAACATTTGTGTACTAAATATTTAATCTGAAATTAATACCTACCGTGTTTCCCTGAAAATAAGACCCTGTCTTATATTTTTTTGAATCCTGAAATAAGCGCTTGGCCTTACTGCCATGCACTCAAAAGCCCGATTGGGCTTATTATCAGGGGATGTCTTATTTTGGGGGAAACAGGGTATTACTTGCGTTATTTCACCCAGTAGTGTTTCTCAGCCACAGCTTTTAAGATGTGTGGACTTCAACTCCCAAAATTTTCCAGCCAACATATTGCCGGGAGGAGGGGGGAATGAAGAGAAATATCAGTTCCCTTCAAGATTAACAATGGCAGTGATTCATTTAACAATTCTGGCAGGAAAGGTCGTAACATGAGGCAAAACTTGCTTAACAGCTGTCTCGCTTAGCAATGGAAATATGGGGGTTCAGATGCAGTGGTAAGTCGAGGATTACCTTATTTAATTAAGGAGAGATGGATAAATTGAAATGTATTTGAATATAAGTAGCTCAGGTTGGTAGCTGGGCTGTTGGTCTGAGCTCGGCAATATGGTTACAAACGTTTCATCACCATTCGAGGAGGCATCGTCAGTGCGTTTTGAAATGTGCTCATTTGTCAGAGCACTGGCCTTTAAATATCTTTTTATTGTGATGCAAATTAGTGTGGAAGTTATTTGTTCAGCTACTTCTGAGTCATGGTCTGACTTCGGACAGTTTGATGGGCTGTCTGTTGTTACTGAGGCATGGTCTTTTTGTCAACCGTGAAGCAAACCTGGCTGAGGCGATCTTTATGACTTCAGGGTTGCCACAAGACAGTGAGGGGGGGAAATAGTTAGCTGGGATTTTGTAGTCAAAACAAAAAGTTTTCCTGTGGGAACCAAGGACATTTCAACAGGTGGCGGAGGAGTAGAGTAACCAAGTAACCGAGAAGCTGGCCGGCACCTCCATTGGACAATGTGACTGATGACTGGGAGGGGGGAGGGGAACTTTCACTTTTTAGTTAGGTGAAAACCACGGGAACTTTCAGAGTCGGTTTTCACCAGTTGTGCCAATATGATGTAACCAATAAATTGTTCTTTGAGGAATCTACCTGCCTCGGAGTTTTGCTTTCAATGGGCGCATTACTTGGAACGTTGACACTTTGGTTTTAAGTACCGTCTGTGTGATCGAAACCAGACCATGACTCAGCAGTAGCTGAACAAAGAACACTAATTTATATCACACAGACGATACTTAAAACCAAAGACCATACCACGGTAACAACAGCCAGCCCATCAAACAATCCGAAGTCAGACCATGACTCAGAAGTAGCTGAACAAACAACATCCACACTAATTTGCATCACATAAAAAGGTATTTAAAGGCCAGTGCTCTGACAGACGAGCACAATTCAAAGCGCACTGACGACGTCTCCTCGAATGGTGATGAAATGTTTGCAACCAAATTGCCAAGCTCGGTGCTCAAGACCAGCAGCTTAATGGGTGAATTGTTTGGCAGGATTCGTTTCCATGCAAATTTTTACTGAGGACATCATTTGGACTTTCCCCGAAGACCTTGCCAAGGTTCCTCCCAGCACTCACTTGCGGACGCTGTCTACAGAGAGGTCAATAATCTTCCCGAAGGCCGAGAAAGCCGTGGTCAACATGGCCTCATTCATATTTGCCCCAAACACGTACACTGTGTTCCCTTTGCGAGGGAGACGTCCCTCGGGGTAAGAATCCGATCCTGGATAATAAAAGGGGGGGGGGGAGAAGTGGTTGAAAAATAGTTTGTTATTTTGGTACTGCCAACATTCTGCAAACCACACAGAAAGAAGTCTTCTCTTTTCTCCTGCAGAATCGTTATTCCGTAGACTCATGTATAAACCCATCCACAGATAAGCTGACCCTTCAATTTTTTACCAAAATATTGTGAAAAACATGCCACTCACAGATAAGCTGACTCTTGAAAATTCTTGTATGCTTTAAATGTCACAATAGGCTCATCCATGGATTATGCATTTGTTTTGGTTAAAAATTTTAGAGTCAACTTATTCTTTATATGCAGGTACTTTAAAAAAAAGGCAATTTCCATATATACTTGCAGAAAAGTCAAACCCAATTTCTGGAATGTATTCTGGCACCTGAAATGGTCTTGTACGGTAACCGGTTCGTATTTATGACGGTTGCAGTGTCCCGAGGTTACGTGATCACTTTTGGCAACCTTCCGACAAGCGAAGTCAACGGGGAAGCCAGATTTGCTTAACAACTGGGATAACTAACCTAACGATTACAGTGATTCACTTAACAACCGTGGCAAAAGAAAGCTTGTAAAATGGGGCAAAACTCACTTAACAGCTGTCTCGCTTAGCAACAGAAATTTTGAGCTCAATTGTGGTCGCACGTCAAAGACTACCTGTATATCTATAATAATGCAAGTAGTTTGCTTTAATCCGGCAAGGTTTCTATCTATAGCGGAGAAGCAATAAAAGGAAATTGCTTTGAAGTAACTTAGCCCGTTAACACTGCCCTCCAGAAGAACCAAGTATTTCTTACGGCGGTAGCCTTCTCTGTCCCGTTCTCGCTCACGCCCTCGATCTCGGTCTCGATCTCGATCTCGGTCTCTGTCCCGGTCTCTGTCTCGATCTCTGTCCCGGTCCCTACTCCTGTCCCGGCTACGATCCCGGTCATCTTCCCTCTCATATCCATGGAGACTTTCACTCTGATCGGATTCTTTGTCTGGATCTCTGCCTTCTTCTGGCTCTTTCTCTGGATCTCGCAGGCTATCGCTGGAGCTCACAAAGCTAGGAGAGAGCATGGAAGGAAGAGAATTGATTCACCAGAGGTGGCGGACTATGGAGAAGCAGTTAGTTACGAGAGGACACTCGGCGTCTACTTCCCCAAATCAGAGCTACGGGACACAGGAGGAAATAACTGGCATGAAACGTAACACTTGGCCTCGTAGGCAAAGAACAATCACGACTGACAGATTTTGTTAAGATATTCATCAACTGGGAGAGCCAATGGTAACAAGGTCAGCCAATGAATAGGCATAGCAACTAAGTCAGCCAATGGGAGCTTAAACACATCTGAGTCTGTGCAGAGAATCAAAACTGAAGCTAGAAGTGCTAGGTGTGGCTCAGCCCACTCTGTACTCTCAAACCATTCTGAACTGCTGAAATGAAACTAACTGTTCTCTCCTGCCTGTAACTGCTATTACACTGAAGAAGAATCTATGTCGGTATTGTATATATATTATTGTACTAGATGATACCCGTGCTTCGCTACGAAACTATGTGATGGGGCTTGATAAATTGACACTTAAAGCTTTAAAATTAATGAGTAGTTTAAAAAGGGACTGTATTATTTCATTAGAGATGGTAAGCTAAGTTTCTGTTACAGATGAAGACATTATTTGCATAGCATAGACTTTAAATTTGTCCCTCAGATGAACTGCTCAGGACCCCCCTGTAAACAACATTCCTGGTTTTGCTCTCTGGCTGGAGGATGACCAGGCTGTCAGGTGAACTGACTCTGGAGCATGCCACATACAACTGGCCATGACAGAAACACGCAGCTTCCCTTGTGTTTTCCTAATCGCATCTGTAAATCTTTTCCTGCGGTTTTTTGCCTCTTTTCCCTTTAACTGGTGTTACAGTAGAAGGAACAGATTTGTCTGAATTGAGGAGGAAAATGGGGGGGCATCTGTCTCTGCCTACCAGCATCCCTTGGTATTCATCTGGCTAGAGTCCTATTAGTGTGTGAGAGAGTTGAGGGGTGTTTGGAAACTCAAACAGTATTTGCTGTGTGAGCAAAGAGACAGGAAGGAGCCTGGGCGTTGCTTAGCTCAACTGTTCTGTAGTAAAGCTGCTTGCTGCTGTGAAAGCAAAAGCGAAACTGAAACGCCTCTGCTTGTGTTTTGCATTTGGATCAGATTTCTTTTCAGGTGGGGAGGGGAAGTAGAACTCCTTAGCATCAGAGCTTGTTAATAATAATATAAGAAATGCTCATGCTCCGATGGTCATTTCAAAAAATCCTTTCTTAGTGAGCACCTAGAAGCCAAGAGGAACATACATGGCAAATTTCAAGTTTGTAGGCTTTACGGTTCTGGAGATTTCGTGATCAATGCATGAGTGGTTTTCGCTTTTATATATATAGATATAAAGAAGTTTCTCATTTAAATGAATCCTGCTGCATCAGTCTGCCTGTGTGTGCGTTCTGGATTTAATTTTCTGCAACAAACTCTGATAAATTTGCCTTGCTGTTTTGCTTTCAGCCTTTGAGTATCATATCACTTGCCTTTTCTTTCCTCCCATTCACTTGCAGGCAAACTTTTAAAAGAGTTTTCGGTTTTTAATGTCTATTTTATCATCCCCCAAACGCTTTGCAAATGACTACTTTTAGCAATGTCATTCACACTCTTTGCATTTGACCTCCATCTGATCTCTTTCCATCTCTCGGGATAACCCTATTGCCACATTAAGGTTCTTTTTTTAAAGCAGGGGTCCCCAACCCGCAGTCCGTGGCTTGGCACTGGGCCGTAGTCAATTTGGAACCGGGCCACGGAAGTGATGGGCGAGTGTGTGCACACAGCTACATGATGAAAGTGGCACGCATGCGCAACCATCCCCTCTCCTCCCCCACTGCTGCCTTTACCGCCTCCAATGGTCCGCTGGTCCAGAAAGGCTGGAGACTGCTGTTTTAAAGCAGGAGTCTCCAACCTTGGCAACTTTAAGACTTGTGGCCTTCCAACTCCCAGAATTCCTCAGCCAGCAAAGCTTTGGGAGTGGAAGTCCACAGGTCTTAAAGTTGCCAAGGTTGGAGACCACTGTTTTAAAGGACTGTCATTTGTAAAATAACAATTATGGGACAGCTTTTCACCTACACACATAATGGTACTTTGCCCATCTGAACTCAAGCCCAGCAAATGTCCAGATCTGTTGAGCCCTGAGTGGTCTGCATGAAATCTGAATCTTTGGTTATTAACAAAGACCGACAATAAAAGAATTCTGCACTTCCAAAGTTAGTGTTGGAAGTACGCATCGTTGTGTGGAAAAATAACAAATTGTAATTTTCAGATTTCAGTTCTTAGGCTCCCAATTCCTTAATTCTAGGCACACAATTTTTTTCACACCAAGGAACCTGTCAACCTGTTTAGTTCCAACTAAAACCACCAAAGTGAGAAAGTTACACTAAACAGTGATGGTTGTGCCTCAACACAAAAATACATCAGTTAATGCACCCTTTCTCAGCTGTGACTGAACAGATTCTGCTCGCCAAAGCTGGCATCAACAGGAGAAGTTATCCTGATAGTACCATAAGAGTCACCTTATCGGAGAGATGGGCGACGTATAAATGTAATTGATAAATAAAAAGAATAAAAATAAATAAATGATGGCATGAATGAAACCAACCTCTCATATAGATACTTCCTTTGGGGGCGCCGGGCCTAAAATGAAAGATTTAAAAAGAAATGGCTTATTAAGTGGGAAATTACATTCTAAGTCTGGTGCAGTCATTTTTCAGAGTGACCACAATACTTAGCAAAAGAGTTGCTGACCTCAATCATGGGTGGTAAGTGAGGAATACCTGTAGATGCACTGCCTTGAGTTGTTTAAAACAAAGCGGGATCAGAGGTGGGTATTCAGCTGGATCGGACCGGTTTGGGCGAACCGGTAGCGGTGACTGTGCGTCCCGCACACCCGCCCGGAATGCCATCCTATTTAGCCACGTATTCGAGGCCGGGCGCATGCACGGAAGGTGTGCGCATAAGTAGGGCACATGCGCGGGAGGCAGTGCGCATGTGCGTAGGCGCGCACGCTCACATTTGCAAACCGGTAGGGAAGGTAAGTGAAGACCACCTCTGAGAGCAAGATGTAAATCTAATTCAAAAGAATCTGAATAGCCTTGGGCTGTGAGAAAAGTCTAAAGACGAGGAGGGGATGGAGGACATGTGGCTAGCTGAAAACTGAAGGATGTTTTCTCAGCATTCCTTTCATCCTAAGAGAGGATTGTGCAGCTTTCTGGGAAATGTTGATTTTTGACACAAAATTTTCCCACAATGCACTTCCATGCCATCTATTTCCACTCTACCAAGTCTATTCCAGGATTAAAAAAAACTGGTGAAAGGATTAAAAAGTTCTCCCAGTTCCCTCCACAAGGTGAATCAATGTTATTCGCTCTTCATGAAAGATGGGTGGAGACCAGGGGTGGGTTCCTCTCGGTTCGGACCGAATCGTCCGAACCGGTAGATACCCGCTGGTGCCATCACTGTCAGTGCCGTTTCGTGCACGCCGCCATCTTTTTTTTGGATTTTTTTGCGAACTTTTCCCCTTGAAAAAGGGCCCGCCCGCCCGTGGGTGAATTCTGACCTTTATTTCTTTGCCCAAAGCACAGCTGATGAGCTCCTCACCTGTGTTTCGGGCTAATTCCTGTTTCTGAGCATGCGCGGAAACAAATAGCGCGAGGGGATGTGTGTGCGCACGTGCGAATGGAGCACGCATGTGAAATGTCGTGATGCGAACCGGTGGCGAAGGTAAGTGGAACCCACCCCTGGTGGAAACTCATCAAGGGGCCACGTCTGGTACTGTAATATTCGTATGCCACATCTGGCAAGGTTTGTTTCTTTTATTTACATTTCACATTTCTAAGCCGCGCACCTCACTCACAGGAGGGGCCCTGGGCAGTATGCGATAAAACATCGAAATATAAAGCAGTGTATAAAAAAGTGATTTTAAAAGTTAAAATTAAAAAAAAAACATTTACAAGTGATAACGTTTTTCCCCCTTATGGGGACAAGAATAATTAATCCTGTTAAAAATTGGTTGACAAAGGCAAAGGGAGGACTGTCATGGCACTAATCGACTCTTTATGACCGCCCGTTCTTTTGGGCAGTGCGCCAAAGTGCTCAGAGCCATGTTTTAACCCCCTTTTTGGAAGGCCAGAATGGAGAAGGGGGGCCTGTTTCAACTCTGATGGAATAATATTTCAGGAGGGGAGGGGCAACGGCGGAGAAGGCTCTCTTCCTAGGCCCAGCCAGTCAAATTCTTTGACAGCGTCCACAATATACTGTCTCTGCCTGACTGGGTAGTGGACAGACGAAGCCAGTTCCCTGGGTAACCTGGCCCTATGCCAGGTACGGCTTTATAGGTCATAACTATGTCGATTGTCCCTCCTTGGTTCTTGGGGGAGAAAAACTAACTCCCTCGGAACGGGTTCGCAATTTGGGAGTTCTCCTAGATCCACAACTAAAATTAGACCAACATCTAACAACTGTGGCTAGGGGAGCCTTTGCACAGGTCCGCCTTGTGCACCAATTGCGACCATACTTGGAGAAGGAGGCTCTACTCACAGTCACTCATGCCCTTGTCACCTCTCGACTGGACTACTGTAATGCGCTCTACATGGGGCTACCCTTGAAGAGTATCCGGAGACTTCAACTGGTGCAGTGCGGCTGCGCGTGCTGTGGTGGGTGTCTCAAGATACACCCACGTAACACCCATACTCCGCCAGCTGCATTGGTTGCCCATTGGTCTCCGGGTGCAATTCAAGGTGTTGATTATCATCTTTAAAGCCCTACATGGCTTAGGTCCAGGTTACCTCCGGGACCGCATCCTACCTCATACTTCCCTTCGACCGGTTAGGTCCCACAGAGTGCATCTCCTCCAGGTCCCGTCAGCCAAACAATGTCGGCTGGCGGGCCCTAGGGGGAGGGCCTTCTCTGTGGGGGGCCCCGTGCTCTCTGGAACCAACTACCCCCAGAGATCCAAATTATCCCCACCTTGCTGGCCTTCCGAAAAGCCATCAAGACATGGCTTTTCCTGCAGGCGGGGTGATTGAGACAATTCTACATCTTAGGTCTCCCCCCCATGTATGTATGGTTTTTAAATGTTTTTTTTAATTCTTTTTAATACTGTTTTTAAATTTTATATTGTTTAGTTGTTCTCTAAATGTTGTACGCCGCCCTGAGTCCTCAGGGAGTAGGGCGGCATATAAGAACACTAAATAAATAAATAAATAAATATAGGTAGTCCTCAACATACGACGACAATTGAGCCCAAACTTTCTGTTGTCAAGTGAGACATTTTTTTTAAAGTGAGCTTTGCCCCATTTTACAATTTTTCTTGCCATGGCGGCTAAGTGAATCGCGGCAGTTCATAAGTTAAGTCACCCGGTGGTTAAATGAACCCGGCTTCCCCATTTGTCTTTGCTTTGCAACCTTGAGCTGCAAAGGCCGTAACTGTGAGGGGGGAAAAATGGTCACAGGTCATGTTTTTCAGTGCCGTTGTAAACTTGGAACGGTCACTAAACGAACTGCTTGCAAGCCGAGGACTACCTGTAACACCTCGAACAACGGTCATAAAAGTTACATTGCCAAGCATCTGAATTTGGGTCACATGATCATGGGGATGCTACAAAGGTCATTAACTGTGAAAAAAAGTCACGTCACATTTTTTTCAATGCCGTTGTAACTTGGAATGGTCACTAAATGAACTGTTGAAAGTCGAGGACTACCTGTCACACCTTGAACCTGATGCAGAAGCACAGTGGCACCCAATGCGGTTTGCGGAGGAGGTGTTACCTGTTACCTCACGTGGCCGCACTTTGCATCACAGCGGAAGCTTCCGGATACTTTTCAAGGGTAGCCCCATGCAGAACGCATTGTAGTAGTCCACACAGGAGAAGACCAGTATATGAGTAACTGAACGGATATTCTGAACCACTGGACATACAATATATATATATATATTGCACTGCTGAAGGAGAACCGCGCAAGCACTGGCCTAACCAATTTCCCACCGATTAGAGAATTGTATCTCAGTTACCTCTCGGGAATCGTCATCTGCTGAGACGCTGCGCTGAAAGGGCTGGTAAGTTGGGGCAGATCCCTTCTTGGTCTCCTTAAAGACAAACAGGCATTAAAAAGCAAGCTAAAAGCAACCCCGACCCACTAGATGTCTATGGAGATTCTCAGTCATCCAGGTCATGCTTGTCCCAAAGGTGCTTTCTTCCAAGAGGCAACTGGACTTTTCTTTGAAGACGTTTCCCTTCTGATCCAAGAAGCTTCTTCAGCTCTGACTGGATGGTGGGGAATGGAAGGATTTATACTCCTTGCTGTCAGACAGCTGGTCATTTGCATCCTTTTAGCGAGTCTTTGAGGCCACCTGGAGGTTTATCTGTGTCCTCATGGTCACCTGAGTGATGCAAATGGGTATGGAGCCTTCTTGGAACTGTTGAAAGGACTGTGTTGTGGACTAGAAATAGATGATGTCATATCCCCCCCCCCTGCATTTAAAAGACACAGGTCGCTCTTTTGAAGACAGCAAAGTCCACATTTTGGACAGAGAGGATCACTGGTTTGAAAGAGAGGTCAAAGAGGCCATCTATGTCAAAACTGAACAGCCCTCTCTCAACAGAGGGGGAGGGATATGACGTCATCTATCTCCAGTCTACAACACAGTCCTTTCAACAGATCCAAGAAGGCTCCACACCCATTTGCACCACCCAGGTGACCCCGAGAACACAGATAAACCTCCAAGTGACCTTAACGACTCGTTCAAAGAATGCAAATGACCAGCTGTCTAAAAGGAGTATAAATCATTCCATTCCCCATCATCCTGTCAGAGCTGAAGAAGCTTCCTGGATGAGAAGCGAAACGTCTTCAAAGAAAAACCAGAAAAGTCCAGTTGGCCTCTTGAAAAAAGCATCTCTGGCCCAACCCACTAGAGCAGTCATACTTGGCTGGGGAATTCTGGGAATTGAAGTCCACAGGTCTTAAAAGTTCCCCAGAATGGACCACCCCCTGCATGAGAGGGTTTCTACTGCACCTCCTTGCATTAATTAACCCAGCTTACCTTTGGCTTCACCTTCCGAGTCCAAGAGCGTTTGAATCCCGAGTTCTTGTTCTCAACTTTAATAGCACTGATGGCCCCCGTTTTCACCAGCATCTTGGCTTGTTCTGTGGCTGTCGCGGTGTCGACTACTGGCTGATCTGAGATGGCTGGAAACAGGGAAGGAAGGAAAAAACTGCTGTCCCCAAATGGGCAACATTGGCAGGAGGGCCCCTCCCTCATAGCAGCCCATATTTTCACCAAAGTCCGACTTACATCGTTTAATTCCTCCCTGGGTAGCCTGACTGGTTGAACCCTGTTGCTTTTTTAAGGCCATTAGGGCCTTTTTCTGGATGGGAAGAAGGGGGGAAAAAATAAAGTCATGAAAAGATCCGCATAGTCCAACATCTCTTCCTTCCCAAAAAGGAAGTGCTAGTCCCTTTCTTTCCTCTTGTACTAAACATTTGGCTGATAGTCAAACCCTTTGATCCATACAAGTAGTCCTCGACTTAATGGCCACAATTGAGCCCAAAATTTCTGTGGCTAAGCGAGACAGTTGTTAAAACTTGGCTCCGTTTTATGACTTGTCTTGCCACTGTTGTTAAATGAATCACTGCAGTGGTTAAAAGAGAATCTGGCATCCGCACTGACTTTGTCTGTCAGAAGGTCGCAAAAGGTGGATTACACGACGACCCCCCCCCCCCTGGACACTGCAACTGTCATAAATACCAGCCAGTTGCCAAGTGCTCAAATTTTGATCACGTGGACCAGGGGTCCCCAAACTTGGCAATTTTAAGACTTGTGGACTTCAACTCCCAGAATTGTCCAGCCAGCAATGCTGGCTGGAGAATTCTGGGAGTTGAAGTCCACAAGTCTTTTTTTAAAAACTTTTTTTATTAAACACAATAAACAACATCATTTAACATTCAAAAAACAGAACATATAACAAACAAAAATGGGGCATTTGTGGCCCCCTATCCATCATAAGCTATTATCAGATATATTCTTTTTACATATCGTTTCTTTAAGTATTCATATTGCTCTCAAACATATTTTCCTATTATACTATATACATGTAAGATCTTTACATAGTTACTTGAGTATACACTATTAAACTTTTTTCTATTATTAATTGCTTCTTTCTTTCAACCAATTATAAAATTTGTTCCAGGCTTTATAGAAATCAGATTCCTCTTTTTCTTTTAATTCTCTAGTTAACATATCCATCTCCGCACAGACAATTATTTCTTTAATTATCTCTTCCTCTTTGGGTATCTCCTTGTTTTTCCAGGACTGTGCGTATGTAATTCTTGCTGCACTTAGGATATGAATAATAAGATATTGCATTTCTTTTTTATATACCTTGTTGGAAATACCTAATAAAAACAATTCCGGGTTTTTTTCTAGATCCATTTTTAGAATTTCCTTTAGCCATGTAGTTATCTTATTCCAATACTTTTTGGCCTCTGAACATGTCTACCATAAGTGGTAATATGTGCCTATTTCTTTTTTACATTTCCAACATTTTGGTAACGAATTTGGAAACATCTTCGATATCTGTAGAGGTGACATCGGTAAAACATTTTACATTGGTTTTCCTTGAAGTCCACAAGTCTCAAAGTTGCCAAGTTTAAAGACCTCTGACGTGGACCATAGGGATGCTGCAACAGTCTTGTGAAAACCGGTCATAAGTCATTTTCCCCCCAATGCCGTTGTAATAAATGAACTGTTGTTAAGTCAAAGACTACCTGTACTTATAGGAATAATTTCACCCTCAAGGTGAACAAGCTCACCTTTTTCTTGAGTTTGGCAAATTTCTTCTGTAGAGCCTCCTCATCTTCTGTTAACCCGGGTGGCAAAACAATCATGATGGAATGATGCAGTACTGCCTAGAATTGGAAACCAAGGAAGCAATCAGTCAGGTAAAGCTTGGTGTTTGATTACTGATGGGTATACATGCAGGCCAGGGGTGAAATTCAAAAAAAATTCCCTACCGGTTCTGTGGGCGTGGCTTGGTGGGCGTGGTGTGGCTCGGTGGGTGTGACAGGGGAAGGATACTACAAAATCCCCATTCCCTCCCCACTCCTGGGGGAAGGATATTGCAAAATCCCCATTCCCACCCCACTCTGGGCCCAGCCAGAGGTTGTATTTGCTGGTTCTCTGAACTACTCAAAATTACCCCTACCGGTTCTCCAGAACCTGTCAGAACCTTCTGAATTTCACCCCTGATGCAGGCAGGGCAACCCCTTTGAATTGGCAAATATACATTAATATATTTTACCATTGCATTTCATATTTCATGTTTTATTGCTGCATTTTTCTTGAAATGTATTAACACTTCAACTTTCTATTTGTTACAGCAAACGTATTACAGGTACTCACTCGAGTTACGACCACAACTGAGCCCAAAACCTATGTTGCTAAGTGAGACGGTCATTAAGTCAGCTTTGCCCCATTTTATGACATTTCTCGCCACATCATTGCAGTTGTTCAGTTAGTAATACGGTTGCTAAATGAATTTGGTTTTCCCATTGACCTTGCTTGTCAAAAGGTCACCACGGCCGTCATAAATATGAGCCAGTTGCTAGGCGTTTGAATTTTGATCACATGATCATGAGGATGCTGCAACGGTCATAAGTGCGAAAAACTGTCCTGGGTCACTTTTTTTCAGTGCCACTATAACTTCAAACGGCCGTTATATGGACTTTTGTATGTTGACGACTACCTGTACATCCCTCATGTATTTTAAACATGAGAAGGCATCACACATCACACACACACAGCTCTGCACCAACCCTTGATTTTTAGTTCACTGAATTCTTGTCATTGTACCTAAATTTATAATGGTTTTTATACTTAGGATTTTTATTGCAGTGTTAGCTGCCCAGAGCCGCCACTCAGAATAGCGCAACAGGCAGCACATAAGTTAAATACATAAAACAAAAATAACCTGCTGCAGCAGTCGTGTGAAAAGGGGGTCCCAAGTCCCTTTTTTCAGTGGCCCATGTAACTTCAAACGGTCACTAAATGAACCATTGTTAAGTCGAGGACTACCTGGGCGATATACTCCGGGTTCGGCTGCAGTTCCTAAAGATTTCTGAGTCCGTGTAACCCTGTGAATAGATACAACATAACCTGCTGCAGCAGTCATAAGTGTGGAAAACGGTCCCAAGTCCCCGTTTTCAGTGGAACTTCGAACGGTCACTAAACGAACCGTTGTAAATCGAGGATTACCTGGACGATCTCTCTGGATTTGGCTGAAATCCCAATCCCTGTGGGTTTTACACGGACTCAGAAGCCTTTAGGAACCGCAGTTAAATCCAGACTTACAACGGTTCGTTTAGTGACCGAAGTTACAAGGGCCACTGGGCGGAAAAAAAAGGGGATTTGGGGCCGTTTTTCACACTTACGACTGCTGCAGCAGGTTACCAGGGTTACAGGGAGTCAGAAACCTTTAGGACCCCAGACGAATCCAGAGAGATGTCCAGGTAGTCCTCCATTTACAACAATTCCCTCCCCCCTCCCCAGGATATGCACTTCCAGGGTGGGTGGGGGAATCCCGGAGTGGATTTGTGGGCCTATCAGGGACTCACCTGCAAAGGCTCCAAATTGGGGAAAGCCGCGGATTCGAACTCGCCTCCTCCTCCCCACTACCCGCCGTCCCCGCCTATGAATCACTGGGGCAACGCAACGTTCCACTCCGGCCCCTCCCACAATGCACCGCGCCTGCCAAGGACGCACCGGGAGCCAGTTTCCCTCTTGCCCCCCCACCAGCTTTTCCTTACGAACTGGCGCCGAGCCGTCCCAAGAGCGGGACGTAACGACGGTTGGGCATCCTTGCGTTGGTTTCCTCCCCCCCCGACACACACACACACTCACCGGTCGTTGCTGTTTTTAATGGCTTGCCTTTCGGCCTACAGTCGACCCTTCCCAAGATGGAGGAGGAGGTGGAGGAGGAAGAGTAGAGTGAGGAGGCTTAATTTGCATAAGCCTCCCAGCGACGCGAAAGCTATTGGCTGAGAATTACAGGAACCTGACCCTTCGGAGGCACGAGGGCGGAAAAATAGGAAAGGAAAACAAGAGAGTGGCGTTCTTGATTTGCATAACTGGGCTCTCATTGGCTGAACCATGACACACTGATGACGTTCGAAAGCACGGGATGATCCGAAGCCGAACAGTGTTGTTTTTTTTAAACCGTATTTGAATATCCAACTGGTCATTGGCTGCCTTCGGGGTTTTGGCGGAACAATCGAGTGGTTTGAAGCGCTTTTGATTTGCATACTGTCCCGTCATTGGACAGCTGCTGTTGCTTCGTTAGCCAATCTGTCCCTTCGTTCGAAACCAAAGTCACTTTCTCCTACCAGGCTTCCGCCCTTCATTCGATTGACCAATCCCGTTTCGCTTCCGCTTACTGACGTGTTGACAGCAATGTACACCGCCACCCTGAGAAACAGGGCGTGGCTTCAACTGCCCTTCCTTTTGGTGAGGGGAAGATTCCGCCCTTAGTATGACAGCCCGGAGGGGAGAGTTTCCGGGTCGGTCCATGAGCGAACCGTGGCAGCGGAGATGGATCTGGAGAGGATAGGTGAGGACGGGGTAGAGAACTCTCCTGCGTCTGGCTGAACTAATATAATGGAGCCTTTTAAAATCTCCTGTTGCAATTTGGTCCTGCTCGTTATCTCCACCCCAAAAAAATTCGTTTAAAAATATTTAAGAGAATCTTTCCCACCCCATTATCCTTTAGATCTAGTGGATTGCAACCCCCATATTCCCCAGCCCGCACATGCAATGGCTTGGAATTATGGGGATCGTGGTCCAACATGCCTGCCTGCAGGAAGCTGGGGGTCCCCTTTCAATTCAAAATGCAATCCTAGGCTGCAAGAAATTACAAGACGCTTGCTCCTGGGGAGGAAAGCTATGGCAAATCTAGACAGCATACTAAAAAGCAGAAACATCACCCTGCCAACAAAAGTGCGTATAGTCAAGGCTATGGTTTTCCCAGTTGCAATGTATGGTTGTGAAAGTTGGACCATAAGGAAGGCTGAGCGCCAAAGAATTGAGGCCTTTGAACTATGGTGCTGGAGAAAACTCCTGCGAGTCCCTTGGACTGCAAGGCAATCAAACTGGTCAGTCCTAGAGGAGATCAACCCTGACTGCTCTTTAGAAGGCCAGATCCTGAAGATGAAACTCAAATACTTTGGCCACCTAATGAGAAGGAAGGACTCACTGGAGAAGAGCCTAATGCTGGGAAAGATTGAGGGCAAAAGAAGAAGAGGACGACAGAGAATGAGGTGGCTGGATGGAGTCACTGAAGCAGTAGGCATGAACTCAAATGGACTCTGGGGGATGGTAGAGGACAGGAAGGCCTGGCGGAACGTTGTCCATGGGGTCGCGATGGGTCAGACATGACTTCACAACTAACAACAACAACAGGCTGCATTAACAGAATCAAGATACTAGATACAAGATGTTAATACCATTTTATAATGCCTTGGTAAGGCCGCACCTAGTTTTGGTCACCACAATGTAAAAAAGATGTTGACTTTAGAATGAGTGCAGAGAAGAACATCAAAGATGATTAAGGGACTGGAGCCTAAAATATATAAAGAACGGTTGCTGGAACTAGATATGTCTAGTTTAATGAAAAGAAGGACCAGGGGTGACGTGATAGCAGTTGTTCCAATATCTCAGGGGTTGCAACAAAGAGAAGAGGGGATCAATCTGTTCTCCAACGCACCTGAAAACAGGACAGGAAGCAATGGATGGAAACTAATCAAGGAGAGAAGCAACCTAGAACTAAGCAGGAATTTCCTGATAGTGAGAACAATTAATCAATGGAACAACTTACCTCCAGAAATTGTGAATGCTCCAACACTGGCAGTTTTTAAGAAGAGATTGGGACAATGATTTGCTGAAATGTTACAGGGTTTCCTGCCTGAGCAGGGAAAAGGTTGGACTAGAAAACGTCCAAGATTCCTTCCAACTCTGTATTAATCTGTATTATTCTGTACTCTAAACAGGTAAAAATTTCAGCACCACAGCTTTTGTTTTCCTGGATGCAACGAGAGGTGAACTGCAGCAGGCTGGAGAAATTAATTGCCTAGCAGATAAATCAATAATAGTCTTATTTACACATTACTTATTTCTTCGCTCAATGTTTAAGCAACCTCAATGGTTCCAGCAGCTGTCGGTATTGTGCAAGATATGAAAAAACATAAAAATTGTGTTTCTCAACCTTGTCAACTTTCAGATGAATGGACTTCAACTCCCAGAATTCCTCACATGCTGGGCAGGAAATGCTGGGAATTGAAGTCCACTCATCTTAAAGTTCCCAGGATGGGAAACACTGCATAAATAGAAAACAGTAATAAATGACGAAGCAACCACAAAAAGAAGTTATATTGCAATATTGAAGGAGGCAACTCCGGGAACTAAGGAATGAATCCCAGGATCACATAGCCTTTAGAGCTGATGAAAGAGCCCTGTTGCAAAACCTTTCCTAAATGACCACAAAGTTGAAGCTCTGTGGGCTTTGAGGAGGGGACTCCTTCTCTTTCGATGCCTCTCTGACCAGCATGATTCTTCTCTATAGACTCTGATGCTGTAATCAACAGGCTAAATCGGGGTGTTCAGATTGTTTTTCTGCCAAGCTCTCGGATTCTTTATGAGATGTTCATAAAGTCCCAATAGAACCTGGGGACGGGGAGAGGGTTAACTCCAACACAACTGACTTTTGGCCAGCAGAGCTTTGCTTCTTAAGAAGAGGTTCCAGGATTTTTTTTTTTAAAAAAACGGATTCATGGCCTGAAAAACTTTGAAAACCCTGTTTTAATTTACCAAAGGACCATCCTTTAAATAAATAGAGGGATACAATCAAGGACCAGAGAGGTACTAGTACCACTCTATAAAGCCTTGGTCAGACCACACCTAGAGTACTGAATCCAGTTTTGGTCACCGCACTACAAAAAAGACATTGAAACTCTAGAGAAAGTGCAGAAGAGAGCAACAGAGGATGATAAAGGGTCTGGAAAATAAAACATACAAAGAGCGGTTGCAGGAACTGAGCTTGGCCAGTCTGACAAAGAGAAGGACCAGGGGTGACATGATAAGCAGTGTTCCAATACTTGAGGGGATGCCACAGAGAGGAGGGGGTCAAGCTGTTCTCTATGGCACCAGAAAGCCAAACAAGGAATAACGGATGGAAGCTGACCAAGGAGAGATTCAACCTGGAAGTGAGGAGAAACTTTCTGATGGTGAGAGCGATCAACCAGTGGAACGGCTTGCCAGCGGAGGTTGTGAGAGCCCCAACACTTGCGACCTTCGAGGGGAGACTGGACTGCCATCTGTCTCAAATGGTGTAGGAACTCCTGCTTGAGCAGGGGGTTGGACTAGATGACCTACAAGGTCCCTTCCAACTCTAATAATAAATCTAAATCCTGCTTCTCTCGCAGTTGAATTCTGTAAAGACAGAGGGTGGGGTGGGGGCTTTGTGTGGGAGGGATGACTTATTTCTGCTAGGAATGCATTATGATTTTTTTTAACCTTTTGGACGTCTCGCTTCTTGTACTTATGTTGGTATGTATGCATCTTTTTTAAAAAAAAGGAGCTGCAGCATGAGTCAAAATCAAACATTAAACTTCTGCCATGTACCATACTTCTGTGGGCAGAGGAAGTGAAGCAAAACTCAGAGAGTTGTATTGATGGAGAAACCAGAAATCTTGGGAGAGCAGCTGAGTGATCTTAAATCAAGATGGGATCCAGAGCATTTTGCGGCCTGAGATGAAGGACAGGATGGCCCCTTCCTAATTCTAGGTGTTAGAAGCCAATCTAATCAATGTTTAACTCTGACTTCAGTATATCAGAATTGGGATTTATCCTCCAGCAGAGCTGAGATTGACGAAGAAGCTTAGGGAGCAATAGAGCTGTAGCGATAGAGGCCATGTGGAGGTTGTGTGCAGCAAACCGCCTCCCTCAAACGGGCCTCTCATGCCTACATGATCTCACCCAGCTCACATTGCCAGGATGATGTAGGACACTGTCCCTGGCTGGTACGTGATCTCATCTAGGTTGTATCAACAGGATGTTCTTAAGGATTGGCGAGGAGAATTCACCAATAAAAATGCTGTTACTTTCTTCTACCTTTTGCTGCTTGGAAAACTATAAAAAGCAATAAACACTGCGAAGGCAGTCCAACATCTTAGCATCCTGCAATGACTTTTCTCTAATTCCATCATAGAGCAAAGGGGATTGATTGATTATGTGCTATCAAGGCAGGGTCAACTGTTAGCAACTGGGTAGTAAGATTTCTTTTTCTAGGACAATCTGCCCTCAGTCTGATCCTTTGAATATTCCTATGATGCACCATTGCTGTTGTAACTGAGTCCAGCCACCTTCCTTCCTTCCTTCCTTCCTTCCTTCCTTCCTTCCTTCCTTCCCCTCTACCTCTTCCTCCACCTCCCTCCCTCCTTCCTTCCCCTCTACCTCCACCTCCCTCCCTCCTTCCTTCCTTCCTTCCTTCCTTCCTTCCTTCCTTCCTTCCTTCCTCTCTCCCTCTCCCTCCACCTCCCCCCTTCCTTCCTTCCTTCCTTCCCCTCTACCTCTCCCTCCATCTCCCTCCCTGTTAGGGAGAGAATAAATCTCCATAGAGGCGATGTTGATCTTTCTCTCGGAATTCAGACATTTAGAAATAAAGCCGAAGTTAAAAATCTAATAGAAAATATTTATTTCGGTACAAAAACAATAAATCCTGATTGTTTACATCTCTACTAATAAAATGCGACCTTCTCGGTCAAGAGCTAGAGCCAGAAGAATGGAGAATTAGGAATGCACACATGCGTACAAGAACATCATATCACGTGTTCTGCTTGTGATGGAATGTACCATAATGTTAGATAGGGATGCAGCATCCTGCATATACATACAACTGACAATATTCACATCGTGACACTCCCTCCTTCCTTCCTTCCTTCCCCTCTACCTCTCCCTCCACCTCCTTCCTTCCTTCCTTTCTTCCCCTCTACCTCTCCCTCCCCTTCCTTCCTTCCTTCCTTCCCCAGTATTATTGACTTCTTCGTCCTGATTATTTGTGCCTCAAGTAAGAATTCTGGATTATTTGTTTTGGTAGGCCCTGTGTGTTTTCTTGGTTATAAGGGATCTTGACAATGGTTGCGTTTGCATTCTTGTCCTGGATAAAATCGGGATCAGTCATGTAAATGGGTCTGTGTCCCAGTTCCGTAATCAGGAGTATCCCTAGGGAGAGGAGACATAAAAATCTGCACGTTCATGGTCTTAGCCCCTTTCCTTCACAGATAACTGCCATTTTGCAAATTTCGATCCTCGCCTGTGGGGATACTGTTGTCTCAAGAATATATTATTTTAAAGCAACGTTAACGGGAAAACAGTTTTGACCGATGGGGAGTGATAGATTGTCTTAACATATCTTTGCCTCGTTGTCTTCTTCAAGTCCTCCCTCCCCGAGGACCTTTAGAGTTGCCTCTCTCCATTTTGGAGGTTGGATGTGCCGGTCGTTTTGAGCTCATCACTCAAGAGGAACCCACCAAAGAGGGATTTCCGCTGACCACAGTGAGTACAGTAGCTCTTCCTATCGTGAAAGGCAAAACCACAATGTGGCTTGTGGGGTTTTGACTTAGCAGGTTGTGCTGAGGTGGCGCAGTGGTTAGAGTGCACTACTGCAGGCTACTTCAGCTGACTGCCGGCTGCCTGCAATTTGGCAGTTCAAATCTCACCGGCTCAAGGTTGACTCAGCCTTCCATCCTTCCGAGGTGGGTAAAATGAGGACCCAGATTGTTGGGGGGCAATATGCTGAACTCTGTAAACCGCTTAGAGAGGGCTGTAAAAGCACTATGAAGCGGTATATAAGTCTAAGTGCTATTGCTATTGTGCAAAGTCAGCCATTGTGACTGGTAATCCGTAGGTTTTGGTTTAGAATGGGTGAGCAACTTTTTAAAATTCTTTTTAGCCAGATTTTTTAAAAAAGAGAGGGAGATGGGATGGCTTCGAATTAAGCTTGGGGAGACTCAAGTTTTCCATCAGCCACAAAAGCTCCCTGTGGGATTTGGGACGAGTCCCTCTCTCTATGCCTGACAGCCAGTGTTGAAGTAGTGGAAATTATGCTGGGCTATGAATGTGGAAACCCAGTTTATTTATTTATTTAATTTTTTTTGCCACCCATCCCACCATGAGATACCCTCGGCAGCTTACAAATTAACAACTCTAGTCCAACCTGAATCATGGAGGCTCTCTGGAGGGTTTTGGGCAGTGGTGGGTTCCTACCTGTGCGGTCCACTCTATAGCACCGGTAGCGGGCCACTGGTGACGTCACAGTACTGGTGCGGTCGGCCTGGGCGGCGCCATTTTTAAAAAATTAAATTAATTTTTTTTAAAAAAAAAATTCTTCTGCGCATGCCCAGAAGCCGAGCTTCCGGCACTGCGCATGTGCTGCCTTCCTACCCCAAAGTGAGTCCAAGCAGGGGATGATGGCTGAGGGAGCGCGTGAGACGTTAAAAGAATGGGTGGCAGGATCTATCTCAGTTCCCCTCCCTTCAGCAGTCCAAGAAGCCACGAACGCGCGGTGATGATCCCAGGCATTTTCGCACGTTCGAGGCTTCTCGAGCTGCTGAGGGGAGGGGGAACGGGCAGCAGGCGCCTAGGATCATCAAATGGGGAGAAGCATTCAGGCCGGACGGAGCCTCCTAGAAGAACCACTGCCACGGTCTTGCTGCTCCCGCTGTGGGGGGCTGCGTTGCGGGTGGGCAATGCCCCTCTTCTCCAGCCGCTGCCAAGCTCCCAAGGCCCACGCCCACCTGGTCACATGGCTGGCAAGCCACACCCACAGAATAAGCCATGCCCACAGAGTGGTAGTAAAAAAATTAGGAACCCGCCCCAGTTTTGGGTCATTCTCAGCCCCACCTATTTCTGACGGATAGGAAATTATTCCTATCAAGAAGTGATATAGGATCTTGCTTCCTTGAAGTCATTCTTACTTAAAAAATAAAACCGAGATTTAATTCTAATTAACAAAATATTTATTTTAGTATAAAAGTAACAAAATATAAACCTTAATAAGCTACATTCTCTCAGTTAAGAATTCACGTCTGCCTCGGGCGAGGCTCACAAGAGAAGAAGGAAAGAGGAGACTCCTGGAATGCACACATGCGCAGTAATACATATCACATGTCTACTTCATTAGAAAATACAGTAAACCTAGAAATATGGCAGAGGTGCTCAACTGGCAATATTCACTATTGGACAATTTCCAATAGCGGACATGACAAGAACTGGGAGGAAAGTGTGCGGTATACGCTATCCTGAGCTCCTGTACAGTGAATTGCTTTTCTCAACAAATCTAATGGCATTTCCTTTGCAACACTACAGGTAGCCCTCGACTTAACGACAATTCATTTAGTGACCGTTCAAAGTTACAACAGTGCCGAGAAAAGTGACTTGTGACCATTTTTCCACAGTTAGGACCCTTGTAGCCTCCCCATGATCACGTGATCGTAATTCAGCCGCTTGGCAACTGCTTCATACTTAGGACCGTTGTTGTGTCCCAAGGTCATGTGATTCCCCTTTTGTGATCTTCTGACAAGAATAAGGATGGGATAGGATAGGATAGGATAGGATAGGATAGGATAGGATAGGATAGGATAGGATAGGATAGGATAGGATAGGATAGGATAGGATAGGATAGATACGATAGGATAATGGGATGGGATGGGATGGGATAGGATAGGATAATAAGATAGAATAGTAGAATAGGATAGGATAGGATAAGATAATAGGATAGGATAGGATAGAATAGAAGAATAGAATAAGAATAGAATAGAATAGAATAGAATAATAGGATAGGATAAATAGGATGGGATATAATACAATAGAATAATAGAATAGAATAAGAATAGAATAGAATAGAATAGAATAGAATAGAATAGAATAGAATAGAATAGAATAGAATAGAATAGAATAGAATAATAGGATAGGATAAATAGGATGGGATATAATAGAATAGAATAATAGAATAGAATAATAGAATAAGAATAGAATAGAATAGAATAGAATAGAATAGAATAGAATAGAATAATAGGATAGGATATAATACAATAGAATAATAGAATAGAATAATAGAATTAGAATAGAATAGAATAGAATAGAATAGAATAGAATAGAATAGAATAGAATAGAATAGAATAGAATAGAATAATAGGATAGGATAAATAGGATGGGATATAATAGAATAGAATAATAGAATAGAATAATAGAATAAGAATAGAATAGAATAGAATAGAATAGAATAGAATAGAATAGAATAGAATAATAGAATAGAATTCTTCATTGGCCAAGTGTGATTGGACACACAAGGAATTTGTCTCTGGTGCATATGCTCTCAGTGTACATAAAAACTATAAGTGATAAATCAATGGGGAAGCCAGATTCTTTTAACAACCGTGTTACTAATTTATCAGCTGCAGTGATTCAATTAACAACTGTGGCAAGAAAGATCGTAAATTGGGGCAAAACTCACTTTAAGTGTTTCACTTAGAAACAGACATTTTGTACTCAATTATTGTCGTTACGTCGGGGACCAACTGTATAGAAATGGTGTGCCACCGTCTTCTTCCACAATCTGTTTCTGTTGCCCAGTGTCACCTACAACCCTGAAAATCTCTTGATATATCGTCTCTGAGTGAAGGGACTACCGCTTAGCTTCTGAGCCGCAGCAAATAACGTTTTATGGATGGCGTTAAATAAGAAATGACGCATCTCTTTTTGCCCGCCTCCCCAGCTGCCACATGGGCTGCCCCCATATGCTGAGGATCTGGCCTCGGAATTGGAGCAACATTATCTCAACAGCCCGGAATGGCTTCCCATCCATGACTTTGAAAGGTCTCACAGGTGAGTCCCCGGCAGCCAGGATGGTTGCTTGCAGGTTGCAGTAGCAATGAGAAGAGGCCTGGTTGGGGGTGGGTAAGGGGATCATCTGTAACAGAAGGAGGGTCAACGGGGGGGGATGGGATGAGACGACTCATTGCATCCAGGTGGGCGTGACTTGGTGGGCGTGGCCATCTGAGTGCCGCCAGGTGGGCGTGCATGGGTAGGCGTGGCCAGGTCGATGCGAAGGATTAGGTGCAGCGTTTCTCCAAATGGGGGGGGGTATCCACACAGCCCCTCCCTTCCCTGCCAAATTTAGCAAAGAAACCTCGACTCAGGAGGCAGAAAGGAAAAAGGAGTATTTCTCCAAATTGAGCAGGGGTGGTGGGGGAGGAAATAGCAATAGCAATTGGACATAGACTTATATACCGCTTTACAGTGCTTTACAGCCCTCTCTAAGCGGTTTACAGAGCCAGCCTATTGCCCCCCAACAATCTGGGTCCTTGTTTTACTCACCTCAGAAAGATGGAAGGCTGAGTCAACCTTGATCCTTGGTGGGATTTGAACTGCCAAATTGTAGGCAGCCGGCAGGCAGCAGAAGTAGCTTGAAGTACTGACTGCGCCACCGTGGCTCAAATCCAAGCCCTTTGCCTTTCAAATTTTCCTGCTTCCTGTTTGCTAGCACATCTCAGGGTGATTTTTTGTTCTGGCGGGGTGCCGAGTTGGCTTACACGTCCAGTTTGCCCGGGGCAACTTGTTCTGCGCCCACCTGGCCACACCAACCTGGCACTCCCCCCCCACTCGGCCACACCCACGTGGTTGCGTCCGTCCGGCCATGCCCACATAGCCGCCCCGAGTCGCCCGAGCCCGGCTGCACCTAATCCTTCTTGCCATGCCCTACCCACCCACGCACACCTGGCTGCGGTGAGTCGTCATTGACCCGTCAAGGGAGCAAAATAATTTAACTCCACCTCTTGTCCTGAGGCAGGTTCTGGCCCCGAGAAAAGGAGGTCCAATCACTCTTTGCAATGGAGGTCACACCTGTGCACTCCACCCTCCAGGCTGAACGCAATCCCACCACCGGGAAGCTGCTGGGTTTTAAAGAGGTGAGAGATGAGTTTTCTTCCATTGCAGCCCCAAATACCGTATTTTTCAGAGTATAAGACGCACCTTTTTCCTCCCTAAAAGTGGCTGAAAATTTGGGTGCGTCTTATACTTCGAATGTAGCTTTTTTTTTCCAGCCCTAACTAAGTAATAACAGATCTTCCCAGCTTTTACCTTGCAGGCTTTTTCATTGTTACTCTCTCCAAAGAATGTTTTTCCAGCCCTAAGTCTTTGCAGAATTTTTTTTCATTGCTCTACTTGCTCCGAATAAGTTTTTTTTTAGCCCTAACTAGGTGCTAACGATCTTCCCAGCTCTTACTGGCTTGCAGGCTCTTTCATTGTTACTCTCTCAGAAGAAGGTTTTTCCAGCCCTAAGTCTTTGCAGGGTTTTTTTCATTGCTCTACTTGCTCTGAATAAGTTTTTTTCTAGCCCTAACCAGGTGCTAATGATCTTCCCAGTTCTTACCTTGCAGGCTTTTTCATTGTTACTCTCTCCAAAGAATGTTTTTCCAGCCCTAAGTCTTTGCAGGGTTTTTTTCATTGCTCTACTTGCTCTGAATAAGTTTTTTTCTAGCCCTAACCAGGTGCTAACGATCTTCCCAGCTCTTACTGGCTTGCATGCTCTTTCATTGTTACTCTCTCAGAAGAAGGTTTTTTTAAGTCCTAACCAGGGGATAAAATAATGTGCTGAAGCTGACCAGACTAAGGATGCTAGCCAGATGAATACCTGGTAGGCAGATTGTTTTCCCCTATTTTCCTCCCCCAAAACTAAGGTGCGTCTTATACTCCGGTGCGTCTTATACTCCGAAAAATGCGGTAACCCTTTGAGTAATGAGTTCTTCTGAGGTAAACAGAGGGCCTGCTTTAAAAAAAAATTTGGGTGCTGGTGGCAGCAGCAGCTGAGGACACCAGTGAGTAGACAATACAGGTCGTCTTCAAAGTACGACCACAATGGAACCCAAAATGTATGTTGCTAAGTGAGAAATTTGTTAAGTCAGTTTTGCCCCATTTTACGACTTTCCTTGCCACATTCGTTAAGTGAATCACTACAGGTTTTTAAATTAGTACCGGTAACACCATGGTTGTTAAGTGAATCTGGCTTCCCCATTAACTTGGCTTGTCAGAACGTCGCAAAAGATGGTCACGTGACCCCCGGGGACACTGCAGCCGTCGTAAATGTGAGTTATTTGCCGACCATCCGAATGTAAATCATGGGACCGCGGGGATGCTGCCACGGGCATAAGTGTGAAAAACGGTCGCGAGTCACCTTTTTCCAAGTGCCGTTGTAACTTTGGACGGTCACTAAATGAACTGTTGTAAGTCGAGGACTGTACCTGTAATGCTACAAGTAATCCTCGACTTATAATAGTTCATTTAGTGACCGTTCAAAGTTACAGCGGCACAGGAAGAAGTGACTTATGACCATTTTCCACAGAACTGTAGAATACTATTATTATTTATTTATTATTTATTTATTAATATTTATTATTATTTATTTATATTTATTTATATTTATTTATATTTATTATTATTTATAAGAGCCGAGGTGGCGCAGTGGTTAAAGTGCAGCACTGCAGTCAGCAGTTCAGCTGTTCAAATCTCATCGGCTCAAGGTTGACCCAGCCTTCCATCCTTCTGAGGTCGGTAAAATGAGGACCCAGATTGTTGGGGGCAATATGCTGAACTCTGTAAACCGCTTAGAGAGGGCTGTAAAGCACTATGAAGCGGTATATAAGTCTACGTGCTATTGCTATTATTCATTAAATTTATATGCTGCCTGTCTTCCTATACAAGAGGGAGTCTGTTTATTGCTAACAGTGCAATAAAAATAGAAGTATAAAAACCGTTATAAATTTAGGTACAGTTACAAGAATTCAATGGACTAAAAAAATCAAGGGCTGGCGCAGAGCTGGGGAGGGGGTTGATGCCTTCTCATATTAAAATACATGAGGGATGTACAGGTAAGTCCTTGACTTAACAACCGTTCATTTAACGACCATTCTGTTGTGACCCAGCACCGCAACCCCCCAGAAACACACACACACAATCGTTGGGAGGCAAACAAAAAGGTTCCTTTTACTAATAAAGTTTCTTAGTAAAACTCAGAGGGTTTAGAAGTCCAAAACAACACAAACGGAAAGTTTCAAGGAATAAGGTTCTTTGGGTTACGTGAGGGTTAAATAGCACACAGACAAAAGTTCAAAGCAAGACTCATTAATTCTTCTCTTATCTGAACAACTTGGCTGGCTTCCCGGAATAAAGCTGGCAGAAGCTGGTGTCTTCGATAAGATTCCCAAACAGACGTAGAACTGAAACTCTGGATATGCCGTGGTCATTGATTCGTTGTTCTCAGCAATGAGCACTAATTGCCCCGGCCTAATATAGGCACTGAAGGGCGTGGCCCAATTAGCCCTCACTGCTTCCTCCGATTGGACCGACGCTTACTCAGCCAATCCTGTCTTCTGGCTGCTCTGCGAGCTCTGGCATCCAGCATGGGTTCTTCATCTCCTGATGAAGAACTCTGCTGCGCAGGTGCAGAAGGTCCTGGGAGATCGTCCTGCTCTGGCACCGAGTCCTCATCACCAGCCGTCTCTGGTGCCAGGCACATGGGCTGGTACTGCTGCACCATGAGCGGCTCCACGTCCTCCGGATCCTCCAGACTCGGCGCCGGACGCGGCCAAGGCACAACACATTCGAAGTTACAGCGGCACTGAAGAAAGTGACTTTATGACCGTTTTTCACACAACTCCAGTCTCAAAACACCTTTGCGGCATTTTATTGGCTCCCAGTGAACGTGGGACATTGGGGCAGAGGGCTGAAGGGAAAAGTTAACTTAAATCTTCGTGCGCAGATTTTAGACTCTGCCTGACTTTCTCTGCAATTACTGTCTCTCAGTAAAAGTCCCTTTTGACATGCCAATTGTTTCAAGAGTCATGCTTTCGTGAGAAGGTAGCTGAGGCAGGTCCTTAGATACAGATTAACAGAGTTGGAAGGGACCTTGTAGGTCATCTAGTCCAACCCCCCGCCCATGCAGGAGACCCTACACCAGTGATGGCGAACCTATGGCACGCATGCCACAGGTGGCACGCGGAGCCATATCCGAGGGCACGCGAGGCGTTGTGTCAGCTCAAGCATGCATGCGCGCGCTGGCCAGCTGATTTTCGGCTGTTTTCGATCTCCCCAGGCTTCAGGAAAGCCTCCTGAAGCCTGGGGGATGGCAAAAAACGGGCCAACCGGAAGTTCATTTCTGAACTTCCGGTTGGTCCCTTTTTCGCTTTCCCCAGGTTTCAGGCGACTTTCCTGAAGCCTGGGGACAGCGAAAAAAAGCCCAATGGGCCTACCGGAAGTCTGGAGGCTTCAGTGAGACCTGAGCGCATGTGCAGGGGGGCAGTGCAGGGGTTGTGCGCATGTATGGGGGGGAGGGCATTGCATTATGGGTGTGGGCATGCATGCTCACACTATCGCTCGCACGCGCACCCTTTTGGCACCCAAGCCAAAAAAGGTTTGCCATCACTGCCCTACACCATTTCTGAACAGATGGCTGTCCAGTCTCTTCTTGAAAGCTTCCAGTGATGAAGCTCCCACAACTTCTGAAGGCAAAGCTGTTCCAGTGGTTCATTCTCCTCAGTCAGAAAATTCCTCCTTATTTCTAGGTTTAAAGTCTCCTTGATCAGTTTCCATTCATTAATCCTTTACACTCTCTTATACCCTTCAATTCTAGGCACTTGTCGACAACACGGGATTATCAGCCAAGAATTCTCTGTCCTTCCAGCGAGCGCCTGGCCCTCCCTCTGAGTCGCTGAGAGGCAGTGCCACCAACTACCCCTTCTGGCCAGGTGTGGGTCTCCCGTTTCTTTTATCCGAGTTTATAACTTTGAACACAGAACCATAAGCGGGAACAACAGAGAAACCTGAGCCATGGTGGCACAGTGGTTAGACTGCAGTACTGCAGGCTACTTCTGCTGACTGCTGGCTGCCTGCAATTTGGCAGTTCAAATCTCACCAGGCTCAAGGTTGACTCAGCCTTCCATCCTTCCGAGGTCGGTAAAATGAGGACCCAGATTATTGGAGGCAATAATGCTGACTCGGTAAACTGCTTAGAGAGGGCTGTGAAGTGGTATATACCCTGTTTCTCCCCCAAAATAAGACACCCTCTGATAATAAGCCTAATCGGGCTTTTGAGTGCATGGTAATAAGACCAAGCACTTATTTCAGGATTCAAAAAAATATAAGACAGGGTCTTATTTTCACGGTAAGTGTTAGAATATTCATGACTGGGAGAGCGATGTTAACAAGGTTAGCCAATGAATAGGCATAGCAACTGAGTCAGCCAATGGGAGCTGACCACATTCTGAGTCTGTGCAGAGAATCGAAACTGGAACTTAAGCTTAAGGCTGGGTGTGGCTCCAGTCCACTCTACTCTCGCCTCTCTGTACTGCTCTGCTGAAATGAAGCTAACTCCTGCTTGTGTTTACTTGAAGAAATAATCTGCTAATTGTATTGTAAATTCATCTGTTACTATGTTTATAAAGAAGTTATTGAATCCAGCTGAATCAGTCATCTGTGTGTGCTTCTGGTTTTGATTTTGCAACAAACTTTAATAGTAAGTCTTAAGTGTAAGTGCTATTGCTATAAGCAGGAACAAACTTGAAATCAAGGAACAGTGTTTCATCCACCGTCGGGGGCTTTAGAAACTTTTTATGGGTTATAGATTAGTGGTCCCAAACTTTTGAGGCTTAGTGGGCCGGGGGGGAAGAGAGGAGTATCGGGCCACACGTGAGTGCACAGCTTGACTTGCACAAGTGGAGCTGTGCACGCGTGCACACATGCACCGGCCCGCCGTTCACGCAAGTCAATCTGCGTGCACTCCAACCTGCCACTCGCTCAGCCCGGTTCTAAATAGGCCATGGGCCCGGTAGTGGGCCGTTTGGGACCCCTGTTGCAGATCAATTACCCTGTTTCCCCCAAAATAAGACACCCCCTGATAATAAGCCCAATCGGGCTTTTGAGTGCATGGCAATAAGGCCAAGTGCTTATTTCAGGGTTCAAAAAAGTATAAGACAGGGTCTTATTTTCGGGGAAACACAGTAGTTGGCTTTTGTATTCTTCCCATGTCTCTAATTTGGTTATAGAGCGTGCATCTCCTTTTTTGCAGAATTTTGCCCTTCAGGTAACTAAGCTCCAGACCACTAATAATCTGCTCTTGTAACACAAATCTCTCCAGGTGGGATAGATGAGCCAAGCTTGGAACTGATTAAGGTTCAAGAAGATAAGGAAGAGGACATTGATTTTGAGAAAGGTAACGTAAGCGTAATCTAGCCAATGGCTCTATTGTTTCAGGTCCTGACCATTCTGTTTTTTGGAATGCTACCTGCCCTTTCTTTGATTAGATTCAGAAATGTAGTTTATTCTATTTACAATACTCCAAGATAGGGATGATAAGAAAATGGGATCTGGCACAAAAGAGCTGTGCCGTGGGATTATTTGTGTTCTCTGTTACGTCGGTAGTTTATGATTTTATTAACAAATGTGAGAAAAATAATTAAGCAGGAATCCAGATTATGAACAATATATACAGATTTTTATTATTTCGCTTTGATCAAAGGGCCTCTACATGGTCAGAACCCATGACACAAAATAGAGACCCCGTCACTATCCAGAAACATGGATTTATACAAAACATGACTCCACCTTACTCCTCCCATTCTCCTCACATCATATCGTCCAACCTACATTATGTAACATCCTAACACAATATTTACATAGGAAAAATACCCAGCATAAGAAAAGAACAGATTCATCATCCTGACAGCTCCACACTTCCTCTCTTTCTGTGTGAACCTGTGCATTCCCATTATCTCATTCCCTGCAAAAGAGAAAAACATTTCCTCTCTCTCTGTTCCCACAAACTTGGTAAAAACATATCCTGTTATCTTGAGAACAGTGAAAATGAGCTGACATCCATAAAATACATTTTGTCACACAATATTATTTTCATTACAAATTGCTTTCAAAATGGTTGCACTATGGTTCTTTTTACATGTCGTTTTTAACAAAAATAAATTCATTTCTCACACAAAGAATGATATGGATGGAAAGAGTCATATGGAAATAGAACTGAAATAATTGCCCAGAGACTCTTTGCTAGCGTTTAAAGAGTCGTGGTGGCGCAGTAGTTAGAGTGCAGTACTGCAGGCTAATTCTGCTGATTGCAGATTGCCAGCAGTTCAGCGGTTCAAATCTCACCGGCTCAAGGTTGACTCAGCCTTCCATCCTTCCGAGGTCAGTAAAACGAGGACCCAGATTGTTGGGGGCAATAATGCTGACTCTGTAAACTTCTTAGAAAGGGCTGTAAAGCACCGTGAAGCAATCTTAAGAGCTATTGCTATTAAAACTAAAACTAAACTAAAGAATAGAGTGTGTTTCATGGTAGATTTATTGATAGCATTTTAATCCATCTGAAAAATTCCTGGAGTGGTTTAGATCAGTGCTCCCCAACCTTTTGTCACCCTCGGCACACCATAGCCTCTCCCAAAATTCCACGGCACACCACATACAAAAATTGGATAAAAAACAAATATAATCTTCAAAATATCATTTTGAAGAGTATAATAGTATAGGAATGTCAAACTGGGCATAACAGAATTACTTGATTTATTATTTTATTTGATAATTAGGTAGGTACTTGTAACACATCCATCTATTCATAACTCTATATTCTAACTGTTCTCTAACAACTTATAACTAATGTAGAACTTCTCGGACTCAGAGCTGTAGGGCCGCGGCCGCATATCGAATGCAACAAAACGTTGCTGGGCAAAATCTAGCATTCGGTGGGCGGCAGGCCGTTCTGGATATGACGCGAGCTTTTGCCACGGCACACTTGGCATGGCCTCATGGCACACCAGTGTGCCGCGGCACACCGGTTGGGGAGCACTGGTTTAGATCAGTGTTTCACGTGTGTGGAATACAGTTCCCATAATACCAATAGAAGAGAATATTTACAGCTCAGGGTTGAACTACAGGATCCTTGGTGCTCTCTGAGCTTGGATGTTTTCTTGCAGATGTTTCATTCCTAAACTAGGTAGCATCATCAGTGCTACGTTCCTAGAATTCCAACAGTAGCTATGCTGGCTGTGGAATTCTGGGATTTGAACTTTACACATCTGCAAATGGTCAAGGTTCGGAAACACTGGCTTAGATCCATTAATAAAGTGGACTATCTTTGACTTCAAGTTTGATGTTGAAGACGTGGTGTCTTCTTGGCAGCTGCTTTCATGTGTTTCTCTTTCCCTCTCAGATTTGCTGACAGTGCCACCTGGATGGAAGAAAGGGGTGGAATTCACCAAACAAGGTATAGCAAAATCAAAGCGTCAGTAGTAAAAATGAAAATGATGAGTGCTACAACTAAGGGAGTGCAAATCATCTCAAGGTTGAAAGTTTTTTTTTGCCAGAAGTGTTCTAATCTTGAAACTTTCCGGCCTGGTCTTCATTTCACTGTTGGAATGGTTTCAAGCACAGAGCGCTTCTGACCAGGTCAGAACATCCATATTCATAACATTCATTTCCAATATTATGACATAGGTGACCAACCCAAAAATATTAGAGACTGTTAGATGGAAAAATCCATTAACCTCATATAGCATATGTCAGCATGAAAGCAGCTTGGAATTTAAAAATACTGTTGTTGTTAGTGTTGTGGCCCGCCAGCAGCCTGTGCAGCTGATAGCGGATCCCGTTCGAGAGGAGACCGACTTGGTGTTGCGCCAGCAGCCTGTGCAGCTGGCACCTGAGTCGGACAGTGAGGAGGCTGGCGAGGACTCGGTGCCAGAGGCAGAGGTTCATCCAGGGCCTTCGGAACCTCCAGCACCTCATAGAGTGATGAGGAAGAAGAGGCTTCTCTTCTGAATGCAAGGGCTCGCAGAGCTGCTAATAGACAGGAATGGTTACTCCAGAGGAGGTCTCCTCGGGAGTAAGACTTGGGGCTAATTGGCCACTCCCCTAGTCTACTTAATGACATCAGAGGCAGCTGAAAGGCTGCAGGAAACAACGTTTGGAAATCCGTCTGGTCATAGTGTGCTTCGTGAAAAACCTCTGCTCTGTTTCTCTGCTTCGGTTCAGTTATCTAGAATTACTTCTAGGCATTTTGCCAACTCTCTGAAGCTTTGTAGTTATCAAGACCTAATTGCTCTCCTTTGCTTTAAGACTTTTTGAACTGATACCAGCTGTTAATGACGGTTAATCAGCAGCTGGTTGCTTGCAAGAAAAGACTGCTTTTA
Source organism: Diadophis punctatus similis (assembly GCA_023053685.1). Taxonomy (NCBI): domain Eukaryota; kingdom Metazoa; phylum Chordata; class Lepidosauria; order Squamata; family Dipsadidae; genus Diadophis; species Diadophis punctatus. The sequence goes on from JALIGW010000067.1 coordinate 1,010,437, forward strand.
GATTGGTGTGTGCATATCCACTGCTAAGACATTTATTAGTAGTGATTATTTGATTAAATAAGTTCGTACAAACTATTTGTTTGTTTGTTTGTTTGTTTATTTATTTATTTGGTAGCTTTTATATGCCGCCCAACTCCCGTAGGACTCAGGGCGACTGTGTGTGGTGCTACGTTATTAGATGGGGCAGAACAGTTAGTTACGAAGTCGTTTCCGACCCATCGCGACCCCGTGGACAACATTCCTCCAGGCCTTCTTGTCCTCTACCATCCCCCGGAGTCCATTTAAGCTAATGCCGACTGCTTCAGTGACACCTTCCAGCCACCTCATCCTCTGTCGTCCCCTTCTTCTTTTGCCCTCAATCTTTCCCAGCATTAGGCTCTTCTCCAGTGAGTCAGTACGGTAGGTTCTACCTAAAGAAGTCCTAAGGCAGTGTTTCCCAACCTTGGCAACTTGAAGATGTCTGGACTTCAACTCCCAGAATTCCCCAGCCAGCATTCGCTGGCTGTGGAATTCTGAGAGTTGAAGTCCAGACATCTTCTTGTTGCCAAGGTTGGGAAACACTGTCCTAAGGATTTCTCCACGACTTCCCCCCCCAAAAAAAGTGGGCGGGGGTTCAGATTTTGTTCCTTTTGCTTCTTCAGAGATCATGGCCTCCCCGGGATTGCTGAATTTGACCAATTTGCTGGGTGCCCTGGACACCTTTGAGCTGGAGGCCTCCAGCGATGAAGAAGGCAAAGAGAAGACAGCGGAAGTGGAGAAGAGGAGGAAGAAAGGGAAGAATAAGGGAGCAAGGGAAGAAGAGATCCCTCCAGCAGAACCGGCACCCTTGCACAGAGTGAACAGCTTGGAGGAGCTGGTGCTTAAGGTAAGGACGTGTCTGCAGGAAGGTTTCACTTCCTGTGGGTGCATGGTGATAGGAGATGTAGGAGCCCAATGTCCGAAGAAAGAAAGAGACAAAGGTAGGGTATATCGAGCTATAGAATAGAGCAGGGGTCTCCAGCCTTGGCAACTTTAAGACTTGTGGGAGTTGAAGTCCGCAAGTCTTAAAGTTGCCACGGTTGGAGACCCCTGGAATAGAGAACCTGGGGCTCAGATATAGGTGGCCTGCAGCTCTGAGCATCCTCCAGCATTGGTCCGGCAAGATCTGCAAAGCTCTAGAACAGGGTCCCCAACTCCAGCATGCTAGGAGCTGGTCCACGCAAATAAGCGGAGCCCCGTTCATGGGATACAGGCAGCATGCAAAACCACGCCCCCTCCGGTCTACAGAAAAACTCTTCTGTCAAGCAGTGATCTTATTGCCTGTTACATGTATATGCAGGGAGAAGCATCCCTATCTAATATAATGGTTTATCCCTGAGCACGTGATTAATATGTTCTTGTACGCAAATATGCATTCCATTCTTTCCTTCTGTTCCTGGCTTCCATTGAAGCAAGACCTATTTTTATATCAGAGATGTAGAATAATGAGGATTTATTGTTTTGTACCGAAATAAACATTTTTTACTTAGACTTTTAAACCGCGGTTTCTTTTCTAATGCCTGATGTCCGGGAAAAGATCTATTTCTCCTTTGTGAGATAAATTTTCACCTCTGACATCTTCTCCATTGTGAGAAGCCCACCTTAGGGTCTCTGAATATCAGGTTGGTAGGAGGTAATGGGCTTTGACCAAAATTGCTGTGTATTAGCAATTTGGGTGGGAATGGTTGTGCAAGAATGAAGCTCTATTTGTAATCCGCTATGCATCTGCAAAATTTATAATATGTATCACTGAGTAGATACTTTTAGCAGTTACAGTATTTTTAATTGAGGAACATGACATATTAAAGATATAAAGGAACTGAAAGTGGCGGAGAATAGGAGGTTTTCACATGTACACACGAGTATATGCTGAATTGACGGTCTGGGTGCTGAGTTTACAGTCTGAATGAAAAAGAACAAGGAAATGAAGTACTGTATTTTTCGGAGTATAAGACGCACCTTAGTTTTGTGGGAGGAAAACAAGGAAAAAAAGCCTCTGCCTCCCAGCAATTTGCCAAACAGCAAACAGCACAGATGATATACACTGTTTGCTGTGTATTTCTGTGCATGTGTGCTTGACCCATAGAAATAGCAAAGAATTGGAGAAATGTACATTATGGCAGTATATTAATCCCAGAAAGTTTTCTTAAATGTAATCACACTAACTCCTCCCAATTATTTAAATAGATCTACTCCAAACATGACTAAGGCAGGGTTTAATTCAGCTGCCTTATTTTAATACTAATACTTAATACTAAAACAGGACATTTCAGATTATACTTTTACAAATCTTTAAAATTGATGTGGCTTTCTGGAAGGCTTTCTGCTATTTAAAAGAAGATACAATAGCACTAGGCCTCTTCAGAGCAAGAATTTTTTTTAAAAAGCTTCTTCATTTTGTTAAGTTGTCTAGAACAATAATAAAGCAGTCTTTAAAAAATAAGTCTTATAATTTGAACACTCTACAAACATTTAACAAAATAACATATTAACAGAATCTGCCTCTACCTAGGATAGAACTCACAACCTCCTGACTGTGAGGCAAGAGCTCTACCTCTAAGCCACAGTAGCTATAGCTTACTACCTTGCAATTTCAGCAGTGTAATATTGCCACCAGTTTATCTCCCAGCATTTTGTCTCATTACAGCCACTGTAGTTAGTTTCATTTTACCACCTGGCTTGCAAGCCTGTCAGCTGTAGGTCGGGAGGCAAGTAATCTCTTAGTGTGCTAATAAGGCTTCTGTTTCTGTTCTGTTTGCTGCAAAGAGGTAAATTGTTGGCAGGCAGAGGCCAAAGGGTGGGGGTGGCTGTGTGGGGCTACATTCGGTGTATAAGACGCACCCAAATTGTCACCCTTTTTTGAGGGTAAAAAGGTGCGTCTTATACTCCGAAAAATACGGTAATTGAAAAATAAAAATATGTATTGCTGAGGACCGTAAGAAAAAGAGTACAAAAGATGAGGACGGGTCCCAAATCAAGGCCACTGATTGCAGCTGCTCCTTGCTGGATCTAGCCATTGTCGCTGGACCTCATTGCAATGAGTTATTGATGTAAGTTGTATCTTTAATGATTGCTTTTTTCATGGTTCCCCAATTGTTCATGAAATAAACCTCTGAATCTCAAAGTGAGATTTATTGTTTGTGGTTTGTCTGTGTTCCTCCTTTTTGCTGGAAAATATTTTTCTCACACCATGGAACTGGTCCCTGGTGCCCAAAAGGTTGGGGGGGGGGCACTGGTCTAGAGCAAGGGTCCACAAACTTGGCAACTTGAAGACTTGTGGGCTTCAATTCCCAGAATTCCTCAGCCAGCAAGCTGGGGAATTCTGGGAGTTGAAGTCCAGATATCTTCAAGTTGCCAAGGTTGGGAAACACTGCTCTAGAGAAATGGGAAAAGTGAACCTGGGATAATGGGTATCGGGACCAGTTGGTTTTTCTGAACAGGGATGGCGGGGAAAGGAGGGGCTGCTAAGAAGTAAAACCATTGGAGCCAATGACTGGAGATGTGTTGGTTGTCTTCAAATATCAGGATAAAGCACTGCCATTATGAAGAGCAGCTACTTCTTATCTTGCTTCTCCTCTGCCCAGCCTCTCCATGTGTGAGGAGATTATTTTATTGATGAGATTTTATTCTCTCTGGATTTTAACCTGTGGCCCATATCTCGAACTATTAACTCATCCTGGTTCCAGTTTGTTTCGAAGGTCTTCTGAAACAAGCTAGCGGTATCAGCTAGGAATCTTTTGATGGGTAAAAGCAAAGAGAATGCGTTTAAATGTTTATTTATTTATTTTATGAACCCCTATATAAACCTACATACGAGGGTGAGTCAAAAAGTAATGCCATTTTCTTTAGGACAGGTATAATTACCAACACAGGAATATGTAGCGTACATCAAAATGAAGCTGGTCCTCTGTGGATCACATCCCTACTTCCTCAACATATTCACCGTTTCTCTCAATAGCAATGTTCCACCTTCGAATGAGAGCATGTATCCCTGCCTCTTAAAATTTTGTTGACTGTTCTTTGAGCCACTTCTTCACTGCAGTTTTCACTTCCTCTTCACTGGAATAATAATCCTCCCTACTCGCCAGATTTAGCGCCTTCAGACTATCATCTCTTCGGCCCCATGAAAGAGGGTTTGAGAGGCAAACATTATTCCAGTGACGAGGAAGTGAAAACTGCAGTGAAGAAGTGGCTCAAGGAAGAGTCAACAAAATTTTGCGAGGCAGGGATACATGCTCTCATTCGAAGGTGGAACATTGCTATTGAGAGAAACGGTGACTATGTTGAGAAGTAGGGATGTGATCCACAGAGGACCAGCTTCATTTTGATGTACACTACATGTTCCTGTGTTGGTAATTATACCTGTCCTAAAGAGAATGGCATTACTTTTTGACTCACCCTCGTAGTTTAGAAGCGCTGTGTTAGCTCTACAAAGCAGCTTGGGAAGATTCCATATTAACTGCTGTTGCCTGTCCTTGGCATGTCTCCCTTGTTCTCAGGAGGTGACACCCATTCCCGAATCAGCCCCACAGGCTGCGCCTGCCCCTGCCACAGTGCCCCCTAAAGAACAGTGGGCTATCCTGGTCGATGTAAGCTCCCCCGTGGACGATTTCTACAAGCTAATTCCTGATCCAGCCTTCCAGGTAAACCACCAGTTGTCAGCTGTCCCATTAGCGTATGCGGGTGTGTGTGTGTGTGTGTGTGGAAAAACTCCTGGGACATAATTTTACAAAGAGTATAATTTTATTGATAGATCCATGTAGGCACAGAAGAAGCGAAGCCAATTCTAAAGGTTCCCACAGACAGCCCCAAAGGTGCTTTTTTTTTCAAGAGGCATGTCACAATGTGAATAATTGCCAGTTGTGCATCTCTACTGTTTTCTAGATTTACTGTATTTCCTAATCAAGCAGACATGTGATATGTTTCACTACACATGCGTGCATTCCAGGAGTTTTGTCTCCTCCCACCTCCCTTCTTCTTCGATGCCTCGCCCGAGGCAGACGTGAAATACTTAGCTGAGAAGATGTAGCTTATTAAAGGTTAATTCTTTTGTTACTTTTGTAGTAAAATAAATATTTTTGTTAATTAGAATTGAATCTCGGTTTTATTTTCTAAATACGAATGACTTCAGGGAAGCAAGATTCTAAATCGCCTCTTGATAGGAAAATTCCTATCTGACAAGGCAACTGGACTTTCTTGGTTTTTCTTTGAAGACATTTGGCTTCTCATCCAAGAAGCTTCTTCAAGCCCTGACTGGATGGTGGGGAATGGAAGGATTTATATTCCTTGCAGACAGCTGGTCATTTGCATTCTTTTAGAGAGTCATTGAGGCCACTTGGAGGTTTATCTGTGTCCTCAGGGTCGCCTGAATAGTGCAAATTGGTGTGGAGCCTTCTGAGAACTGCTGAAAGGACTGTGTCGTAGACTGGAGATAGATGACTACTCAGGTGACCCTGAGGACACAGATAAACCTCCAAGTGGCCTCAACGGTGCTCTGAAAAAATGCAAATGACCAACTGTCTGCAAGGAATATAAATCCTTCCATTCCCCACCATCCAGTCACAGCTGAAGAAGCTTCTCAGATGGGAAGTGAAATGTCTTCGAAGAAAAAACCAAGAAAGTGCAGTTGCCTCTTGGAGGGAAAAAAGCACCTTTGGGACGACCATGACTGGGATGACTGAGAATCTCCGTAGACGTTCCCACAGAGAGCTGCATAGATAAAGTTCCCCTTTTCCTCTCAAGTCCTCCTACTGTCCATTGTTCGCCAACCCAACACTTTCTTTGTGATTTGGAAAACAGTCTGTGGCGTTCAAAGAGTTCCCATAATGCAGTGCTTCTCAATTATTTTCTGTTACGCCCCCCCCAGGAAGAAGTAAACCTTTCGCGCGCGCCCCCCAACTCTCCAATCTGGGCCCCAATGGAATTTTAGTGTTAATATTTATTATTTTACTTATTATAAGCTGCAAGCAAACTATTGGCTGGAGAAGGCTGCTCTACCTACTTACCTGGGAGTAAGTCACACTGAACTCAGTGGAGCCTGTTTTCGGTTAGGCAGGCATAGGCTACCATGGTTAGGGCCCTCTTTTGACACGGAGCAGACCAGTTTAATCAAGCCGATGTTTTGGGGTCACCGGCCTGGCTCATAAGTGCCACCTCTGCCGGGCACTCACAGCGAATAATTGGAACAGCAGAGGCCTCCCCGCAGCCCACCCCGCTTCCTGGGAGGCTGCAATGCCAGGAAGGAGCTGGTGTAGGAGCATGGGTGCAACTGGGAAAACAGTCCCCATCTGGGAGAATCGATCGAGAGGGACCACGCATGTTGCCCAGGGTCATACGCGCCCCCCTTGGCATCGCTCTGCGCCCCCCCCAGGGGGGCCCGCCCCACTATTTGAGAACCACTGCCATAATGTGATCTCGAAGTGAAGGAACATTCACAGCCCCAGCTGGCTCGCCCCTCCCAACTCTCCCCAAGGATTTCATCCCCTCCCTTACAGGATTACAGGATTACCATTTGCTCTTTGGTTTGAGATGCAGACAACACAAACTCATCCCCAACAGCTTGTGCCTGTCTTCAGCAGGGAAGGGACGCAGAGCAGAAAACATCCCGCAGCCAAGAAGGCTCCACACCCATTTTGGTGGCCCTGAGGACACAGATAAACCTCCAGGTGGCCTCAATGACTCTCTAAAAAGGATGCAAACGACCAGCTGTCTGCAAGGAATATAAATCCTTCCATTCCCCATCATCCAGTCAGAGCTGAAGAAGCTTCTTGGATGAGAAGCGAAACGTCTTCAAAGGAAAAAAAAACAAAGTCCAATTGCCTCCTGAAAAAAGCACCTTTGGGTGCCCCCCTCCCTCCCATTTTGGTTGTCAGGCTGCGAGGAAAACGGCAGGCAGGGATAGAGTCCAAATCAGCTTTGACACCAGTTCTGTCGGTGCTGCTGGGAATGGAGAGCTGCATGCCGATAAACTCTAATTTCCTTTTTTCCCACCCCGCCCAGTGGCCTTTTGAGCCCGACGTTTTCCAGAAACAGGCAATTCTCCACTTGGAGAAGCATGATTCAGTGTTTGTCGCCGCCCATACCTCTGCGGGAAAGACTGTCGTGGCCGAGTACGCCATTGCTCTGTCGCAGAAGCACATGACACGGTGAGGATAGCCTTGTTTCCTGTGTCGGTTTTGTGTTAACGCTTTCAAATCATCTTCTTGATCCAAATGGACCTCTTTTTTTTTCATCCTAGCATTTTGCCTGCAAATTCAGGGTCCTCCGTTTTTTTTTCCCCAGATCAACCAAGCTTGGTCTATTTGTTGCAATAGGAGTTGACTAACCAACTTTGTTACTTGAGCCTGATGTCATGGGCTGAGAGATAGTGATTGGCCCAAACACACTCAGCCCGCTTTCGGGCCCAAGGTGGGACTAGAACTCACAGGCACATGGTTTCTAATCTGGTGCCTTCACCACTAGACCAGTGATGGCGAACCTTTTTTGGCTTGGGTGCCAAAAGGGTGCGCGTGCGAGCAATAGCGTGAGCGTGCATGCCCACACCCATAATTCAATGCCCTCCCCCCCCCCACGCATATGCACAACCCCTGCACTGCCCCCTTGTGCATGCACTCAGGTCTCACTGAAGCGTCCAGACTTCCGGTAGGCCCATTGGGCCGTTTTTCGCTGTCCCCAGGGTTCAGGAAAGCCGCCTGAAACCTGGGGAAAGAAAAAGGGACCAACCGGAAGTTCAGAAACGAACTTCCGGTTGGTCCGTTGGGCCGTTTTTTGCCATTCCTAAGGCTTCAGGAGGCTTTCCTGAAGCCTGGGGAGAGCGAAAACAGCCGAAAATCAGCTGGCCAGTGCGTGCATGCATGCTTGAGCTGACATAGGGCAACGCCTCGCGTGCCCTCAGATATGGCTCCGCGTGCCACCTGTGGCATGCGTGCCATAGGTTCGCCATCACTGCACTAGACCAAACTGACTCTCAGACACCTTGATCCAAATGCATGTGATGGGTACAAAGGATTGGGCGGGGGGGGGGTGTTTTCCATCCAAATGAGCTTTAACTCTGCATTCTTTCTGTAGGTAGTTTGTATTGTTTTGGTACTATTATTGCTATTTACTCCAATTATTTAGAATTAACTCAATCAGATTTTTCCCCTTTTATCTTTGTTGTTAATTGCTATTGCTAAGGATTGTGCAGAGCGACCCCTGAGTTATCAGGGACATGCACGTAGAAACGGAGCATTTCAGCTTGGCAACCAGTGGATAGGAGTAATGATCCAGTCACAAACAGATTCGTTAAAGTGTATAAAATAGTTTACTTTTAGATAAATAGCACAGTCCAATTAAACAGTCCAGGTCATACACGTTCAGTCAGTCAATATCAAGAAGTACAATAATCTTCTTACCAGTCTGTCTTTGTCTTAAACATCAAATAAAGATATTACAGCTTACAAACACTTCGATGCTATCAAAGTAGCAGAGCTTCACACAGAGCTCACTATCCGACACATAGTCAATCACGAATGAATCAGCAGAGAGAACGAACCACGATCTCTAGCTCCCTCTTATGGCAATTTTGAAACACTACAGCCAATCAGAATACAGCAATATATTTAAAGTTGTAGTACTTAAACATATACAAACATAGATTGGTGGCTTGTTTATATGTTAACAACCCAACCGTTTGGACATAGTCCTAACAGCTATTAAAGAAGGTTAGATTCAGTAATGGGTTGCGAATCCCGTCGCTATTGGTTCGCGTGCTCGCTCGCGATGCTTCTGTGCATGTGCAGAAGCGTCAGGGGCGGGTGGGTGGAGCCTCCCTCCCCCGCCGCTACCAGTTCGTGGATCCGGGCCGTACCGGTAGTAACCCACCGCTGGTTAGGTTACTCTTCACTTGATACTTAAGATACTGACAGCTTAAATTTGTAAATTTGCAACATTCCCCTCAGCCTTTATAATGACAATTTTAACATCTGTTTTGGGGGAGGTGTTTGGGATTATCTAACATACAGCTATTCAGGAGTTGTGAAACCTTTGCTAACCCAGCCAGCATGGCCAGTGGCCAAGCAAGCCAGGAGTTTTAGCCGAGTGACAGTCTGGATTATCACAGATTTTCCTTCTTAGCAATTAACATTTGAGTGGCATCAGTCAGGATGCCTTTTATGTCAGCCTGCTTATGAATAGAAGGACAGGTAATCCTTACTTAACAACTGTTCAGCGTAATGATGGACCTCCCCAGCACCATTTGTGACCCGATTCCAAAGTTCCAACAGTCGGAACACCCCACCCCACCCCCACAGTCACATGATCAGCACTTGTCAATCAGCTCACATTTACAGCTCTTTGCAGCGTCCCACAGTCAGGTGGCCATATTTTTTTAATGGTTATTTATTTATTTATTTATTTATTTATTTATTTATTTATTTATTTATTTATTTATTTATTTATTTATTTATTTATTTATTTATTCGAAGTTCTTCTATGCCGCCCTAATCTCTCAGGACTCAGGGCGGTGTACAACATTTTAGGGAACATCAAGTAAATGTTAAAAACAATTTAAAACAATTTTAAAACAACAAACATATCATATATACATGGGGGAGACGTCAGATGGAAGGTCGTCTCAACATCACCCCGCCTGCAGGAAGAGCCATGTCTTGATGGCTTTTCGGAAGGCCAGCAAGGTGGGGATGATTCGGATCTCTGGGGGAAGTTGGTTCCAGAGAGCAGGGGCCCCTACAGAGAAGGCCCTCCCCCTAGGCCCCGCCAGTCGGCACTGTTTGGCTGACGGGACCTGGAGGAGACCCACTCTGTGGGACCTGACCGGTCGAAGGGAGGTATGAGGTAGAATGTGGTCCCGGAGATAGCCTGGTCCTAAGCCATGTAGGGCTTTAAAGATGATGATCAGCACCTTGAATTGTACCCGGAGACCAATGGGCAGCCAATGCAGCTGGCGGAGTATAGGTGTTACGTGGGTGTACCTTGAAACACCCACCACGGCACGCGCAGCTGCATTTTGCACCAGTTGAATTCTCCGAATACTCTTCAGGGGCAGCCCCATGTAGAGCGCATTGCAGTAGTCCAGTCGAGAGATGACAAGGGCGTGAGTGACCATGAGTAGAGCCTCCTTCTCCAAGTATGGTCGCAATTGGTGCACCAGGTGAATCTGCGCAAAAGCTCCCCTAGCCACAGCTGCAAGGTGTTGGTCTAATTTTAGCTGTGGATCTAGGAGGACTCCCAAATTGCGAACCCATTCTGAGGGAGTTAATTTTTCTCCCTCAAGACTGTTTTTGCCAGTTTCCAGCGTTTATTTCCAATTTGGGGCAAAAAAAAACACCCATTGGTGAAAACAGGTTTGCTTAACGACTGTGGGATTTGCGTAACCATCGCCAGAAAAAAGGGTCATGAAATCGGCTGCGGTCAAGTGGTGAACCATAATTCCTGGCTCAAATAGGGTCATAAGTCGAGGACTATCTGTACTTAGATTCTGATTTTCTCTTCCTCCTGCATATACTGTATTATATAGGTGTTCCTAATCTCAACTTTAGCAATTTGAAGATGTGTGGAGTTCAACTCCAAGAATTCTGGGAGTTGAAGTCCACTTGTGTTCAAGTTGCCAAGGTTGAAAAACAATATTCTCTCTTTCTCTGTCTGTCTGTCTGTCTGTCTGTCTGTCTGTCTGTCTGTCTGTCTGTCTGTCTGTCTGTCTGTCTGTCTGTCTGTCTGTCTGTCTCTCTCTCTCTCTCTCTCTCTCTCTCTCTCTCTCTCTCTCTCTCTCTCTCTCTCTCTCTCTCTCTCTCTCACACACACACACACACACACACACACACACACACACAACATGGCAGTTCTTCTGATTATTTTAGAGTCCAGGATCTTCCAAATGTCTCATTCTGCCTCCTTTTCCAGCACCATCTACACATCCCCAATCAAAGCGCTTTCCAACCAGAAATTTCGGGATTTCAAGAACACCTTTGGGGATGTTGGCTTGTTGACAGGAGATGTGCAGCTGCATCCAGACGCCTCCTGCCTCATCATGACAACCGAGATTCTCAGGTGAGGGCTAGGCCGAAGAGAGAAGGCTGTCTCTCGGGCAAGGGGGTGGGCAGGATGGCTGGAAGGTACGATGAGGCATGGAATTCTATGGAGATTCTCAGTCGCCCAGGTCATGGTTGTCTCAAAGGTGCTTTTTTTTCAGGAGGCAACTGGACTTTCTTATTTTTTCTTTTGAAGACGTTTCGCTTCTCATCCAAGAAGCTTCTTCAACTCTGACAGTATGGTAGGGAATGGAAGGATTTATATTCCTTGCAGACAGCTGGTCATTTGCATCCTTTTAGAGCAGTGGTTCCCAACCTGTGGTACGTGTACCACTAGTGGTACGCGAGGGCCTTCCAGGTGGTACGCGAACACTTTCGGGGTCATGAACGATTTTTAGTTAGTTATTTTTTACTCCACAAAAATGTTTACTGCCTAACACAAGATAATCTGGCAACGATTTGCAACTGTTGCCACACGCCACCCACCTGGTCCCAGCGGCCCGAGAATCCAGTTGCTGGATGCGCGGGGCCAAAAAAGGAACGGTACAATTATGGAAATAAAGTGATATTTGATCGAATTTAGTTTCTCTGGAACCAGGTGGTACACGGCGACTGTACGGGACCTCCAAGTGGTACTCGATCACAAAAAGGTTGGGAACCACTGTTTTAGAGGGTCTTTGAAGCACTTGGAGGTTTATCTGTGTCCTCAGAGTCACCTGAATAGTGCTCCTGGTTCCTGTAGTCTGCAGTTTTTTCCTCTGGAAATCCAGCTGTCTGCAAGGAATGCAAATGACCAGCTGTCTGCAAGGAATATAAATCCTTCCATTCCCCATTATCCTGTCAGAGCTGAAGAAGCTTCTTGGATGAGAAGCGAAACATCTTCAAAAGAAAAAACAAGAAAGTCCAGTTGCCTCCTGAAAAAAAGCACCTTTGGGACAACCTTGACCTGGATGACTGAGAATCTTCACAAACTATCTGTAGCTGTATTTGCCAGTTCTGTTTTCCTTTCAAGGCAAGGACACCTATCAGCCAGAATTGACCTTTTCTGATTCAGACTCCTTTCTCAAACCGAAATTCCTTCATACTTTAATAATTAAGCAGGGCCAAACTGACAAGCCAAATCTTTTTAGTTATTTTAGAACGATAATGCTGTCTTAGAAATGCCATTTTCTTTTTTCTTATTTTACAAGGTCTATGCTCTATAATGGCTCCGATGTCCTCAGAGACCTAGAGTGGGTGATCTTCGATGAAGTACATTACATTAATGACTCTGAGGTAAGAGAAAAAACCCAGGACAAAAACACAGAAGAAATCAGGACCTGAGCAGTCCTGAGATATTTAGTTTGGGTTGGTGGAAATTCATTGGCATCTAGAATGTTCTTCAGATGGTCTTTTAACCAACTGCCCTCTTTCTGTTTCTCCATACAGGTAGTCCTCGATTTACAACAGTTTATTTAGTGACCGTTCAAAGTTAACAACGGCCCTGAAAAAAAGGGACATGACCCTTTTTCACACTTACGACCTTTGTAGCGTTCCCCCTGATAGTGTAATCAAAATTCAGACGCTTAGCAAGCGGTTCAGGCTTATGACCGTTGCTGTGTCCCAAGGTCACGTGATCCCCTTTTGCGACCTTTTGACGAGCAAAGTCAACGGGGAAGCCAGATTCACTTAGCAACCGGGTTACTAACTTATCGATTGCAGTGATTCCCTTAACAACGTTGGCAAGAAAGGTCGTAAAACAGAGCAAAGCTCACTCAACAAATGTTTCGCTCAACAACATAAATTTTGGGCTCAGTTGCTGTCGTTAAGTCGATGACTACCTATATAAAAGGGGAAATACTTGGGTCTTGTCATTGCTCTGTCATAAAAGTGGGAGAGAATGTATGGGTCAAAAGGCCATACTTTTGATATATCCCTTATTTATGGAAGGACAGTGTCTTAAGTGCTCCTTGGTCAGGACATTACATTGTCCCTTCATTCTTTTTATTGTACCACAGCCAGTTGGGATTCAGCCGGTTCGCACCGGTTCACGCGAACCGGTTGTTAAATTATCAACGCCCCGCTATTAAAGTGGATCCTGGGCACTGAGCTGCAATGGAGAAAAGGGCAACGGAGTGCCAGCACGAGGGAAGGAGAAGGCCGCTTTCCTCCTTCCCTCATGCTGGCCGCTCCATTTCCTATTTCTCCATCCAGGATCCACTTTGATAGTTGGGGGGGGGATTTAACAACCGGTTCGCCCAGGGTCAGGTTGGCTGTCGCGGGAGGCTTGTCCCGCATGTGCAATGGAGCTGGAGGACGGGGATGGGCCACGCCTCCCCTGACAGCCAGCCTGACCCTGGGCGAACCAGTTGTTAAATTATTTGAATCCCACCACTGACCACAGCAGAAAGGCATCCTTCTTCACATGCTCAGGGGCATTCTTCTCTTTATTTTCTCCTCCTCAGCGTGGTGTGGTTTGGGAAGAGGTCCTCATCATGTTGCCAGATCACGTAAACATAATTTTGCTGAGTGCCACCGTCCCCAACACCCTGGAGTTTGCTGACTGGATTGGGTGAGCAGAAAGTTAACTCAAAGGTCCTGCAGCTCATCTAAGGCCCCATACCTGCTTTCAAGATGCTTCTGTGACGCAGAGGCGTCTACCTTCCTCTCTTGTGGGTTTGTTCTGTCCCCGCACAAGCAGTTTGTACACACTTATTTAATGAAACAAAGGCTACTAATAAAACATCTTAGTAGTAAACAAGATGCACACACCAATTTACAAACAAACTGTTATCAGCAAGCAACCAGCTATCAATTAAGCTTCATTAATAGCTGGTATCAGTTCAAAGAGTTTGAAGACAATGACGGGCAATTGAGTCTGTTTATCTTATGGAGTTTCCAAGAGTTGGCAAAGTTCCTAGAAATCAGTCCTTGATAATTCAAGCCAATGCAGAGAATGCCAAAACAAGAGTCATGGAGCAAGCTATGATCAGACAGGTCTCTTTTCCAAACGTTGTTCTCTGCAGCTTGTTAGCTGCAACTGATGACCTTAAATGGACTAGGGAAGTGGCCAATTAGCCCCAAGTCTTACTCCCGAGTAGACCTCCTCCGGAGTAAACCTTCCTGCCTCTTGGCAGCCCTGCGTGCTCTTGCATTCAGGAAATGAGTAGCCCCTCCTGTCTCAGCACTGCCAAGAGGCACTGAAGGTTCCAAAGGCCCAGGCTGCACAAGCTGCGGGCGGGCCACAACATGGTTCTGATTATAGAATGAGAACATCTAGAAACCATAATACAGTTCCTAGTGGCCTTTGCTCTAGCAATTTGTCTAGTCTTGTTTGGAAAGAAACTAAGCCAGAAATTGGCCATATACAGGTATTCCTCGACTTAACAACAGTTCAGTCAGTGACTGTTCAAAGTTACAACGACACTGAAAAAAAATGACTTACGACCGCTTTTCACAGTTACGACCTTTGCAGCATCCCTATGATCATATGATCAAAATTCAGATACTTGGCAACTGGGTTCATTTTTATGACCATTGCTGTGTCCTGGGGTCACATGATCCCCTTTTGCGACCTCCTGACAAGTCAATGGGGAAGCCAGATTCACTTAACCGGGTCACTAACTTATCAACTGTAGTGTTTCACTTAACAAGTGAGGCGAGGAAGGTCGTAAAATGAGGCAAAACTCGCTTAACCAATGTCTTGCTTAACAACAGAAACTTTGGGCTCAATCAGCGGTCATAAGTCGAGGACTACCTGTAGTCTTTGTGGATCAAAACTCTCCTGAGTTCCCTACCATAGAGTCTTTGGGAAGGCCATCCATTAAACCAAAATTAAGAATTAAAAATAGCCCTCGAATCATGTGGGACTGCAGTTTCCCATGTGATCACCTTTTGTGACGTTCTGACAAGCAAAATCAATGGAAAAGCCAGATTCACTTAACAACCATGTTGGTAACTTAACCACTGCAATGATTCATGTAACTTGCAAGAAAGGTCATAAAATGGGGCAAAACTCCCTTGACAACAGTCTCGCTTAGCAACAGAAATTTTGGGATAGAATAGAATAGAATAGAATAGAATAGAATAGAATAGAATAGAATAGAATAGAATAGAATAGAACAACAGAACAGAACAGATTTTTTTTATTGGCCAAGTGTGATTGGACACACAAGGAATTTGTCTTGGTGCATATGTTCTCAGTGTAGATAAAAGAAAAGATACGTTCGTTCATTTCACTGAGGTAGCCTTCGGCAGCACCATCTTGGATCAATTGTGGTCATAGGAGCCATGATGGTGCAGTGGTTAGACTGCAGTACTGCAGGCTACTTCTGCTGACTGCCGGCAGTTCGGCAGTACAAGTCTCACCGGCTTAAGGTTGACTCAGGCTTCCATCCTTCTGAGGTCGGTAAAATGAGGACCCAGATTGTGGGGGGGGGGGCAATATGCTGGCATTGTAAACTGCTTAGATAGGGCTGGAAAGCACTGTGAAGTGGTATATAAGTCTTTAGTGCTATTTCTATAAGTCTCAAGACTACTTATATGTTCTCTGAACAGCACAGTTTTGGAGAGGGGAGGGAAGAGCTCCCCAAAATAACACTGTTTGTGGGATTCCTGCTTGTGACAGGAGAATCAAGCGGAAGAAGATTTATGTGATCAGCACACTGAAGCGCCCTGTTCCACTGGAGCATTATCTGTACACGGGAAATAGCCAGAAGACGCAGAACGAGCTCTTCCTCCTGGTGGATCCCCGTGGGACATTCCTTACGAAGGGGTAAGCTCAAGATCGACAGAGGATTCCCTATCCCTTATAATACCTTCCAGGCCAACTTCTCCTTCCCTACTTCCACAAGAATTAAAGCTATCTTTGATTAATTAATGATTAATTAATGATTAAATGATTTCAAAAAATCTGTGAAATGGTTGAAACCTTGCTGAGCTTTAATCATAGGTTGATAACAATGCTCTGGTTGGTTCATTTTTCCCCACAGCAGGTAATAGCCTCAGTATGTGACCCCAGAACATATGAGGGCAACCTTTTTATATCTCACCATTGAAGGCAGAGATACGTGTCCCAGGATAATGTTGCAGGATCCAATCTGGGTTGGTCACTGGGGCCAGAGGCTTTGTGTTCCGAGCTTTTGGACTCGTGCTGGAGCCGATGCAACAGCCAGTGACTTAGCAACCAGCCATCAACACCTCAACAGAAACTGCCTAAAAAGACACACACAACCAGGCATTCCATAAATACTTCGCATAGAATAGCCCAAAGTGCACATTCTGGTGAGCGAGAAGTTCCCTAAGGATGGGCTCCCAACACGAGTCTGAAAGCTGGGAAGACAAAATCTCTGGTCCCGGATAGGATCCTTTTCATATCTGGTTGAATCGGCAGTCAGGAATTCAAGGTAGTCAGCCCAAGGTTTTGGGGGGGGGGGCAGCATGGGAAAAATATGTCACCTAGGTGTTCTGTATTATAATGTAATAACATCCCTTTAATGCAGTGGTTCCCAACCTTTTTGTGATCGAGTACCACTTGGAGGTCCCGTACAGTCGCTGCGTACCACCTGGTTCCAGAGAAACTAAATTCAATCAGATATCACTTTATTTCCATAATTGTACCGTTCCTTTTTTGGCCCCGCGCATCCAGCAACTGGATTCTCGGGCCGCTGGGACCAGGTGGGTGGCGTGTGGCAACAGTTGCAAATCGTTGCCAGATTATCTTGTGTTAGGCAGTAAACATTTTTGTGAAGTAAAAAATAACTAACTAAAAATCGTTCATGACCCCGAAAGTGTTCGCGTACCACCTGGAAGGCCCTCGCGTACCACTAGTGGTACACGTACCACAGGTTGGGAACCACTGCTTTAATGCAAGGGTGTCAAACTGGCAGTCCGCAGGCGGATGCGTCACGCACAGACTACGCCCACCCCAGCTGCCAGGAGGGGGGAAACGTCATGTGACGGCAACGTGACGCAGCAAGTTTGACACCCGTGCTTTAAATAAATTGTCTCAACTCATACCCTCAAAACAACGCTATAGAGCACTGCACACCAGAACAACTAGACACCAGAACAGTTTTTTCCCGAACGCCATCACTCTGCTAAACAAATAATTCCCTCACCACCGTCAAACTATTCACTAAGGCTGCATTACTATTACTATTAGTCTTCTCATCGTTCCTATCACCCATCTCCTCCCGCTTATGACTGTATGACTGTAACTTGTTGCTTATATCTTTACGATTTATATTAATACTGATTGTTTCCTGATTGCTTATTTGTACCCTATGACAATCATTAAGTGTTGTACCTCATGATACTTGACGAATGTATCTTGTCTTTTTATGTAGACTGAAAGCATATGCACCAAAGACAAATTCCTTGTGTGTCCAATCACACTTGGCCAATAAAGAATTCTAATTCTAATCTAATGTGCTGTCTTCCTCTGTTATCCTTTCAGGTATTACGATGCTGTAGATGCCAAAAAGGACCGAACTAGCAAACACTCCCAGACCTTTGGGGCCAAACAGCCAATGCATGCAGGAGCCGGGCCTGGTCAGGTGAGCTGAATTAAGATATATATGAGGAGACGACAAAATATGAGTAAATGGGTTAATCTTTCCCTTTCCCGACACTAAAAAGAGTCAGTTAAAATAACGTCCCATGAGATGTATCCAAATGTTTGGATGTTATACGCCGCCCTGAGTCCCCAAGGAGTAGGGCGGCATATAAGAGCACTAAATAAATAAATATCTCCCCATGCTCTCCTTGTTGGGGGAGGAAGGGAGCATTGCATTGAAAGAGAAGAAGGTCGGGAGGGGGGCGGAGGATCCAGTCCTAGAGCAAACATCTGGAATTTCCGCAGGACAAGAACATCTGGCTCTCCCTCATTGACATGCTGCGCAAGAAGGACCAACTGCCGGTGGTGGCCTTCACGTTCTCTCGCAATCGCTGCGACGAAAACGCCTCCATGCTGACCACTGTCGACTTGACCACCACGACGGAGAAAAGCGAGATCCACGTCTTCTTCCAGAAGTGCATCTCCCGACTGAAGGGTACCGATCGGCAGCTGCCTCAGGTGAGAGAAAAAAGAAAGGGCTACTAGAGGGGTTGGTCACCTTGGTAGCGTAGCCAGAATGGGAGCTGAGCCTCAGGACCTCGGTGGTTGCCAAGATGGCTGCCAAAAGGAAGAGGAACGGAAGTCAAGGGGCACTAACGGTGGAGGATCACACTGGAAGTGCTTGATGGATCAGTAGCGGATCCCACCTCACCCCCTGCACGTCCTGTTTCCTCCCTCCCCATCTTTATACCATTTTTTAATCATAATTTTTGCTACTAGATGTATATACCGGTTATGTATGTATGTATGTATGTATGTATGTATGTATGTATGTATGTATGTATGTATGTATGTATGTATGTATGTATAGTTTTATTGCTTCTAACCTTGTAAGCTGCCCAGAATCGCCTTGCAGTTAGATGGGTGGCAAACAAATTTGGATAGATGGATAGAGTGGGGTGGGGTGGGATGGGATGGGATAGCATAGCATAGCATAGGGAGATATATTAAATGAATGGATCGAAGGATAGGATAGGATATCCTAGTCCTTTGGGAGTTGGGCGGCATAGAAATGTAAATAAATAAATAAATAAATAAATAAATAAATAAATAAATAAATAAATAAATAAATAAATAAGATTGGATGGATGGATGGATGGATGGATGGATGGATGGATGGATGGATGGATGGATGGATGGATGGATGGATGGATACATAGATGGAAAGATACCATGTTTCCCCGAAAATAATACCCTGTCTTATATTTTTTGAACCCCGAAATAAGCGCTTGGCCTTATTTTCGGGGAGGTCTTATTATTTTGGAGCGCGTGGAGCAAGACGGGGCTCCTCTTGTCGTCTTACCTGATTTCCAGCTCTGTCTCCCTAACCTTAACCAGAGGAAATGGTATTTTCGGGGGGAGGGCTTATTTTCGGGAGAGGGCTTATTTTCGGGGAAACACGGTAGGTAGGTAGATGGATGGAATGGATAGGATAGGATAGGATTGGATGGATGGATGGATAGAGAGAGAGGATGGTGATGGTGATGATGGTGATGATGGGAAATGTATGAAATCCTCTCTAGCACCAGTCCTGGATTTCAGCATAAAATTAAGTTTAATTAAGTTGGATGACATTGTTACTAAAAAAACTCACTTGTGGGATTTTTTCCCCCTCAGGTTCTTCACATGGTCGACCTTTTGAAACGTGGGATTGGGGTGCACCACAGTGGCATTCTGCCCATCCTCAAGGAGGTAGTGGAGATGCTTTTCAGCAAAGGCCTTGTCAAGGTAGGTGTAAGACTTCACCAGGCTGAGCCCCCTTGGGGGAGGAGGGGTCAAATGCATCATCAGTTTGGAGGCTCTGTACCCGCTAAGACTTAAGTCCAGCTCCCCCTTGAAGTCTCTTGATTCTTATCTGGCACCAATTTGCCTCGACCGTTAATAGATCAGATTCTTGTGACAGGTAGTCCTCGACTTACGACCACAATTGTGCCTCAAATTTCTATTGCTAAGCGAGATAGTTGTTAAGTGAATTTTGCTCCATATCGGAGGGCATGTGAGGCATTGCCCTATGTCAGTTCCAGTGCGCATGCGCGCACTGGCCAGCTGATTTTCAGCCTTGGGGAAAGCCGTTTTTGCCCTCGGGAGGCTTCAGGGAAGCCTCCTGAAGCCAAAAACCGGCCCAACGGGCAAAACCGGAAGTCCGTTTTTCCAAACTTCTGGTTGGCCTGTTTGACCGTTTTTCGCTGTCCCCAGGCTTCAGGAGTCCGGAGGCTTTAGTGAGGACTGTGCACATGCGTGGGAAGTGTGGGGGTTGTGCGCATGCGCGGGGGCAGCGTGAAGGTTATGCTCATGCGCGGAGGAGGGCATGGGTGTGGGCACGCGAGCCAAAAAGGGTTTATTTATTTATTTATTTGGTCGTTTTTTATATGCCGCCCAACTCCCGTAGGACTCAGGTTCGCCATCACTGTCTTAGACCCTCCCTAGTCATTGGGCTGGAGGACTGTGGGACATGAAATGTAATTCTCTGGAAAATATCCGTCAGAGGAAAGCTGCTCCAAGCCATTCTGGCTTATTGCCAAGAAAAGCAGCCGGAATCTCCCCATCTTTCTCCTTCCTTTCTGGTTCTAGATCCTCTTCGCCACAGAGACTTTCGCCATGGGGGTGAACATGCCAGCAAGGACTGTGGTTTTCAATTCCGTTCGCAAACATGACGGTGCTAATTTCCGGGACTTGGTACCAGGTAGGAATGGAGAGGAGCATATTTCATGGTGGCCTTTTTCACGAGGGGTGGGTGGGTGTTTATAAGTAGAATGGGCCGGAGTTCCACAGACAAAACATCTGTCTGCCCTTCTCTTGAACATCAACACCCACTTCCTACCCTCAGCTTTTCACCTTTGCTAGCTGTTTATCTTGTCACTGTTCCTGCTGTGGCTGCCATGAAACCTTTAAAGATGGCATTTCCCACAGAGCTACCCTGGAGCTGTTGGGATTTTTTTTTTTTTTGCAGGCAAAAAGCCAGCAAGCCAATTCATCTCAACTATTTATGATATTTTGGGGCACTTTGAGACTGGGAACATATATACAGCAACCCCAGCATGGCTATGCTGGTCTCTTCTCCAAAGCAAAGCAAAAGTGGACTGTCATTTTTAACTCTAGAGCCCTGTACCTCAGGAGGCTAAAGCAATGTTTCTCAACCTTGGGCACTTTAAAAATAAATAAAAATAATAATCTTTATTAGGTTTTTTTTCCTTTAAAAACAACATATAAAAAAGACATACAAAACACACATAACACGAAAACAAACATAGTAATAACAAATCTCTTTTGAATTTGAATTTATTAAAATTTCTATGCCACCCAACTCCCAGGGGGACTCTTTTACAGCTTTTCCATATTATTTTCCTAAATATTTATTTATTATTATTTATTAGTGACATTTATATACCGCCTCACAGTGCAAGCACTCTCTAAGCGGTTTACACCAGTAAGCAATGTATATTTATATTGCCCCCAACAATCTGGGTCCTCATTTTACCTACCTCAGAAGGATGGAAGGCTGAGTCAACCTTGAGCCGGTGAGATTTGAACCGCTGACCTGCGGATCACAGTCAGCTGAAGTGGCCTGCAGTACCCCACTCTAACCGCTGCGCCACCTCGGCTCTTTAGTCAAAACAAAATTTGACAAAATTGCTATTTTTGTTGATTGAGTCACCTATTTTGTTTTCAACAACTATTTCATCCGTTTTGTTTACATACTGTATATATATATATACAGGCAACAGCAAAAAAATCCTACATATATATATGTGTGTGTGTGTGTGTGTGTGTGTGTGTGTGTGTGTGTGTGTGTGTAACATTTTTGCTGATAAATGAAAATAAAGGGAGACTATTATAGATCTATTTCGAGCTATTTTGCTCTCTCTCTCTATATATATATATCTGTTTACTTCAGTGTTTCCCAACCTTGGCAACTTGAAGATGTCTGGACTTCAACTCCCAGAATTCCCCAGCCAGCATTCGCTGGCTGGGGAATTCTGGGAGTTGAAGTCCAGACATCTTCAAGTTGCCAAGGTTGGGAAACACTGGTTTACTTACATAAGAAGTACATAAAAAGTAAAGAAGCAAGAGTCTGTACAATTTCTTCATTAATAAACCTAATTTATAACCAAATTTGACATTTTATTTTGTTTTAACCACTTATGCCATTTATCCCATGCCTCATAGAAGTCCGTATCTTCTTTATCATGTATTTCCATTGTTAATTTGCACATCTCAGCGCATTCTAAAAAAATTTCTGACAACCCTACCCTGGGCACTTTAAGATGCCTGGACTTCAACTCCCAGAATTCCCTAGCCAGCATGCCAAAATTCTGGGAGTTAAAGTTTGAGCATCTTAAAAGTGGCCAAGGATGAGAAACACTGGGCTAAAAGGATAAAATTCTAGCGAAGTACAGGTAGTCCTTGACTTACGACCGCAATTGAGCCCAAAATTTTTCTGGCTAAGTGAAACATTTGTTAAACGAAGTTTGCCCCTTTGTAAACCTTTCTTGCCACAGTGATTAAGTGAACCGCTGCGGTTGTTAAGCTAGTGACACGGTCACTAAGTGAATTTGGCTTCCTCATTGAACTCTGCTTGTCAGAAGGTCGCAAAGAGGGGATCGCATGACCTTGGGAGATTGCATTCGTCATAAATATGAGCCAGTTGCCAAGTGTCTGAATTTCGATCATGTATGTGACCATGGGGGTGTCGCAACGGTCATAAGTCTGAAAAGCGATCACAACTCACTTTGTTCAGTGCTGTGGTAACTTTGAACGGTCACTAAATGAGCTGTTGTGAGTCGAGGACTACCTGTATACAGAGATTGAGGTTTCATCTGTCAGTCTTGCTGAGGCAAAAATGAAACTCGTGTTGTTTTGCCTTCTGGATATCTATCATTTACTTGATGGCAAGAGTGGTTAACACCACATGTATCTGTCTTTCCTACGTGTTCTAATAGCTGAATACATCCAGATGGCAGGCCGTGCTGGGCGTCGAGGTCTCGACACAACTGGGATGGTGATTATTCTGTGCAAAAACCAAGTGCCTGAAATGTCCGACCTTCACCGCATGATGTTGGTGAGTGATTGGTGTGTGCTTGTCTCGCTTAAATTGCAACACAAAGCAACTGCTTAAGCTGTAAATGAATCCGTCTTAACAGCATAACAGAGTTGGGAGGGACCTTGCAGGTCATCTAGTCCAACCCCACCTCCCACCCAAGCAGGAGACCCTACACCATTTCTGACAGATGGCCGTCCAGTATCTTCTTGAAAGTCCCAAGTGATGAAGCTCCCACAACTTCCGAAGGCAAAGCTGTTCCATTGGTTGATTGTTCTCACTGTCAGAAAATTTCTCCTTATTACTAGGCTGAATCTCTCCTTGGTCAGTTTCCATCCATTATTCCTTATCTGGCCTTCAGGTGCTTTGGAAAATAGCTTGACCCCCCTCCTCTCTGTGGCAGCCCCTCAAATATTGGAAGACTGCTATCATGTCTCCCCTGGTCCTTCTCTTCACTAGACTAGCCATGCCCGGTTCCTGTAACCATTTATCATATGTTTTAGCCTCCAGTCCCCTAATCATCCTGGTTGCTCTTCTCTGCACTTTCTCTAGAGTCTCGATGTCTTTTTTATAGTGTGGTGACCGAAACTGGATTTAGTACTCTAGGTGTGGTCTAACTAAGGCTTTATAGAGTGGTATTAGTACCTCACGTGATCTTGACTGAATCCCTCTGTTAACGCAATTTAGAATTGCATTGGCTTTTTTGGCTGCGGCCGCACACTGCTGGCTCATATTTAACTGGTTGTCCACTAAGACTCCAAGATCCCTCTCACAGTTACTGCTATTAAGCCTGGTTTCACCCAATCTATATGTGTACTTTTGGCTTTTCTTGCCTAAGTGTAAGACTTTACTTTTTCTCTACATTGCATTGCATTTTGTTAATATTTGGATTGAAATTATAGCTAGTGATAAATATCCTCCTCCTGGCTGAGGATGAAAGTTTATTGGAACCTCATTAAGGACAGAGAACAGCCACACCCTTCTGGGTCCAAAAATCCGATGTTTGCTACTTCAGCTTGGACATTCTGTTTCAATCCAGATAATCCTTGACTTACAACCGTCATTGGACCCAGAACTACAGTCGTAAGTTGTGAGGGTTGTTAAACAGATCGCCATGTGACTGCCGCAAATTGTACGACCTTTCTGTTTCCTTTTAGGGCAAACCTACTCGGTTGCAATCCCAATTCCGCCTGACGTACACCATGATCCTGAACCTGTTGAGAGTGGAGGCACTCCGCGTGGAAGACATGATGAGGAGAAGCTTCTCCGAGTTCCACACCCGGAAAGACAGCAAGGTGTGATGGATGGGGGGCGGTGGGGGGGGAATTGAAATAGCTCCTGGAAAGACACAAAAGATGCTTGAGAGGAATCCAGGGAAGCATCCTAAATTTTTCTGGGACACAACAGTTTGAGGCCGAGGGAGGATAATGGAAAAGAAGTGTGTGTTAGAAGGAATCTCCCATTTTTAAGACAGGAGGGTGCCTGGAAGAAAATGGAGGATGACTGAGGAGATAATACAGAGGGAGCAGAAGAGGAAAAACTGTACAAATCTGTTATAGAATAGAATGGAATGGAATGGAATGGAATGGAATGGAATGGAATGGAATGGAATGGAATGGAATGGAATATGGAATATGGAATATGGAATATGGAATATAGAGAATAGAGAATAGAATATAGAGAATAGAATACAAGACAATACAACAATACAATACAATACAATACAATACAATACAACAATACAATACAATACAATACAATACAATACAATACAACACAACACAACACTACCCCAGGGAGTAGGGCGGCATATAAGAACAGCAAAATAAAATAAATAATAAATAAATAGAATAGAATGGAATGGAATGGAATATGGAATATGGAATATAGAGAATAGAATATAGAGAATACAATACAACAATACAATACAATACAACACAACACAACACAACACAACACAACACAACACAACCCCAGGAGTAGGGCGGCATATAAGAACAGTAAAATAAAATAAATAATAAATAAATGGAATGGAATGGAATGGAATAGAATAGAATAGAATAGAATGACAACTTTATTGTCACTTTGAATGTACACTAATTGGCATACATTAAAATAAAATTACATTGCATACAGCTCTCAAAGGGTCTCCACCTCTAATATAAACATAACATGACTAAATCAATCAATCAATCAATCAATACAAAATTCTTCATGTACCCACATATATTATATGACACGGAGAAAAGAGATGGCAGTCCATCTCTAAAGTCAAGAACGGGGGTCTGCAAACTTGGCAACTTTTAAGACTTGTGGATTTCAACTCCCAGAATTCCTCCATGCTGGCTGGGGAATTCTGGGAGTTGAAGTCCACAAATCTTAAAATTTGCCAAATTTGGGGGGGGGGAACCCCGATCAAAAAGATGAAGCCTAAACTGCTGTAGACGATTTGAGTTCCTCCAACTAGCAGTGGTTTTCCAAGGATGTTGTAAAGATTTGTTCTCATTTGGTATCAAGGACCGAATTCCGAACTTGCTGTGCGGATATCAATTGCTCTTCCAGATCACCTGGAAGACCCCAAAATATTTCCTTCTATGGTGGCTGCGGTCACCTGATATACTAGCGCATTAAACCATTGGGCTGGGGGGCATGCAGCATGCTGAATCCACGTTTCAGTCGTGTTCACACAACACTTGGAGCCCCATTAGTCAATCCCGGTATAACCTGTCATGTTTTATGAACTCAGCTTCTTTGTGTTTAATTGTTTGGGTGGAAAGGAAAAGGCAAGGAGTTGGACACTGTAATGGCTTTCCTCGATCATCTGCGTTTCCTCGCCAGGTCTATGAACACAGAATCGCCCAGCTGAGCAGTATGTTAGCCAACATGGAAGTGCCAGACACGTCAAGGCAGCTTGGTGACTTACAGGAGTATTATTCTGTAGTCAGAGAACTGCGAGAGATACGGGAGCGCGTTCAGGTACTGACTGGAAGAACCGGGGCATAAGGTTCTTTTTTCCACCTCTTGATATTGTCGTACTTCAGATCCTAGACAAGGATCATTCAAAGACCCTCTTTCCCCCTGAATCTGGTATCCTGCTGTTGAATTGGGGCTGCA
Organism: Diadophis punctatus similis; assembly: GCA_023053685.1. Lineage (NCBI taxonomy): Eukaryota > Metazoa > Chordata > Lepidosauria > Squamata > Dipsadidae > Diadophis > Diadophis punctatus. The sequence continues at coordinate 1,036,229 of JALIGW010000067.1, forward strand.
GACCTGCTTATTGTTGGAGTCCTAATACAAGTCGAGGAAGATGCCTTTAGAAGGCATTTTTCGGGTGGGTCTCGCTAAAGTTACTTTGCCCAGGATTCAGATTTTGGCATGTGACGGGTGTGACCCGAGCCAAGACGTCTGCCTTTATTTCAAGGGAGGAGGCAACTGTGAGTAAGTATCACAAAATTCCTTTCCCTTGAGTCACTGCAGTCGGGATCCATCCCATCTTACTCAGGTTGGGTGGAAAGAAAAGTTCCATTCCAGTTTTCTCCAATGTTACCTTTTCCAACTTACCGTATATTTCGGAGTATAAGACGCACCGGAGTATAAAACGCACCTTAGTTTTGGGGGAGGAAAACAACGGGGGGGGGGGGGAAATCTGCCTCTGCCTCCCAGCAATTTGCCTCCCAGCAGACAGCAAACAGTACAGATGATATACACTGTTTGCTGTGTATTTCTGTGCATGTGTTCCTGACCCATAGAAATAGCAAAGAATTGGAGAAATGTACATTATGGCAGTATATTAATGCCAGAAAGTTTTCTTAAATGTAGTCACACTAACTCCTCCCAATTATTTAAATAGGTCTACTCCAAACATGACTAAGTCAGGGTCTAACTCAGCTGCCTTATCTTAATACTAAACAGGACATTGTTACATTTCAGATTATACTTGTACAGATGCTGTTAAAATTGATGTGGCTTTCTTGAAGTATACATTATTCTCTGCTATTTAAAAAAAGATACAATAACACTCGATCTCTTCAGATCAAGCATTTATTTTAAAAAGCTTCTTCATTTTGTTAAATTGTCTAGAACAATAATAAAGCAGTCTTTAAAAAATAAGTCTAACAATTTGAACATTCTACAGACATTTATAGTTATTGACTTACCTCCTTGCATCCAGTTTCAGCAACTGATTAGCACAAGAAAATAAAATTCTGCCTCTGCCTCTCCCTCCCAGCAATTTGCCTCCTTGCAGTTTTAGTTTCACTTTCATTTTAGCATGTGGGTCTGCCTGCAGCTTCAATCAGCTGCTGGTTGGGAGGCCGATAATCAGTTGCTTGGCTTAACAGGCTCTGTTCTGTTTGCTGCAAGGAGGTAAATTGCTGGGAGGCAGAGGTCAAAGGGTGGGGGTGGCTGGGTGGGGCTACATTCGGTGTATAAGACGCACCCAAGTTTTCACCCTCTTTTGGGGGGTAAAAAGGTGCGTCTTATACTCTGAAAAATACGGTAAATCGTATTCAGCCCTCATATCCACCATTAGTGGTTGGGATTGATGAGAATTGTAGTTTAATCTGCCTGGGAAGAACAAAGTTGGGGGAAGAAACCGGAACGATGAATCCTCCTTCTTTGAAGTCCGCTTAGGGGTGGGAAGATGTATTTCTTGCCTGGCCATATGGGTTTCTCCCTGAGAGGTCCTGGGTACTCTCTGAGCTCGCTTGTTTTCTTGCCGACGTTTCATTACCCTAACTAGGTAACATCACTGGCACTGATGATGTTACCTAGTTAGGTAATGAAACGTCGGCAAGAAAACAAGCGAGCTCAGAGAGCACCCAGGACCCCTCGTGTCAACCCTGAGCTACAAATATTCTCCTTTATGGTTTTTTTTTTCTCCCTTTCAGAGGCGAGTAATGGAATCGATGAACGGATTGAAAGCCCTTTCTGTGGGACGAGTGATTGTGGTGAGCAACCAAGAGCACAAGAATGCCCTGGGAGTCATCCTGCAGGTAGGCCCCATCGTTTGCACACTGCTCCAGGCTGGTACTTTACAAATGGAGTGCAACTATGGCCCCTTTATGACTTGTGGACTTCAACTCCCAGAATTCGCTGAGCTGGGCCATGTTGGCTCAAGAAATCTGGGAGTTGAAGTCCATAGGTTGTAAAGGAGCCATAGATGCCCAACCCTTGATTTATCCCACTAAGGATACTCCAACTCATTCAGCCCTCTAACCCAGTATTTCTTAACCTTGGGAATTTTAGCATATATGGACTTCAATTCCCAGCATTCCCAGTCAGACTATTGGAGAAACACTTAGCTAACCTGTCTGTATGTGCTCTTGTGTATCTGTATAGGCCTAATGAATGGACGTATTCAGTAAAATTCTCCTCTGGCCAGGCCTAATAAAAGGAGTGCTGATTTCACAATTACTTTAGTGACCGTGCATTGTTACAACGGTGATGAAAAAATAACTTTGCGACCAGTCCTCTCGTTTACGACCTTCGCAGGTCTGTAAAACAAAGGAAAGCTGAGGCTAAACACTGTCAGTTTCCCTTAGTAGCTAGCTGCGTCCCTCAGTGACCGAATTGCCAGTCCCAATTGTGGTCACTAAACCAGGACTACTTGTACAGGATTCATGACATGATAAAGGTAACAACTTAGTTGAAGTTTGGCTCTTGCCCATCTAGATCACGGGTATCAAACTCGCCCCGTCACCTTGATGTCACGTGACGTATCGTGACTTTTTTTGCCTTCACAGAGCTGGGGTGGGTGTGGCCTGCGCATGACGCATCCGGCCTGCAGGTCGCCAGTTTGACACCCCTGATCTAGATTAGGGGTGTCAAACTCAAGACCTGCGGGCCAGATCCAGCCCACAGGGTGCTTAGATCTGGCCTGCGGGCCCCCCCTGGAAACAGCAAAGGACCGGCCCGCGGTGCCTCTGCCCACGAAAACAGAGCTCAGGGTCGCATGCGGCCCTTCCGGGCTCCATTTTCACTGGCAGAGGGCTGCAGGAGGCCGTCGCAGCCGAAAACAGAGCCATGATGAGTGACGTCCAGCTGGCCACGCCCTCCCTGGCCACGCCCCACACACACACCCCAAGGTCAAACACAACCCTGATGCTGCCCTCAATGAAATCAAGTTTGACACCCCTGATTTAGACCAAGAGTCTCCAACCCCCAGTCCATGGACCAGCACTGGGCCACAGCATGCCAGAAACGGGGGGGGGGGGGGGCGCAAACAGGCAAAGCCTCAACTTTTGTTTTGTTATCTCAACTAGCCTATAGCGCCAGGATTCTCAAGTCTCTCGTTCAAATGTTAATAAGCCGGACTGTTCAGTATTCATTCATTCATTCATTCATTCATTCATTCATTCATTCATTCATTCATTCATTCTGTCAAAACTGATTCACACTTTCACCTACATTTTTCCAATGCTCACAGGTTGACAGTAACAGGGAGGGATGGAATATCAGGGTGGGAGAATGGTGTTCAAGCATCCATCGGCTTTTTTGAGACATTGCTGGCAGCTCAAGGACACCCCGAGCGGATGTCCCGGCCTGGCTGGCTGTTTCCCATAACAAAATGTACAGCTGTGATTGGTGGATGTTATGGACTGTGGGTGTCCCATAGGAAAAGGGGGAATTAACTCTGCTTGCTTTTGCACGGGAAATCCAGAGCTGGTTTTGCTTCTTCTGTATCAGTATTTTTCCAATGCTTTATTTAGTTTATTCAGTAAAATTTTATACTCTTGGTGAAATAATGTCCAAGGAATTCCTTTCTCTGGATTCGCCAACTGGATAGTTGACACATACATACATACATACATACATACATACATACATACATACATACATACATACCATGTTTCCCCAAAAATAAGACCCTTTCTTATATTTTTTTGAACCCTGAAATAAGTGCTTGGCCTTATTGCCATGCACTCAAAGGCCCGATTGGACTTATGATCAGGGGATGTCTTATTTTGGGGAAAACAAGGTACATACATACATACATACATACATACATACATACATACATACATACATACATTTATCTTTTGAGATAGCCAGAGTTGATGGTGATATAAATTGGATGAGGTCTGTAGTGGCTTGTCCGCATCCCGCGCAGCTGGTAGCGGATCCGGAGGACCAAGAGCCGACCATGGCGTGGCACTATCATCCCGTGTACCTGGCACCTGAGTCTGACAGCAAGGAGGACTCAGTGCCAGAGGAGGAAGACCAGCCAGGGCCTTCTGCATCTTCTCAGCTGGTGCAGAGTGAGTCATCAGAATAGGAGGAGCCTCTGCTGGATGCTGGGGCACGCAGAGCAGCTAGCAGGCAGGAGTGGCTCTACAGACGGAGGTCTCCTCGAAGGTAGAGCTGAGGGCTAATGGGCCACACCCATCAGGCTGGTGCACTCGGTAGTGATTGCTGGAAGCAACAACTGTGATCTGTTAGCACTCAAGAGTTCTTTGCATCAGCGTTCCTGCTCCAAGTCCTGTATTTTGAATTATCAAGCTCCTTTGATACTGGTTTCCGGGATTCCAGCCAACTCTAGCGAGTAAAAGATAAGCACGGAGTAATTGGCAGTTTGTTTTGGACATTTAACTCTGGCTAAAAGCTCATGAAGAGAATATTGAACGTTATTCACCAAGACTTACTTTCTGTTTGTTCCTGGACTTTAAACCCTGAATTTTTACTAAGCCTCTTTATTAGTAAAATCCCCTTTATTTCTTTAGCAAATAGTTGTGTGCGTGTGTCCTTTCTGGGGGTTCCTGTGCTGGGACACAACAAGGCCCTACTAAATAATCCACAGTTCTCAGACAGTATCTCCTTTTACAAGAAGGTCTTGTAACTTGCAGCATCTTGGCATATCTTGTGAGGCAATTTTTCTCCCATAATTGGGACCGAGGGTGGAAAATGGGGGCGTAGTTCTGCCTAGTGTGAAAGTTGGGCCTGGTGGCTCTCGGGTGCCATTTTGAAATGAAGATCTCGACCCCTCCCTCCTCCAGGTTTCTTCAGACGCAGCCAATCGGGTCTTCAGCACTTTAGTGATGTGTGAGAAGAACTCCATGGAGCGGGACTTGAGTGAAGGCCAGGAGTTGAATCCTCCTCCATCTGCTGAGGTGCCTCTGCCTGAGGACCTTCTCCACACGAAGCTCTTCCTTCCTGAAGGTAAAGTGGTGGAGAACTCAGAACAGGGAGTCGTTTGGGGGCGGGAGGTTCAGGAGGGAGGGGCAGAATTCATCGAGCAGGGAAACACAATATGACCTCAGCAAGCTAATGCATTTGGAGGAAACAAAATTCCCCCAAAGATTGCCGACAAGATTGTCCTCCAGGAGAGTTATAAACTGAACAGCCCCGACTTCTCGTACCCCCCAAGTCACAGCTGCTCAGGAAAGCTGCCCGGTATCAGACGTGGCCCAACATGGTCCCTTAGGAAAGAAACACTCTCCACTCCATTTGTAGCAAAAAAGTTACTTTTACTAAAAGCCAAGTGGTTACAGTAGACAAAGCCAGAACTAAGAGTTTGAGTATTCCAAAGGTGCTTTTTCTTTGAAGACATTTCGCTTCTCATCCAAAAAGTTTCTTCAGCTCTGATTGGATGGTGGAGAGCGGAAGGATTTCTACTCCTTGCAGACAGCTGGTCATTTGCATTCTTTTAGCGGGTCTCTAAGATCACCTACAGCAGCGGTTCTCAACCTATGGGTCACGACCCCTTTGGGGGTCGAACGACCCTTTCACAGGGGTCGCCTAAGACCATCGGAAAACACATATTCACCGCTCCTCTATCAGTCTCCAGGCAGGTCCACCCACATGCAAATAGACTACTGCAAAAAAAAAAAATCTGTACCATGGAAACTTCTGAGCATGCGCAGAAGCCGAATTTCCGGCACTGCACATGCATCGCCATCTTGTTTCTGGCTTTTTTTTTTTTTTTGCAATTTAAAAAATAATAATTTGGCCCTGTTCATGCATGCGCACGCAAAGCGCACGCGCCACCAGCGCATGGCCACACAGCACAGGAGGAAGCAAACCGGCAGCGGGGTAAGTTAGAACCCACCCCCGAATTTCCTAATAATTTTATTATTTTATGGTTGGTCACCACAACATGAGGAACTGTATTAAAGGGTCGTGGCATTAGGAAGGTTGAGAACCACTGACCTAGAGGTTTATCTGTGTCATCAGGGTCACCTGAGTGGTGCAAATGGGTGTGGAGCCTTCTTGGGACCGTTGAAAGGACTGTGTTATAGAATGGAGGACTGTGTTATAGAATGGAGATAGATGATTTATTTTGTTATTCTTATATTTTGTTATTCTTATATGCCGCCCAACTCCCGAAGGACTCATGATGTCGTATCCTTCCCCTTCTATTGAGAGAGGGCTGTTCAATTTTGACATAGATGGCCTCTTTAACCCCTCTTTCAAACCAGCGGTCCTCTCTGTCCAAAATGTGGACTTTGCTGTCTTCAAAAGAGTGGCCTTTGTCTTTTAAATGCAGGTGGATTGCTGAATCTTGTCCTGATGGATTTGTTCTCCCATGTTGTGCCATGCGTTTATGAAGTGGCTGTTTTGTTTCTCCATTGTACAGATCGGCTCACTGCATTTTGCTCCATATACCATGTCGCTCGGTTTGCGTCTGGGGTAGACAAGCTTCTGCCTTACTGTATTCTTGGGTTTGAAGTGGGCACGTATGTTGCATTGGCTAAAGATCCTCCTGAGCTTTTCCCAATATTCCTGCAACGTATGGAATGACAACGTTGCTTCGTTTATTGTCCTCTTCATTGTCTGTTATGGAGGAGCTCCTGTAGGGTCTTTTTTGAGATTTGATGTTAAGATTTTGAGCATGGAAGTTTCCCTAGTTAATTTTCCATTCCCTGGCCCACCCTCCTGTTATCACCCCATTGTCCAGTCACATTCAGAGAAGATAAATTTTGGTAACTGTCCCCGCTGAGGTTGGTGAAATGGATAGGCGCTGCCTTCCATTCCCAGGACCACAGCCTTCAGACGTCTCAGAATGGTACGACTTCCCGCTTTCCTTTTTTCCCAAATCTTCCTTTCAGGTTCCCCCCTATTCCCCCCCTGCCTTCCCCAGCTCCCTCCCCCCCCATAATGTATGGCAGACTGACAACTAGCAGAGCGCAGAGTTGAGCGAAAAATGGCAGCTCTGACACCCAGACTCTTTCTCCTCTCCCTCACAGGCCCCTGTGGACACACCATAAAGAAACTGGGCCCCGCAGATATTCTGGGCATCACAACGAAAACCCTCCGGGTTAATGCCGAGCGTATCCTGGAGGATTTCAGGAAACGACAAATGCCCAGGTTCAGGTGAGCCGAGAAGCGAAATTTGCCGTTTTCTACTCATCCCCTCCGATCCCTGCTTCCGATGCCATCCGCTGTATTGTTAAGTTGCCCGGAATGATTCGTTTGAGATGGGTGGCTTTTATAAGTCAAATAAGTAAGTAAAACGTGCCTGGGAAATGGCGTTTACGTGTAAGAACTCGGAAGAAACGGCATTCCTCAATTTTTTATTCCGGCAATCTGGAACTTAGTTCTGGCAAATTTAAACACAAAAAAGGTGCTAACAAACCAATTGGGGCAAACACATCCATGATTTTTTCTCTCTCTCTCTCAATTTCCCTCAGTTTTTCTCGGTTTCTTCTTTGAAGCTGGTTGCCAAATGTTTGGAGTCGATCCTCTCTTTGTTAAAAGTGTTCCTCTCACACAGTAATATAGGAAAGCAGGCCCCCATTATGCACAAACATCTTTTTAAAGAGTCAAAATCTTGCAATTGTAGATTATAGGTAGTCCTCACTTAGCGACTGTTCAAATTATGACCGACCTCGCCAGAGCTAATTATGAACTGATTTCAAACTTCTGATGGCCGCACTAACACCAGCACACACACACACACACACGTGGCTACATGATTGTACTTTGCCAGCTTGGCCACTAGCACAAATTTGCGACCATTTGCAGTGCCCCACAGTCATTGTAGCTGTGATTTTTGGCATTTTTTGCTGATTTCCAGTGTCAGTTTCTGGCAAAAAAATACGCCCATCAGGGAAAATGTTTTTGCTTGATGACCGTGGCATTGGTTTAACGACCATGGTGTTCGCTTAACAACAACCACAAAAAAAGGTCACAAATTTAGATGCGGTCATGTGGTAGCCTGCTTAATGACTGGTTTTCAAGGGTCAGGCATTAAAAACCTTCTGTCATCATCATCTTTTAATGACCCCATAATCCAGGGATGTCAAACTCAATTTCATTGAGGGCAACATCAGGGCTGTGGTTGACCTCAGGGGGTGGGGTGTGGCTGAGTGCGTGGGCATGGCCAGCTTTACGCCACTCCCAGAACTGCTGGCATGTTTCCTCTTCGCATTGGGTAGACTGGGCTGAAGCGATGCAAGTAGACCGGGCCGAAGCCACGCTGGCACGATGTTTCTGTTGTGGCCCACCAGCAGCCTGTGCAGTGAGGGCCTTTGGAACCTCCAGCACCTCTTGGCAGTGCTGAGAAAGGAGGGGCTACTCCTTTTCTGAATGCAAGAGCACGCAGGGCTGCCAAGAGGCAGGAAGGTCTACTCCAGAGGAAGTCTCCTCGGGAGTAAGACTTGGGGCTAATTGGCCACTCCCTTAGTCTACTTAAGGACATCAGAGGCAGACAACAGGCTGCAGAGAACAATTCTCTGCTTCGGCTTGGATTATCAAGGACTAATTCTAGGAACTTTGCCAACTCTTGGAATCTCCGTAAGGTAGCAATACCTAATTGCTCTCATTGGCTTTAAGACTCTTTGAACTGATACCAGCTGCTAATGAACATTAATTAGCAGCTGGTTGCTTGCATGAAAATACTGCTTGTAGAATTGTTGTGTGCATATTCCACTGCTAAGAAGTTTATTAGTAGTGGTTATTGGAATTAAAGAAGTGTGTACAAACTGAGTGTGTGGTTACGTGCTTAGTGGGGACAGAACAGTTTCCTCTTCACAATGGGTAGACCAGGTCAAAGGCACGCTGGCCCGATGTTTCTTCTTCACAATGGGTAGACTGGGCCGAAGCTACACGGGTAGACTGGGATGGCCCCGCCGGCCGGATCCAACCACACCGGCCCGCTGGCCTTGAGTTTGACACCCCTGCCATAATCCCTTGTGCAGTGGAGTCTGAGCAACTGAATGGAGCTGAGTGATTACTGGCCGAATGCCCTTCCTGTCACCAGTGCGGAGTTATATTCAGCAGATATATGCTCATCGTGCCCAGAGAGAGAAATATCTGCCTCTACCTAGGATCGAACTCACAGCCTCCTGATTGTGAGGCGAGAGCTCCGCCTCTAGGCCACCGGACCACTCATGGAAAACCTACTGTGGCCTCCTTATTTCCCTCTCTCATCATTTGCAGGAACGACCCACCTGGACCGTCAGCGGCCACAGCAACCCAGGAGTTGCTGCGTTTAGCCGAGGGCTCTCCGGAAGGCCTCCCCCTTCTGGATCCGATGAACGACCTTCAGCTGAAGGATCTGGAAGTTGTCGAGAGCATGATCCGGGCCCGCGGTCTGGAGGAACGTCTGCCAGAGTTCCAGTGTGTGCACAGTCCGCTCTTCCACATAGAGGTCAGTTCAGGGCCGGCATTTTGTGGGCAGCTTTGGAAAGGAGGCAGGGCAAGGGGGCACCATCTTCAGAAGAATAACAACAGAATAACAGAGTTGGAAGGGACCTTGGAGGTCTTCTAGTCCAACCCCCTTGGCGCAGTTCAAAAGGAACGGGAGCGAGGAGTGTGATTGTGATCCAGAGTTCTGCACAATTGCCAGCCTCCTTGGCACTCTCTCCTGATGTTGCCCCTCTCCCGGTTCCCATATCTTTTTTTCAAAAACAGGAAACCGCACCTGTTTATCAGGAAATGATTAGTTAGCAGCTGCTCCAGCCTTTACATTTGCCTCTTTCTTCTTTTTTGGTTTGTGGGTCTTTAATTAATATCATTTTTGTTCTTTTTCAAGCCCTGTTGATGATCCTGTTGGGATTGTTTTTTTTTCCTTTTCTTTTTTTGCCTTGTAAACTGCTCTGGCCTCTGCTGGGAACAACAGCAGTGTAGAAATAAATTAAAAACCGCACAGGATTTGGTAAAAGGCAAGTAGCACATGTCCACATTTTAACTTCTCACATTTAGCAAATGCAAAGACAATGTATTCATTAATATTAATTCCAGTTTTAAATCTATACATATCTATCTATCTTCCTACCCATCCATCCATCCATCCATCTATCCATCCATCTATTGCCGTGATGGTACATTGGTTAGAATGCATACTGCTGCCTGCTGGCTGCCTGCAATTTGGCAGTTCAAATCCCACCAGGCTCAAGGTTGACTCAGCCTTCCATCCTTCCAAGCAGGGGTGGGTTCCTACCGGTGTGGTCTTCTCTATAGCACCGGTAGCGGCCGGTGGATTGCGAAATGGCTCCGGTGCTATCCTCACCGGTCCGTCGCGCGGTGCCATCTTTTTTTATGAGCCGAGGTGGCACAATGGTTAAAGTGCAGCACTGCAGTTCAGCAGTTCAGCTGTTCAAATCTCACCGGCTCAAGGTTGACTCAGCCTTCCATCCTTCTGAGGTGGGTAAAATGAGGACCCAGATTGTTGGGGGCAATATGTTGAACTCTGTAAACCGCTTAGAGAGGGCTGTAAAGCACTATGAAGCGGTATATAAGTCTAAGTGCTATTGCTATTGCTATTTTTTTCGGGAATTTTTGAGGGTTTTTTGCTTCCTGCGCATGCACGGAAGCAAAATCGCGCAAGGGGCACGTGCATGTAGCGAGCGCATGTGCGCATGAAACATGGTGATGCGCACGCAACGCACCGGTAGCGAGGTAAGAGCAACCCACCCCTGCTTCCAAGGTGGGTAAAATGAGGACCCAGATTGTTGGGGGAAATATGCTGACTCTGTAAATTGCTTAGAGAGGGCTGTAAAGCACTATAAAGCGGTATATAAGTCTAAGTGCTAGTGCTAGTGCTAGTGCTATCTGTTTCTTTTATGTACACTGAGAGCATATGCACCAAGACAAATTGTGTGTCCAATCACACTTGGCCAATAAAAAATTCTATTCTATTCTATTCTATTCTATTCTATTCTATTCTATTCTATTCTATTCTATTCTATTCTATTCTATTCTGTTTATCTATCTATCTATCTATCTATCTATCTATCTATCTATCTATCTATCTATCTATCTATCTATCTATCTATCTCTATTTCATTTCTTTCTTCAATCTGTAGATTAGTTGCAGTTGGCCAGTTGCAGAATTCTTGAAGGTTTTCAAGAAATGATTGGACAACCATTTGTCTAGGACGATATAAGGACTCCTACCTTAGCCAGCAGTTTGGATTACAAGATCTGTAAGGTTCCTTCGAGCTGTATGAATCTATGATTCAGCTGGTCTTTCCGCCTCCTACGCTAGGGGCTTGGGTGCTCTCTAAGGCAAAGCTCGGAGACAGGAGTCAGAATAACAGTTGCAAGAGACCTTGGAGGTCTTCTAGTCCAACCCTCTGCTCAGGCAGGAAACACCATTTCAGACAAATGGTTATCCAAGATCTTCTTAAAAACTTCCAGTGTTGGAGCATTCACAACTTCTGGAGGCAAACTGTTCCACTGATTAATTGTGCTAACTGTCAGAAAATTTCTCCTTATTTCTAAGTTGCTTCTCTCCTTGTTTAGTTTCCACCCATTGCTTCTTGTTCTACCCTCAGGTGCTTTGGAGAAGAGCTTGACTCCTTCTTTTTTGTGGCAGCCCCTGAGATATTGGAACACTGCCATCCTGTCTCCCCTAGTCCTTCTTTTCATTCATCGTGTTTTTTGACAAGCAGCAGCTCTGTTTGGGTTTCCTTTGAAGAAGGAATTGCAGCCCAGACGTAGCAATGAAGCTCTTTTTCCCGAAAAATTAACAAATATTCAGACAGGCTCGCCCAACCTGGCCTTTTCCAGTTGCGTTGAACAGCATTCTTTCCTCCACACCGTGGTCGCTGGGGATGTGGTCACTCTGCACAAGAGGGCTTCAGATTGGCTTACATCCCTTCTCTCGACTTTCCGATCTCCTTCCTCCCTCTCTAGTTTGTACGCTTCCGAGAGCGCCAACGGGTGTTGGACGAACTAGACCAGCTGCGCTTCCTGCTGTCGGACCAGTCCCTTCTCTTACTGCCTGAGTATCACCAGCGCGTCGAAGTGAGTGCCTCTCTGCAGCTGGATCAAACCGATGGCCGGGGACTTAAGAAATTAAGACAATGGAGTTCTCGTGTCTTGTGCGTGCAGAGCTGGGCCAAGGGGCAGCCGAGAGAAATCTGGCCAATCTTTTATGGTCATTTGACCTCCTGCAGCCTTTCTCCTTCTCCCAAAATGTTCGGCTGGGCTCCTCGACCTCAAAAGATGCCCGTTGAACCTGGCACCAACCCAAATGCTTGTATTCAGGGGTGACATTCAATTTTTTCCCCTACCAGTTCTGAGCGTGGCTTGGCGGGCATGGCTTGGTGGGGGGGGTCATGTGACTGAGTGGGAGTGGCCAACCTGACATCACTCAAGGCAAAGTGGGGGGCACCCCACCAAGCCACGCCCACCAAGCCACGCCCACAGAACCGACAGAAAAGTTCGGGCAAGTCTTCTAGTGTTCAACCTGGCTGCTTCTCGCCGCCTTCTCATGTTTGCTCTGTCTGTATGAGCCCGAGAAGGAGTGAGTGGGCGGGGCGGGGCCAGTCATTGGTGCGATTTACCAGTTCTCCGAACTGACATAATCACCGCCATCGGTTCTATAGAACCTGTCTGAACCTGCTGAATTTCACCCCTGCTTGTATTATTTGTGGAGAGAGCAGAGGCCACATTTTGGGAAAGAGGACTGCATGTTTTCGGTGGTCTTTGGTCTTGAATTTTGCTCGTCCCTGCATCATTTCCCCTAGTCTAACTCTCCATCTCTTCTGCCGGGCCCCCTGCCTTCCCCCGGATTCACAGACAAGGCCTCCACTTGCTTGGGTAGGATATTGCTCTGGACCCTGGTACAGCATTCCACTTAAAAGTTGAAGTTGAGCCATGGTGGCACAGTGGTTAGAATGCAGTATTGCAGGCTAATTCTGCTGACTGCCAGGAGTTTGATCCTGACCGGCTCAAGAATTCTTATGTTCTAAGATTTAAGTCTAAATTTATTTATTTTTATTTATTTATTTGTCAAACATGTATAGGATAGTAGTAATTTGTATAAACATAAGTAAAAAGTAACGATAAAAGAGGACAATAGGACAGTAGGACAGGGACGGTAGGCACAGTGGTGCGCTTATGCACGCCCCTTACAGACCTCTTAGAAACGGGGAGAGGTCTACTGTAGACAGTCTAAGGTTAAAGTTTTTGGGGTTTGGGGAAGAAACCACAGAGTCAGGTAGTGCATTCCAGGCATTGATCACTCTGTTGCTGAAGTCGTATTTTCTGCAGAGCGCTTTACATTTAGTTTGAATCTATTACGTGCTCGTGTATTGTTGCGGTTGAAGCTGAAGTAGTCATTGACAGGAAGGACATTTGGGTATATGATTTTCTGAACTACATTTAGATCAGATCGGAGGCGACGTAGTTGTAAATTGTCTAATCCCAGTATTTCAAGTCTGATGGAATAAGGTATTTTGTTGTGAGCGGAGGAGTGAAGGACTCTTCTTGTGAAATATTTCTGGACTCTCTCGATTGTAATTTATGTCTGAGTGTTTCTGAAATATTGAAAATGCACCGCAGTGGTTAGCCTGGAGAATTGAAGGACCAATTCCAGCAGTCCTCCAATGCTCTCACTAGAATGCATTTTTGAAATGGGGTAAATGGTCCAATTTGACACTATATTGAGCCATGGTGGCGCCGTGGTTAGAATGCAGTACTGCGGGCTAATTCTGCTGATTGCGACTGCCAGCAGTTCGGTTTCTCATCGGCTCAAGGTTGACTCAGCCTTCCATCCTTCCGAGGTCAGTAAAATGAGAATCCAGATTGTAGGGAGTAATATGCTGACTCTATAAACCACTTAGAGCAGTGGTCCCCAACCTTTACGGCTTGGCAGCCCAGCTGGGAGAGGGGGAGAGGGGAACCGGGCTTGCACGAATGGTGGGCCGGCATGCGCGCGCAGGCAGCTCTTGGGCAAGTGGCGGGTTGGCACGCACGTGCGCAGCTCAACCTGCGCAAGTGGCGGGCCAGCACACGCACAAGTGACCGCCGGGCCACTGCTTGCACAAGTTGAGCTGCATACGCACTTGCCCTCACTCCAGCCAGCCACTCGTGCGGCCCAATTCCGAATAGGCTGCGGCCCCTGTAGTGGGCCCTGACTCACAGGTTGGGGACCCCTGGCTTAGCGAGTGCTATAAAGCAGAGGTCTCCAACCTTGGCAACTTTATGAGGTGTGGACTTCAAATCCCAGAATTCCTCAGCCAGCCATGCTAGCTGAGGAATTCTGGGAGTTGAAGTCCACACCTCATAAAGTTGCCACGGTTGGAGACCTCTGCTATAAAGCACCATGAAGCGGTATATCAGTCTAAGTTCTATTGCTATTGCTACAGCATGTCCCCTGGGTGAATTCTTGTCAATTTCATTGAATCATCAAAGGGAGAGTTTTCTCCTTTGTTCCCCAAGCTAGAGGTAGAACTTCTTTGGGCTTTTTTCAGTCTCCAATTCTGGTCACTTCAGGTCCTGCGTTCCCTGGGCTACATCAACGAAGGAGGAGCCGTGGAGCTCAAGGGAAGCGTGGCCCGTCAGATCAGCAACCATGAGCTGCTCCTGACGCAGCTGCTTCTGGACAATGCCCTGACCGACCTGCGGCCTGAGGAGATCGTGGCCTTGCTGAGCTGCACGGTGTGCCAGGTCCGCACCCAGGTGGAGCCCCAGCTGCCCTCTGTCCTTCAGAAGGTGAGTGGGGAGTGGGAGATGGGAGGGGAAGCGGGACAGAAGGGAGGACTTGGGTTGCCCTTTAGGCTTCTTCCCCTCCTCCGAGTCTTAGTCCGCCACCGACATCTCGGGGTTACTGGCCTCCTGGTGAGATCCAGATAGGCTACTACTGTGAGAACTGGCTAAATGTCAACCATCCCATTGGCATATGCAGCAAAAGGAACTCCTGGCACATTATTTTAACCAAGAATATAACTTTACTGATAGATGAGTGCTGCAGTGGCCTAGAGGTGGAGCTTTCGCCTCACAATCAGGAGGCTGTGAGTTCGATCCTAGGTAGCAGCAGATCTCTCTCTCTGGGCACAATGAGTAAAATATCAGCTGTGAACTCTGCATTGGTGACAGGAAGGGCATCCGGCCAGTAAATACTCAGCTCCATTCCATTGCCTGACTCCACCCTGATGTAAGGGATTATGGGGTCATTAAAAGACATAACAACAACAACAACTTTTCTGATAGATCCATATAGGCACAATAGAAGCATAGCCAGTTCTGAAGTTTTCGCGCAAAAATCTGAATAGTTAAAAATCTCCCTTCCCCCCCCCCTTCACCCTGTGGGCCACCCACTGTCCATTGTCCACCAATCCAGTGCAATCTCTTTGTTTTGGGAGACAGTCCGCTCACCTCAGAAGGCTCTCATCGTTCGACCTTGAGGTGTCGAGACTCTCCCAGGCCACAGGCAGTGCACATGAATTCCTCATTTCCCTCCCAGCCTCCCACACCTTCCAATCATAGCCCTCTTCCCTGTAGTCTGGCTGCGAGCCAAAGCGTCCAGCGAGTCTTCCATGACAGACGGTGTCTCCTGGACGGATTCCCCACCTTCTCTCCCTCTTCCTCCTCCAGGGCATAGAGCACATCCGCTCGGTAGCCGAACAGATCGCCCTGCTGCAACGCAAGTGCGGCCTGCAAGAATCGATCGAGGATTTTGTGGAGCAGTACAAATTCGGGCTGGTGGAAGTGGTTTATGAATGGGCCCGTGGCATGGTAAGGTTTAAGGCTCCACCCATTCCCTTCCCAGCTTGGGTTCTCTCATCCCACGGGGACAGAGGTGGGTTTCAGCAGGTTCTGACCAGTTCTGGAGAACCGGTAGCAGAAATTTTGAGTAGTTCGGAGAACCGGTAAATACCACCTCTGACTGGCCCCGTTCCCATCTATCCTCTGCCTCCCGAGTCCCAGCTGATCGGGAGGGAATGGGGATTTTGCAGTAACCTTCCCCTGGAGTGGGGAGGGAATGGAGATTTTGCAATATCCTTCCCCCAGGAGTGGGGAGGGAATGGAGATTTTACAGTATCCTTCCCCTGGAGTGGGGAGGGAACGTAGAGGGTCTCGATGTGAATGCACAATCCGTCCTCTACTTGCTTCCCCATGGCATGCTTCCCTTCCTCCATCTTCTGAGTCTTCACACCGCCCATTGCCAGACCTTGAATTTGACACCCCTGATCTAATCCAACATTTCTCAAACTTGGCAACTTTTAAGACCCGTGGCCTAAAAAAAAAGTGTTAAGTGCTATTATATTGCTATTAGGCACATCCTATTCCTGGCATCCCCCCCCCATTGTCCTATCAATCTCCAAGATGTTTTTGAAACAGCCACTCTGATTGTAGCCTGGCTCGCAGCTACAATTCTTCTCATAGCAAGGCAACCACGAATGCCATGTCGGAGAACCACCTTCACTTTTGTAGCTTTCACTTCCCTCCCACCACCACCAGCACTCCCCCTCCATCTCAAACAACCACCACCACCCCCCGGTTTCATGTCAGACCGGTACCGAACGGCCAGCGTGAGGTGGCAGTTCTGACAAATAGGATACGCATATAAGTCCCGAGCACCAGCTCCAAGATTTTCCTTTTCCTCTCCCTCCTCAGCCCTTTGCCGAGATCGCCCGCCTGACCGACGTGCAGGAAGGCATTATCGTCCGCTGCATTCAGCGCCTGGATGAGACCTGTCGCGAGATGCGCAACGCTGCCCGGGTGACGGGGGAGCCAACCCTGCACGCGAAGATGGAAGCCGCCTCCAACATGATCAAGAGAGACATTGTCTTTGCCGCTAGCCTCTACACCCAGTGAGGGTTGGGGGGAGATGCTGGCTGGACTGTGGATCCATTTTGCCATCCTGGGAAAGTTCTCACTCCCTTATTCTGACCTCTAAGAGGTTTTTGCCATTGCATCTGCAGATATAAACAATAAAAATAATGTCCTTGTCCCAAACGAGCAGAGTTGGTCGCCTGTCTTCATGTATGAACTGTGGTGGCGCAGTGCTTAGAGTGCAGTACTGCAGGCTACTTCTGATGACTGCCAGCTGCCTGCAGTTTGGAAGTTCAAATCTCACCAGGCTCAAGGTTGACTCAGCCAACCTTGAGTAAAGCACTGTGAAGCGGTATATACCGTATTTTTCGGAGTATAAGACGCACCGGAGTATAAGACGCACCTTAGTTTTTGGGGAGGAAAATAGGGGAAAACAATCTGCCTACCAGGTATTCATCTGGCTAGCATCCTTAGTCTGGTCAGCATCAGCACATTATTTTATCTCCTGGTTAGGACTTATTCTTCCGAGAGAGTAACAATGAAAGAGCCTGCAAACCAGTAAGAGCTGGGAAGATCGTTAGCACCTGGTTAGGGCTAGAAAAAAACTTCTTTGGAGCAAGTAGAGCAATGAAAAAAAAACCTGCAAAGACTTAGGGTTGGAAAAATATTCTTCTGAGAGAGTAACAATGAAAGA
Organism: Diadophis punctatus similis; assembly: GCA_023053685.1. Lineage (NCBI taxonomy): Eukaryota > Metazoa > Chordata > Lepidosauria > Squamata > Dipsadidae > Diadophis > Diadophis punctatus. Next base: position 1,053,603 of record JALIGW010000067.1, read on the forward strand.
GCCTGCAAGCCGGTAAGAGCTGGGAAGATCGTTAGCATCTGGTTAGGGCTGGAAAAAACCTTCTTTGGAGCAAGTAGAGCAATGAAAAAAAATTCTGCAAAGACTTAGGGCTGGAAAAACATTCCTTGGAGAGAGTAACAATGAAAAAGACTGCAAGGTAAGAGCTGGGAAGATCTGTTAGCACCTAGTTAGGGCTGGAAAAAAAAGCTACATTCGAAGTATAAGACGCACCCAAATTTTCAGCCACTTTTAGGGAGGAAAAAGGTGCATCTTATACTCAGAAAAATACGGTAAGTCTAAGGGCTTTTGCTAGTTAAAGCCGGGGTCCACAACCTGTGGGACATGGCCCACTACTGAAGGGTTTGCAACTGGGCCGTGGAAATGGCTGACGAGCGCGCACGCACATCCTCGCTTACGCGAGCAGGGGCTACAATTGGATCATATTTAACATAATGTATGAATTGGATCAGTCCCAAAGGTGCTTTTTCAGGAGGCAACTGGACTTTCTTGTTTTTTCATTGAAGCCCTTGGAGGTTTATCTGTGTCCTCAGGGTCACCTTAATAGGAACCAGGAGCACTACTCAGGTGACCCTGAGGACACAGAAAATCCTCGAGGTGGCCTCAACGTCTCTCTAAAAAGAATGCAAATGACCAGCTGCCTGCTAGGAGTATAAATCCTTCCACTCCCCACCCACCAGTCAGAGCTGAAGAAGCTTCTTGGATGAGAAGCAAAACGTCTTCAAAAGAAAAAAAACAAGAAAGTCCAGTTGCCTCCTGAAAAAGCACCTTTGGGACTGATCCAATTCATACATTATGTTAAATATGATCCAATTATGGATCGCATGATGCTGAAGATAATGTGTGTCCCAAATTACCCGTAACTGGCTGAGACACATCTAGCGCTCATCCATTCTCAAACCATCTTACTTGAGCCTTCAAGTAGGTTTCAGTCAACAAAAGGACACTCTTAGTACATGATACTTTTGCTCCCTCCTTTATTGTTTGTAAACCACAGATCACGTGAGAAAGAACATGCCGCAGAAGCACTTATAGGAAATGATACAAGAGCAGTTGGTTTTCTTCCCTTCCTTTGTTGTCACAGCAGTGCCATCGTTCCGTCATCCTGTTCTCCCAAGTGGCAGGTAAATGGCTTCTTGGTGCCTTGTTTCCTGTCCATCACCCACCTTGGCCCGCAAGATGCAGCAGCTTCTAGATCCAAAAGCCAGCTTGGCTCCCAGTGCATAAGTCTGGAAGTCATGATGTGGAGGGTTTCTCTGCACTCAGAGCTTCCACGTACCAGTCAGGCAGGAAACAGTATTGAGAATCCTGATGCACTGTGAAGGAAACCGGGTGCTCTGGGTTCCAGGCAAAGAGATGGACCGACCTGGGAGAGAAGAAAGAAACAGCAAGCTTTTGAGATCGGGGCAGCAAACGTTCAGTTCAGTGGTGAAATCCAAATTTTTTTTTACTACTGGTTCTGTGGGCGTGGCTTGGTGGGCATGGCAGGGGAAGGATACTGCAAAATCCCCATTCCCTCCCCACTCCTGGGGGAAGGATATTGCAACATCTCCATTCCCTCCCCACTCCTGGGGAAGGATACTACAAAATCCCCATTCCCTCCCCACTCCTGGGGGAAGGATATTGCAAAATCTCCATTCCCACCCCACTTTGGGGGCAGCCAGAGGTGGTATTTGCCGGTTCTCCAAACTACTCAAAATTTCCGCTACCGGTTCTTCAGAACCTGTCAGAACCTGCTGGATTTCACCCCTGGTTCAGTTCCCTGAGAAATAATTTGTTCTGTCCCCACGAAGCACACAACCACACAAGCAGTTTAATGCAACACTTTTACTAATAAACCTTTTATCAGTAAAGAATGCACACACCAAGTTACAAACAGTCTTTGTTGGCAAACAACCAGCTACTAATTAACTTCATTAATAGCTGGTATTAGTTCAAAGAGGTCGCAAACAATGACGGGTAAATTAAGTCCAGTTATCTTACGGAGCTTTCAAAAGTTGGCAAAGTTCCTAAAATTCAGTCTCTGATAAAATAACGACCGATAAATACAAACAGGTATCACGAAGCAAAGTCTGATCAGACGTGTTCTTCCAAAGTTGTTCTCTGCAACTTCCCAGCTGCATCGACTGTTCTTAAATAGACTAGGGGAGTGGCCAATTAGCCCCAAGTCTTACTCCCGAGTAGACCTCCTCCGGAGTAAACCTTCCTGCCTCTTGGCAGTCCTGTGTGCTCTTGCATTCAGGAAAGGAGTAGCCCCTCCTTTCTCAGCACTGCCAAGAGGCACTGAAGGTTCCAAAGGCCCAGGCTGCACAATCTGCGGGCGGGCCACAACATAATTCCCATCGTCCATCACCATGGTTGTAGAACCTAGAATTGCTGGTCTCTCTCTTTTAATGATCAGCTTTGGACACCTCACTGATGTTGCTGACATCTTCTACCGTGTTTCCCTGAAAGTAGGACCTACCCCGAAAATAAGCGCTAGCCTGATTTTTAAGCGTGCGCCTAATATAAGCCCTATCCTGAAAAATAACTCCTAGTGAAGGGGTTTTGTGTGGCCAGTATAGGAGGCAGCGAGCGCCAAAAATGTCAGCAGGCAGAGGCAGGGGGAGGCACGCGATCTGGATGCACCGTAGGGGCCACGGGAAAGCCGAGAGTGGGCTGGAGCGGGTGGCTCGTCTTCTCGTCTTGCCTGTGTGGCGCGTCGGAATCGCCTGCCTTCCGCCTCCGTCCGCTGCTTGGAGAGGGAATCAATTCACCTGTGCTGTGCGGGCTGCACAGCCCCAGAGTGCGCCAACCAAGGGACCTGCGGGCTGAAGCTGCTGCTGGGTACCGTCGGTCTGCGCATGCTTGCTGCCTCTTGTGTGCACGTTGGGGGATGGGGTGCCCAGCTGGGCTGATCATTCTGAAATCGTGTGTCCCCAAAATAAGTCCTAGTGCTTATTTTGGAGCCCCCAAAAATATAAGATTGGGTCTTATTTTCGGGGAAACACGATAGCATCCCTTGTCATTGGCCACACCATTTAGCAACTTCCAGAGGCCCTCCGGCTCCATTTCTTGATCTAGTCAACTGTTGAATCAAAAATGTCTTCCTGCCAGTTGTGTCAAAATTAAGACTACTCACTTTGGATTGTCTTCCGTCACCACTGTCTTCAAAAAGGCTAGAAAAGCAGCACAGAAATTCATACACACAGCTGGCTTCCAACAGCCTGGATCATCCTGTCAGAGTAGGGAAGAAATTGTAACTTAGAAATAATCGGGGCAAGCACCCGGAGGTAAATCACGTGACCATGGGGATGCTGCAATGTCGTAAGTGTGAAAAAATGGTCGTAGGTCAATCTTTTTAGTGCCGTTGTAATTTCAAATGGTCACTAAATGAACTGTTGTAAGTTGAGGACTACCTGTATAAGCTTGTATCGGGCAACTTGTAATTCAGGGGTGTGCAAGACTTGTAAGGGGAAAAAAAGGGGTGTGGCTTTAACCGTGTGGCTGCAGCCGCCATCTTGGTATTTTGGATCCTGTGGATTTCAAGGGGGTCTCTTTCCCAAGGTTAAACTTACCCGAATGAGTTTGAATATTTGCATAGTCTCAAAAGTTTCCAGCCCCACAACTGAGCCATCGGACCCTCGATACCCTGCCACAATCCGGGACACCCCAGGAAGAAAAGACTGGGCCCACCACTTGATTATCTTGTGCCTGAAAAGAAAAGAAGGCAGATGACCTTCAATCTGCATTTTATGTGAACCCCCATCCAGTAAGCTGGAAAGTGCTTCGTTTCCTTGGGAAGTGAACCCCAAAGAATCGATTAACCGTGGTTTAATTTTGGAAAAATAAACCACAATGTGGAACTGCAGCCTGTTGTTGGCTTACTGACTACAGGGTAGTCCTCGATGTACGAGCACAATTGAGCCCAGAATTTATGTTGCTGAGGGAGAAATTTGTTAAGTGTTGACCCATTTTACGACTGTTCTTGCCACGTTAGTTCAGTGAATCGCTGCACTTGTTAAATTAGCGTTGGTTGTTTAAGCAAATCCGGTTTCCCCGTTGACTTTGCTTGTTAGAAGGTCGCCAAAGGGGATCACATGACTTTGGGACATTGCAACCATCATAAACATGGGTCAGTTGCCAAGCCTCAGAATATAAATCACGTGACCATGGGATGCTGCAACGGTCGTAAGTGTGAAAAATGGTCATAAGTCACTTTTTCAGTGCTGCTGTAACTTCAAACGGTCACTCGAAAGTCGAGGAAAACCTGTCGTTGTTGGTTTAAACCACGTGAACTGGCTGCTCCTTCCAACTGAACAAGATTTCTCTTTCCTAATCTGGCATAATCCAAACATTTTTGCAATTCATCTCTCATTGTCTCCTACTAGTCTATGTCATGGAATTGTGGTTTTATATAAATAAATATGTTTTAAACCGCTTAGAGAGAGCCGTAAAGCACTGTGAAGCGGTATATAAGTCTAAGTGCTATTGCTATTGCTATTTTACATCAATATTTACAGCAGACATGATAGTCGGGATCACAGAGCAAAAAGGGCACTCAGAAGAAAAAGGCGGGAAAATTGGGAAACTCCCCCTCCACAGCAACCAATCACAGTGTAGATTGCCTCACGCAGGAGCCAGCACTTTCCAACCAAATCAAACACAACTGTCTGTTTTGGCTCACTGCACAACTCCGCCCTCCCGCCCCCCTGCTCCAGCTATTAAATTTAAATATTTTAACAATATTTGACTATTCTCTTGGCGATGCAATTTGGGTCACCAGATTAGAGAACTCTGGCACAAACATCTTAGGGCATGGCATACAGGTGGTCCTCGCTCAGTGACCATTTGAGGTTATGACAGTCCCCCGCTGGAATTCCGAGAGAAACACCCCTTCCCTCAGTCCCATGACTATATTTTGGTTGCCTGGCAACCAGCTCAACTTTATGGCTAGTTGCAGCATTCCATGGTCACATGATATGATTTACAATTTCTTTTCCCAGAAACCAGCTGAAAATATCAATTTATGACTATCGTCACAATTCCGTGCTCCATTATGGTCAAAGTACTGAAGAACCTACGGGGTCATAACAACCCGCCGAACATGCAGTTAATGTTGCTGGCTCCAGGTAGTCCTTGCTTACCGACCATTCATTCAAGGACAGTTTGAAGTTTATGATAATGCTGAAGAGATTATGTTACGGTCCATTTATGACCTTCAGAGTTTCCCTCAGTCATGTCACCACCATTGCAATCAGAACCTGCTGTCCTATGCCTGGCCTGTATTTGTTTCCCTTTCCACACCACCCAGCAGAATAGATTGGAGAAAAAAGGAGTGCAAGAGAGTAAGCTGCTGGCTCTTCTTCAGCAATGTAATTGCGTCAGCAGCCTGGGGCTAGGAATTGGACTTTGTTAAGAAAGTAAAAAAGCCAAACCCAAACTAGCATAAATTGTGGTTGAGCATGTTGTGTTAAACCTGCCCAATGTACTGGCAACAGCGCAAATTTGCCAGACTTTTATCAAACCAGGATTGCAGCTGAGCAAGGTCTAGGAAACCATACATCTCCCTATTGATTCAAATCCCAAGTAGCCAACCAGAACAACCATTCCTGTAAATCAGGGGTATCAAACTCAAGGCCCGCGGACCGGATCCGGCCTGCGGGGTGCTTAGATTTGGCCCACAGGGCCACCCTGGAAACAGCAAAGGACCGGCCCGCAGTGCCTCCGCCAGTGAAAACAGAACTCGGGGAGGCCGCATCAGGCCCTCGTGAGCTCCGTTTTTGCTGGCAGAGGGTTGCAGGAAGCCATCCCAGTCTAAAACGGAGATCGGGAGCCTGTTTTTGTTGGCAGAGCACTCGGGCCACCACAGGCACCCCCAACACGAGTGACATCAAGGTGGTCATCCTGGCCACACCCCACCAGCCCCCGCCCCGAGGTCAAACACAACACTGATGCGGCCCTCAATGAAATCGAGTTTGACACTCCTGCTGTAGACGTTTCCACTGTCTATGGGTTTACTGCAGAAGATTTGAGCCGCATGCAACTTTATTTCCACTGGCAGTAGTCCATCTTGCTTCCTTCTCATTGCCAAACTGAAGCTCTGGGCTTAGCCTCTGTTTTTCTAGGCTTGCCACTTTGTGCCAATTGCCACTTTCCTCCCTCACCAGCCTAGGGGCCAGCCGAGAAGAGATGGCTGTGACAGGTCTAGCTGGGGAGTAAAAAAAGGGGGGGGGACAGACGCATGCATCAAGAAGAAAACACAGTTTTGACTCCTCCTTACTCACCTGTAAAAATTTCTCCTCTGAGCAGGGCTGTGCATGACTTTACTAGTCTTCAGCTCCACGTAGCAACCAGGTGGCTGCGGCGAAGGGCTCCGGGGATCGGTGCAATCTACCTCTCCAGAGAAGAGAAGCGAGTGATTTCCCAGGCGGGACCGAATCACTGTACAGAAAGCTTCATTTGTGTTCACTACTCCAGTTGGATCAGGAATCCCATCAGGAGTATCTGAAGAAGAATGAGAAGGTTGTTCACTTCCTGGAAGTTACCTAAGGTCATTCATTCAAGAAGCTGTATAGGCAATCATCCACTTACTACCGCGGTTGGAACTGGAACTTCTGTCATAAGATGAGTTAGACGTGATTTTAGAACCATTTTTATGATGGTCGTTAAACAAATCATCATGGTTATTAAATGAACCCCATGGTCATAAGTGCAAACCCATTCTTTTGGATAGTTTTTGCTGGAAACTTGCAAAAAAAACTTGCAAAAAAAAGCAAATCAGGATCACATGATTACAAGACACCATTATCGATCGTAAATGTGAGCTGGATGCCAAACACCTGAATTGCGATCGTGTGAACATAAGGTTGGTAGGATGACCATAAGTGCAAGGACCAATCATAAGTGTGAAGACCGGACTGTCATCGGTCCGACTAACCAACCGAACAAAAGCAGGCACTTTCAGGAACTTTGAAATCCCAAAAGCAAAACTTTATTGAGTACATCATTTCGGCACTGAAAAAAACAAAACCAGTTCTAACTTTTCCCACGCTGCATAGTTAAAGAATAGATTTCTCCCCTCCTCCCACTGGATAAGTCACATTGTCCAATTATGAATCATTCCTTTGTTTTGAGAAAGGTCCATGTCTTGGCCGACACCTGCAGAAGTGTCCTTGGTGGGTGCTTGGCTCTCACGGTTGAAGTCTGGAGCCTCAGTATTCCATCTTCTCCTGCCCTCCCCCCTAGTTCTTTGGCATTTTGAAAAAAAAGTGATAATATTCACAGGAAGCATAAGCGAATTCAATCTTGACACTGACTTTTTCAGCAGCTGTTGTAACTTTGAACTGTCACTAAACAAATGGTCACGAGTCAAGGACCGCCTGTAGCATCAAATAAACATTGCATTGCATCATTGCAGCCATTCAGTCAATCATTAGGTGGATTAACTGATTAATATCCATTTCCACAAAAAGTGTTTCACAGTTTCTCCCAGATTTTTTTTTCTGAGTTTGGCTACCACAGACAAACACGGCCCTCTCCTCCTACATTGTCTGCATCATTCCCAATAATTCAAACATTCTGAAAAAGTCAGCAGCCACCAGCTCAGTTCAGGAACTGAGAAAAAAAATTAAGCATCACCCCTAAAGACCTGGCTTTCCATTCACAGCTGGGAGCTCTCCAGAAACCTTACCGGCGCACATATATTGCTCAAATTTATATCCCATATACATGAACTCTTTCCGCATATCTGAGCGCTGCTCCCGGTCTCTGCGAGCGGCCTCTGTTTCAAACTCGCTAATGTACAAGGTCCCACGGAAGAGAGTGACAGCCAGCAACCATCCCTCCTGACTCTCATATGGGGTGGTCAGCACTTTGGTGAGATGCCCCCGCCAAGTCACAAAGTCAGCATTCAGGAGCTTTCTGCAGGGTAGAGGGAGAAAGAAAGAGAAAAATAAAAAGAGAGAGAAAGAGAGAAGAGAGAAGAGAAAAGAGAAAAGAGAAAAGAGAAAAGAGAAAAGAGAAAAAAGAAAAAAGAAAAAAGAAAAAAGAAAAAAGAAAAAAGAAAAAAGAAAAAAGAAAAAAGAAAAAAGAAAAAAGAAAAAAGAAAAAAAGAGAAAGGGAAGAAAGAAAGAAAGAGAAAGGGAAGAAAGAAAGAAAGAGAGAGAGAAATCATGAATAACCAACCAAAGAAACTACCGTATTTTTCGAAGTATAAGACGCACCTTAATTTTGGGGGAGGAAAACAAGGGAAAAAGGCCTCTGCCTATAAGCAATTTGGCAAACAGCAAACAGCACAGATGATATACACTGTTTGCTGTGTATTTCTGTGCATGTGTGCCTGACCCATAGAAATAGCAAAGAATTGGAGAAATGTATATTATGCCAGAAAGTTTTCTTAAATGTAGTCACACTAACTCTTCCCAATTATTTAAATAGATCTACTATAAGTAGATCTATTTAAAGTGCTATTGCTATTGCTATTGCTATCTACTCCAAGGTAACTAAACTCTAATACTAAACAGGACACTGTTACATTTCAGACTATACTTGTACAGAGCTGTTAAAATTAATTAAAATTTCTGGAAGTATACATTATTCTCTATTATTTAAAAGAAGATACAATAGCACTGGGCCTCTTCAGAGCAAGCATTTATTTTAGAAAGCTTCTTTATTTTGTTAAGTTGTCTAGATTTACAGGGATCTCCAACCTTAGCAACTTTAAGACTTGTGGACTTCAACTCCCAGAATTCCACAGCCAGAATTCCACAGCCAGCAAAGCTAACAAAGCTGGCTGTGGAATTCTGGGAGTTGAAGTCCACAAGTCTTAAAATTGCCCCTGGCTCTAGAACAATAATAAAGCAGTCTTTAAAAAATAAGTCTAATAATTTGAACATTCTACAGACATTTATAGTTATTCACTTACCCCCTTCCATCCAGTTCAGCAAAAAATAAAAATCTGCTGTGTCTCTCCCAGCTATTTGCCTCTTTGTAGTTAGTTTCACTTTCATTTTCCCACCTGGCAAACCTAATCAGCTGTAGATCGGGAAACTGCTACTGACTTGCTCGGCTTTACGGGCTCTTCCCTCTTTCCTGCAAGCAGGTAAGTTGCTGGAAGACAGAGGCCAAAGGGTGGGGGTGGCTGGGTGGGTGGGGCTGCATTCGGTGTATAAGACGCACCCAAGTTTTCACCCTCTTTTGGGGGGTAAAAAGGTGCGTCTTATACTCCGAAAAATACGGTAGGTCTGTGTAAATCCCAGTAGCGCCAAAGCAAGGTAACTATTTTGGGGTATGCATTCGAGTCAGTGTTCACTTCTAGTGATTGCCTAAACTAGTCCCTACAACTTTCTTGGCAAGGTTTCAAAAGTAGTTTGCCCTTGAAATGTCTTTGACAGTAGCTTGGGTTGTTATGTTGTTGGGTTGAGCTCCGAGCTTGGCGATTTGGTTGCAAATGTTTCGTCCCCATTCGAGGAGACATCTTCAGTGCGCTTTGGATTGTGCTTGTCTGGGGGAGCGCTGGCCTTTAAATACCTTTCTGAGTCCTGGTCTGATTTCGGGTTGTGTTGTTGGCTGGCTGTAGTTGCTGAGTCCTTGGTTTTACATCACTAATTTACATCACACAGACGGTACTTAAAACCAAGGACTATGACTCAGCAATTGCAGTCAGCCAATCCCACAACCCGAAATCAGACCAGGACTCAGAAAGGTATTTAAAGGCCAGTGCTCCCCCAGACAAGCACAATCCAAAGCGCACCGAAGATGTCTCCTTGAATGGGGACCGAAACGTTTGCAACCAAATCGCCAAGCTGGGAGCTCAAACCAACGACGCCGTTTGCCCTTGCCTTATTCTTCGTAAGACGGAGAAAGAGGACTGGCCCAAGCTGACATGGCTGGCTTCGTGCCTCAAGGGAGACTAGAACTCAGAGTTTCCTGCTTTCTAGCCGCTACACCAAACTCAGTAATAAGCATAGACTTTGCATACTGAACAGCTCTGGTTAATTCTCAGGAATCGGCAGTTAAAAGATGGGAATGTCAGATCTGCCTATCTCAGCTTGAAGGGGGGCGGGGGCTGACAGGCATCCTGCCATAAAAAGAAGAATGGGTGGGGGGAAAGGATGAAAGAGGGAAAGATGAAAGGGCAATAAAGCTTTGTGTGTATTTGATAGGAAATTGGGAGGGGGGAATGACAGATGACAAGGACCAGAGCAGCCAGATCCTATTTGTACCCTATGGCCAGGCACCCTGAAAAATATGTGGATTAGCCCCAAACATCTCAGAGTTCTCAAAATATTTTGGCGAGCTCCAGTTGGCTGGAAACAGGCTGGTCACACAGGGGAGGGATGGGCTGGGAGCAAACCTACACCTTATTTTTGTATCTAGCAAACGCGGGAGATTTCAGAGCTGGCTTGATTTTACTGCAACCAACGCCCTTAGTAAAATAACCTTTTGCTTTAACCAAATGGAGTCGAAGGCTTTTCTATCCTAAGGGATCGGATTGGGGCCGGTCTGACAGGGCAGCAGATACCTGGCAATTAGCAATGCCATTGCCCAGATGTCCAACATTGTGTCAGAAATCCAGCCAGACCAATTTTTGCACCTGGGGAGATGGCACTTTTAAAACTATGCTTGGCCTTGGGGGCCATGATAGGCAAAAGACATGATTATGTCATTGGGGAGAGATTTTTTTCTTTTTGCATTATGGGAGTTCATTCAGTGCAATTGTCAACTCGCAAAGCAACCCTGGTCTGCTCTCGAGTTGCCATAGGCAAGGGGGATGGGAAAATGAACTTGCAGCTATGGCGAAGCAGCACGGCAGCCAAAAACAAAAGCACATTCCAGACATATCTCTGTCAAGGCTGTCTCCTGGGGTTACCCACAGTGGCCGGAGGAGAGTGATCTCTACAACCCACGAAATTGCTTGTTGGCGAATGTGACTGATGACACATCCTGGGGGGTGGGGGGAAACAGTGTCAAGCCTGGGCCGTAAATTACGTGGGGTCAGAGTTGGCTTCACTTGGAACGTGCCGATATGATGCTCCTAATAAATAACTGGATTTCTTTTGAAGCTTGGCTCGAGGGTCATGATTTAATTAGGGCATCGGTCGGAACCCTGACAGCAATTGCCTACTCTTCGTTTACCAATTGAATATGCAAAATGAAGCTGCTATGATTTCCTGAATTTCGCTGGCGGGGACATCCAATGGCTGAGCAAAGAGGTGGACAAGTGTCATCTCCAGATTCTCTATCCTTGTGTTCAGAATCATGTCAATCAGAATTTCCATTGCCAAGCGATATGGTCCTTAAGTGAGTGGCACCTGATTTTTCAACCTTTCTTTTTTTGCTGTGGTCATTAAGCGAGTCTCCTGGTCTTTAAGCAAATCTGCCCCCCCCCCATTAGCTTTGCTTAGTGCAAGGTCACAACTGCAACCCTCGTCAATTCATGCCAGTTGCCAAATTTTGATCAAGTGACAGTGGAGGATGCTGCAAGGGTTGGTTGTAAGCGCGGACTAATCATAAATCATCTTTTTCAACGCCACTGTAATTTCAAATGGTCATTCAATGAACGGTCGTAAGTAGAGAACTACCGTGTTTTCCCAAAAATAAGACTTGGCTTGATTTTTCACACCTGCGCCCAATATAAGCCCTATCCCTAAAATAAGCCCTAGTTAAGACCCCACCCACTCCATTGCACCTGGTTACACGGGGTGGGGCAAGGCGCACGGGTAAAAATCAAACTAAGGTGGGGATGGGGGGATGGAGCTGCTTACCTTCGGACAGTTGCAGCCAGGCCTCGCACACCCCAACACCTGCCTCGCCTTGCCAGCCCAGCTGCTCTGCGGCCGCTTCCATATGGTGCCCCCCGACCTCCATTTCGCCATCAGAGGCGCCGTCATAGCTTGTTTCTCGGCTGCAGAGGCCTTTCCTGAAGGCCTCTGACAGTGAAACGGAGGCCGGGGGTGCCGTGTGCGAGCGGCGGCAAGCAAACGCAGAAGTGGCCACACGGACTCCTGCTATGCGGGGCTGTCGGTGCCGCCACGAGGTGAGTCAGTGGAAGACATCCCCCGAAAATAAGACCTGGTGCCTTTTTTTGGGTGGCAAAAAAATATAAGACCAGGTCTTATTTTTGGGGAAACACAGTACCTATACAAGAAGAGACTTTCAGGTTTGCAACTGATTGAAACACTCTCTGGCCAGCCCTTCCTCTAACTCAGTGGTTCTCAACCTTCCTAATGCCGCGACCCTTTAATACAGTTCCTCATATTGTGATGACCCCCAGTTCATTAAAGTTTCCTATGATTTACCATTCTCTGTGTTGTTTCCGATGGTCTTAGGCGACCCCTGTGAAAGGGTCATTCGACCCCCAAAGGGGTCCGGACCCCCAGGTTGAGAACCACTGCTCTAACTCTTTCTCACCCTTTGTCCTCCGTCTGTAACTGCTTCCGGTTCTGCACAATCCATTGCAGCAGATGATCCAGGCCTTCACGGACGCTGTCATCCCGCTGCACGTAGCGGTCGCGGTAGCCATCGCGCAAGTCAAATCCAGGGGAGGGGCCTTCGGAAGGGGGCGGAGCATAGTAGCGCAGCTGACGAGCATCTCCATGGAAGCACCGCTTGGCATCCAGGGAAAAGCGTCCCATTTCAGCTGGCCGCCGGTAAAAGGGAAAAGGGGCGTCGTACAGATGGGGAGTAACCGGCAAAGTAAGGGGCGCCTTGGAATCGCTCCTTGGATGCTTGACTTTGGATTCATCCTCGTGATCCTCTTGGCAGAAAGACCTGGAACTGGCTGTGTGCTTCATAAGGGTTGGTGTCTAATAACAAAAAGAATGAGCATAAAACTGCAGAATACAGTAGAACCTCTGGTTATGACCACTGTTCCCTCTAAGCTGCGCAGCCACATGGCCACGCACGCAACAAGAGAACGCTGCGTGGAAGTTTCCAGTTTATGAGCATAATGTGAATACAGCCTTCACTGGTCCATAACTCTTAGCTGATTCTTGTTGCTTATCCTTAAAGTCTCTTGCAGATTTCGTTTTTGTTTGTGTTTTTGTTTTGTTTGTTTTTTTGTAACAGTTTTTGTTGTTTGAATGGTTTTGTTGTTATGATTTTGGTAATTTTGGATTATTATTTTTGTATTTTAATTCTGTAAGGCCGCCAGAGTCTTGTATGTGAGATAGATGGCCATATAAATCAAATCAATACAGAAATAAACAACAGGGTGCAAATCAAATAACAGTCTCTCTCTCTCAAGCTTCTTGTCTGTTCAGACTCAGTCTTTTTTCAAATACCTTCAGTATTAAATTAGGAGCAAACCTTCTTAATCAGCAATAAACACAATATTGAATTATTTCCCTCAACAGTCACTTTCTTAGTGAAACTCTCTAAGTTTTCTTCCCTCCCTTCCTTCCATAATCACCCACCTTATGCCCACATAATCCTGGATGGCCCACAGCAAGAATTATAAAACATAAAATAATATGTCCCGGAGTCCTTCGGGAGTTGGGCGGCATATAAGAAATACCAATAAATAAATAAGAAATACCAATAAATAATGCTAACATCAAATCTCACAATACTACTCCCCCATACATTTGCTGAGATCCAATCTCACTTTCAGCCTTTGATATTCAGCCAACATGACAAGGTTTTGGTTCAGCATGATTGGATACTGAAGCAATTCAGTTAGCATGTTATAAGGAATACTAAGCTATATTGTGGCTTAGCATGATGTGGGAACTAAGCATGGTTTGCTACTACTGGAAACATTTACTCTCCTTTGTTTCCCCATTCTCTGTCTAGTATTAAATTAGACAGTGGTTTTGACTTCCTTTTCTACCTGAATAATACAGGTAGTCCACAACTTACAACAGTTCATTTAGTGACCGTTCAAAGTTACAACAGAACTGAAAAAAGTGACTAATGACCATTTTTCATATTTATAACTGTTGCAGCATCTCCATGGTCATGTGATCAAAATTCAGGGGCTTAGCAACTGACTCATATTTATGATAGTTGCAGTGTGTGTGTGTGTGTGTATGTGTGTGTGTGTGTGTGTGTGAGAGAGAGAGAGAGAGAGAGAGAGAGAGAGAGAGATGTGATCCTCTTTTGCTACCTTCGGACAATTAAAAGTCAATGGGGAAGCCAGTTTCACTTAACCACAAGGTTACTAACTTAACAAGTAGTGATTCACTTAACAACTGTGGCAGGAAAGTTTATTAAATGGGGCAAAATTCACTTAACAAATGTCTCACTTAGCAACAGAAATGTTGTGCTCAATTGTGGTCGTAAGTGGAGGACTATCTGTAAAACAAAGGACCTCCAAAGCCCTGGCTCCTAATTCCCCCCCCCCGAGAGTTTAGGAACTGACCTCTGCCCTTTGCCCTCTGACCTGGCCTTGGATTCCTATTAGGAACATCAGAAACAAGGGAAATCCCAACGGAGTCTTCCCTGTTCCTTCTTCCGAATTCCCAACTTACCTGCCGTGACGTCATCACTGCCAAGCGCCGGGAATGCCTGCAGCCTCGTAGGAGGTCGCACGCCTAACGTTAAACCACCACCCAAGCCCAGTCGGAGCGGCTGGTTTTCTGATCCAAAAACAAAGCCCAATTTCACTTATTTGCTCTATGTTGCATCATCAAAGGACGCCAGTTAGCAGAGGAAGCCCTGCCTTTCCATTTTCCCGCTTTCCTTCAGAGTCGTGCAATTTAAATTTAGGGCCACTAGATGGCAGTCGAAGCCTGCTTTCTCCTTCAGGCGCCTTTAAGGTTTCCTATATAGTTCCTCAATCTCGCCTGTATAGTTCCTCAATCTCGGCCCTTTTAAGATGCGTGAACCTCAAGTCACAACATTTCCCAGCCAGCGTGGGGAGAGGAATTCTGGGAGTTGTAGTTTAGACTTCTTAAAGGGGCCACGGTTGCAAAACACTAGTTACTAGACCTTCCTAATTTGGTGGCTTTTGCTTCTGTTCTGCAATCCCAGCCTGGGGATAATGGGAATTGTAGTGTGAGACATTTGGTTATAAGGTGACCAGATGTTTCATGAAAACATTTAAAACGATAAATAAAATCATAATTTAAAAATTCCATTAACCGCAATGAGGAAGAAGGAGTAAATTGCGCCTGGGAAAGATATAGAATCTGTCTAATCCAGGGGTCAGCAACCCGCGGCTCTGGAGCCGCATGTGGCTCTTTCATCCCTCTGCTGCGGCTCCCTGTCACTCAAAATATGCGTCACAACTGCCAATGTGCAACACCCACCGACACACAATTTATTAAGTTTTTCGAACCCCGGTAGGCCAACCATGGATAAATCCAAGAAAAGAAAAGTTTCAGAAGAAAACAGAATCTTTAATTCAACTATATATGCTAGTTTTGTTCCGCTCAGGAAATAGGCACAGGAAGAGTTTTGTGGCTCCCGGTGTTTTCTTTTCTGTGGGAAACAGGTCCAAATGGCTCTCTGAGTGTTTAAGGTTGCCGACCTCTGGTCTATGCTTTTCAAAGTCAGTCACTCGTGGAATAGAAAAAGCAACTTTCTCTCGTTTCAGATGTGGTCACCTCCAGCCTGCAAGACTGTTGGTCAGGCTGCTCAGAAGAAAGAGAGTCTTCTACTGATACTAGACAGCATTAGATTGTGCTGCCACTGGAGACCCATTTAAACAGTGTTGCTTAGCATTGAGATCTCTCTAGAGTGGAAAGCAAGAGTGAAGTAGCAGGGGACACAAAACCGCTTCTTCACAGGCTAGCCGCTAGACATTTCAAGACCAAGGACATAGAAAAAAAAGCTGTAGTCTAACAATTCAGAAACACAAATCACTTGATTTTTGAGGAGCTTTTGCCAAAAACAAAAGGCAAATGTGCACGTAGTATAAATGTCTTGTTCCAACATCAGTGAGATGCTGCCGTCATCCAACCTTGCACAAAACAATTCTGATTGTGAAAAAAAACAACCCTAATCACCAGGGAATTGTTACACATATCAGATTTAGACTTCAGAAATCTGCATGATCACCACATGGGAGCAATCTTGGCCTCCATCTCAGGGCCATCCATATCTTTCCAGCCCAGAGTCTGTCTTTGCCATTGTCTAAAATCATTGTTTTTCAACCTTGAAAATTTTACGTTGGGTGGCCCTCAACTCCCAGAATTCTCCAACCAGTATCTTTCAATTGCCAGGGTTGAAAAACACCGATCTAAATCAGTGTTTCTTAAACTCTGTTCGAAGGATCTCAGAAGTCTCTCAAGGGTCTGCAAAATTTTAAAAAAACATTTGCCAGATATTTTATTTATTTATTTATATTTATTATTAGGTTCTTCTATGCCGCCCTCCTCCTTAAGGACTCAGGGCGGCGTACAACATTTTAAGAGAACACTAAATAATAAACTTATTTTAAAACAGTTTTACAAAGTTAAAAAAAGACGTCCAATATTGAAGACATTTACAAAAAATTTAGTGTCACTCTTATTATTTCTAACTGTTAAAAATTATAGTTTTTTCATGAAAAATATGTATATTAATATTGAATAGGTTCAATATTTTTACCAGCTGCTCCCGGTTCGGACCGGTTCTTAGAATATAATCTTAGAACTATAATCTTAGAACCGGTAGCGGTGGCGGGAGGCTCCGCCAACCTACCCAGCTCACGCGCGCACACACAAACTGGTGGTAAATTAATTCACAACTCACCACTGATTTTTACCTTTCAATAACTTCTACAAATGCGTCAGTTTTAATATGGTAAACATCAATAAACATAACCCACATAAGCAGAAACTCTTTTGGGGGGTTCTCCATAATTTTTAAAAGTTATAAATTGGGGTTCTGAATCTGAGGGCCAAAAATCCAAGAAACGTTGTTCTGCATTAGACCATTTAGTCCGCCTTTCTTCCTTTAAAGAGGACCATTTAGCCGGACGAGGAAGCTATTGGACTTCCCTTCTGTCAGTCAATCTATTTTTCTCCCGCCTACTCCAAAGACGAAGGGCGGCCCCAAAAAGACTCTTCAAACAACGCGACGTCATCTGTTGCCGACGGCCAGCAAGCGAGACGACGCGAGTGAGGACTGAGAGGGGTAGGAAAGGCGTAACGAAGCCTCAATTCGAGCTGAAATCAATGGGAGGGGGAGGGAAGTGGGGGCGGGGGGTGGAGGAAATACCTGAGATTCTGAAAGTTATGTTTCAGGGAGAAAAATAAATTGAAGACAGGGAGGAGCTCGGAGGTGAAAGACGGATAAATGCCGGTAGCAGCCAGAAAGAAAAACAGAGTTGGTGCTTAGTTGTGTTGCCTGTGAAATAAAATAGAATAGAATATCAGAGTTGGAAGGGACCTTGGAGGTCTTCTAGTCCAACCCCCTGCTCAGGAAACCCTAGGAAACCCTATACCATTTCAGACAAGTGCTTGTCCAGTCTCTTCTTAAAAACTTCCAGTGTTGGAGCATTCATAACTTGTGGAGGCAATTTGTTCCACTGATTAATTGTACTGTCAGGAAATTGCTTAGTTTTAGGTGAAAGCTTTTGCTGGAGAAACGTTTTGAAGCTGACGGAGAGTCTGAAAGAAGTGAAGTGTATTATCACTCGTGAGGAGTTGGTATCATCAGTTTAAATAAGTTATAGTGTGATGTTTTGCTGTATTGTTTCAAAGGAGGGAGAGGTGGGGTAAAATATTAGGAGAGCAGGGCAAATCTCCCCTTGCCTGATTTCCTTTTAAGGATAATCTTCGACTTACCACAGTTTATTTAGTGAGTATTCAAAATTACAACTGCACTGAAAAAAGTGACTTATGACTGTTTTTCACACTTACAACTGCTGCAATAATCATGTGATCAAAATTCAGATGCTTGGCAACTGGTTCATATTTAGGACAGTTGCCGTGTCCCAGGGTCATGTGATCACCTTCCATGACTTTCTGACAAGCAAAGCCAATGGGGAAGCCAGATTCACTTTACTAATTTAATTAGTGTGGTATTACTAATTTAATACGTGTGGTGATTCACTTAATAACTGGCTAGAAAGGTTGTAAAATGGGGCAAAATTCACTTAACAAATGTTTCATTTTAGCAGCAGAAATTTTGGACTCAGTTGTAGTCATAAGTTGAGGACTACCTGTGTACTTGTTTCTATACATTCAGAAAGGGAGGTGTGGAGGAAAATTCCCTTCATCAGGATATTGCTTTTGTTCCAAGTTTCGAGCTTGCCTTGCTTTATATGTAAACAGGTTGCTGAATTAGCAGAAGTGTAGCTGTGATACTTTAAAGCAAGGATTAGCAACCTACAGCAGACAGGCTCCATTTTGGCCTGCCATCCAAAATATTTGGCCCCAAAGAAATATTGCATCCACCTGGCCCGTGACTGCACCCTGAGAGTTTGCAGCGCACATCCCCATTTTCCCCTTTGTGCCTTCTTTCCTTTTTTAAAAGAAAGAAACATGTCTCTGTGGTTCACACCCAAAAGTTCTTCCAAGTATAATCACCCAAGAGAGATGGAAAGAATAGCTTGCCATCTATTCACAGGCATGGCCTCTGGGCCCTAGGCAGAAAAAAACTGATGATCCCTGCTTTAAAGCTTAGTAATATCACTATATACCGTATTTTCCGGAGTATAAGACGCACCTAGATTTTAGAGGAGGAAAACAAGGAAAAAAGTTCTGAACCAAATGGTGCAGTAATATATTATTTAATAAAATACCAGTGTAGCAGAATACTTTTTACAACCATGTACACTTTTTACAACCATGTATACTTTTTACAAACCTCAAACTTGACAGCTTTAAGACTAGTGGACTTCAACTCCCAGAATTCCTCCTCCAGTCATGCTAGCTCAGGAATGGGAGTTGAAGTCCACAAGTCTTAAACTTGCCAAGTTTGAAGAGCCTTGCAACCCTAACCCAGGGGTCTTCAAACTTGACAGCTTTAAGACTAGTGGACTTCAACTCCCAGAATTCCTCCTCCAGTCATGCTAGATGGGGTAATTAGAAGGCAAAAACGCCCCAATTTTTGCAAAAAAAAATGACCCGTTTTTCGCTCGTTTTTTGGCAAAAACAGGGCACGCAAAGGATCTGGGAAGCCTGCAGAGCACTCCTAGGGGGTGGGGGAAGGCAAACCCCCCCATTTTTGCAAAAATTGGATGCGGGGGCGGGGCTTTGGGAGGCTAAAAATTGCTGTATTCGGTGCATAAGACGCACCGACATTTCCACCCTCTTCTGGGGGGCAAAAAGGTGCGTCTTATACTCCGAAAAATACGGTAGCTAATTTTTTTGGGTAAAACTTTTTTCCTTTATTGGATTTCTTAAGGATTTCCTACCCAGATTAAAATGTATATCTTATTAAGCCCAAATCTTTTGTATGTGGACTGATCCATACATTCCTTGCATTCTGCTACATTTCTTCCTCTTGAGGCGTTGCTTTTCAAAAATGGAATGGGGGGAGGCAATATACAGTTTAATATAAAACCAGTTTAATATAAAACCAGTTTAATATAAAACCAAAAGATGAAGCAAAAATAAAGCATAATAAAATATACAGTCAAATAAATAGGAAAAAAATGTACAGCAGTATAATTCAGTGTATTAGCTTTCCTGTATCTGTATTTGAAATAGACAAATCAACTTACCGTATTTTTTGGAGTATAAGACGCACCTTTTTCCTCCCTAAAAGTGGCTGAAAATTTGGGTGCGTCTTATACTTCGAATGTAGCTTTTTTCCCCAGCCCTAACTAGGTGCTAACAGATCTTCCCAGCTCTTACCTTGCAGGCTCTTTCATTGTTACTCTCTCAGAAGAATGTTTTTCCAGCCCTAAGTCTTTGCAGGGGTTTTTTTCATTGCTCTACTTGCTCCAAAGAAGGTTTTTTCTAGCCCTAACCAGGTGCTAATGATCTTCCCAGCTCTTACTGGCTTGCAGGCTCTTTCATTGTTATTCTCTCAGAAGAAGGTTTTTTTAAGTCCTAACCAGGAGATAAAATAATGTGCTGAAGCTGACCAGACTAAGGACGCTAGCCAGATGA
Source organism: Diadophis punctatus similis (assembly GCA_023053685.1). Classification (NCBI taxonomy): domain Eukaryota; kingdom Metazoa; phylum Chordata; class Lepidosauria; order Squamata; family Dipsadidae; genus Diadophis; species Diadophis punctatus. The sequence goes on from JALIGW010000067.1 coordinate 1,073,591, forward strand.
ATACCTGGTAGGCAAATTGTTTTCCCCTATTTTCCTCCCCAAAAACTAAGGTGCGTCTTATACTCCGGTGCGTCTTATATTCCGAAAAATATGGTACATGAGTCCCTGATGTGGTTGCGAAGTTTTAAGGGAAGAGCTACTTTGTTGAATTGCTGCATGCCAATCTGACATTATATAAAATCCGGCAGTTTTTTTAAATATGCCAAAACGAGTGGGGAAATCATGAGGGTTTGTAACACCTAAGATTTACCAGAGACTTTTAAATATAAAAAAGATGGCAGAGTGTTTGCTGGAATGAGAATCAAGGAGCCATTTTGATGGGGCTATTACAGGGAATACAGTTTGTGGGTAGCCACACACAAGCTGTTTTCATGGAAGAAAAGCAAAGGAAAAATTTGAAAAGGGCAAATGATATAGAATGAATGGGGAATAACAAAACATTTGAGGAACAATACAGGTAGTCCTCGACTTACGACCACAACCGAGCTCAAAATTTCTGCTGCTAAGCGAGACACTTGTTGAGTGAGTTTTGCCCCATTTTACGACCTTTCTTGCCACCATTGATAAGTGAATCGCTGCAGCTATTAAGCTAGTGACATGGTTGTTAAGTGACTCAGAACTCCCCCATTGATTTCGCCTGTTAGGTCACAAAAAGTGATGACGTGACCCCGGGGCATTGCAACTGTCATAAATACGAGTCAATTGCCCACCGTCTGAATTTTGATCATGTGATCATGGGGATGTTGCAATGGTTGTAAATGTGAAAATGATCATAAGTCACTTTTTTCCATGCCTTTGTAACTTTGATAGGTCACTAACCGAACTGTTGTAAGTGGAGGGCTCTTATCTGTATATAAAGTCAAATGAACAAAAGTCAATAGACCGGTTACATGTGTTTTCAATCTTAAGCCTTTGCGCTCTCTCTCTCTCTTTCTCCAGCCTTATGAAGCGGAAGCACCAGCTCCTTTCTGATACTTTCAAGGCCAAGAAGCGACGGCTGGCTCCGAGTGACGGATCCGAGCCTTCAGGACAGGGTGAGAAAGAGTGAAATGCACTTTGCACGAAGCACCTGATATGGGGCAGGTGAATGGAAAAAAGAGGGAGTTTGCAAATGGAGTCGGAGGAGGTCTTTATGGAAATGCTAAGACGTGAGACTTCTCCGTTCTTATCTTAGCTATTCCTTTTCTCAGAGGGCCCTGCGGCAGTCGAAGCTGCGCTTCAGAATCTGGTATCTCTCTTCCCTCGCAAAGTATTTGAAGATTCCCTGCCGCCTTTGATTCTGAGGCATCAGATCTACAGTCTTGTCAAAGATCGCACGATTGTGGACAGGTATCTGGTAAGAAACCTCTCCCTGGTTGGGATATTGTGATGAGTCAGCTGTGAGTCTTGTGATGGGTCTTGTGATAAGGAGATTACCTCAGGTCAGGGTCCTTGGGAGGTGAACTGTTGTGGGGGGGGGGAACTGCATGAGTCGCTAGAGGGTCGGTGCTGTGTCTGGTCGGCTGTGTGGTTGATTTGGATTCTGAGGGATTCGTAGGCTGGTTGTAGATCAGTGTGTCTGTTGATGGAATGAACTCACAATGGTGACGGGTGGTGGCATGGCCAATGATTTTTGTGTTGCTCCAGTTGAACTGGTGCTGTTTGGTGTCGACACACTCACACACACACACGGTGTATGTATATATATATATATATATATATATATATATATATATATATATATATATATATATATATATATATATATATATATATATATATATATATATATATATATACATACATACATACATACATACATACATACATACATACATATACATACAATGAAAGCTGTGATGCTTTCTCCCATATTTGGGTAAACCAGGATAATACGACAGAAAAACATATATAACCCTTTCCTGGTGAAGAGCTGATAGGGAATAGAGCCTGTGGCCTAATGACTAAGCTGCTGCCTTACAAGGCAGGCAGCCCAGGTTCAAATCCCAGTAAGGGTATGGCTATCTGACGAGAGCTAAGTAGCTCGAAATAGATCTATAATAGTCTCCCTTCATTTTCATTTATCAGCAAAAAAATGCTACACACACACACACACACACACACACACACACACACACACACACACATATATCACATGCATGTACAAAAGTGATGAAATTTTGATTGCATTGCTGCAACTTCCATCTTGACTCTTTTGACCTCTCACAGAGATGCTGCTGTTCTGATACCTTTAATCTGTGTCCATTGTCAAGGAGTGCAGGCAGTCCTTGACTTACGACTATTAATTTAGGGACCGTTTGAACTTAACAATGACATTGAAAGAAGTCACTTACAACTTACCAGTCCCCGCACTTCTGAATACAGGTAGTCCTCAACTTACGACCACAATTGAGCTCAAAATGTATGTTGCTAAGTCAAACGTTTGTTGAGTTTTTTCCCATTTTACGACCTTTCTTGCCCCAGTTGTTAAGTGAATCATCACAGTTGTTAAGTTGGCGACATGGTTGTTAAGTGAATCCGGCTTCCCCATTGACTTTGCTTGTCAGAAGGTCACAAAAGGGGATCATGTGACCTCTGGGACTCTACAACTGTCGTCAATTTGAACCAATTGCCAAACATCTGAATTTTGATCATGTGACTATGTGGGGGGGGGATGCTGCAATGGCCACAAGTGTGGAAAACGGTCATAAGTAACTTTTTTCAGTGCTGTTGTAACTTCAAATGGTCACTAAATGAACTGTTGTAAGTTGAGGACTACCTGTACTGCAGCATCCCCATGGTCACGTAATAAAAAGTTGAGCACTTGGCAGCTGGCATGTATTTATGACAGTTGCAGGGTTCAAGGATCACTTGATCACTATTTGAGACCTCCTCAGCTGGCTTCCGACAAACAAAGTCAATGGAGGAAGATGGATTCGTTCAGTGACCATGTGATTCACTTAACAGCTGCACTGATTCTCTTAGCCATGGCAAAAAGTCATAAAATTGTGCATGATTCACTTAGCAACCGCTTGGCTCAGCAATAGAAACCCTGGTGGCAATGGGGGTTGTAAGTCAAGGACCACCTGTATTTATTTGACATGATATTCTGCTAGATACCCAAATGTCTCAGAAGTTGACAACAAAAATTAATTTAAAATCGGGACATTGTGAAAGTTCTTTGTTTTCCGAGACTGGACACATATCGCAGCCTAGCAAATCTGTACACAATACTTTATTGCAGCACACACGCACACCTTCCCCAGCAACAGGCTATTATTCAGGCTACCCCTGAACAGTGTTCGGCGACTACAGCTGGTCCAAAATGCAGCTGCGCGCGCTGTTGTGGGTGTGCCTAGATACACCCACACTACATCTATTCTGCGCGAGCTGCATTGGCTACCCATTGGTCTCCGGATGCAATTCAAGGTGTTGGTGATTACCTTTAAAGTCCTATATGGCTCAGGGCCAGAGTATCTTCAGGACCGCCTTCTACCACATACCGTATGTGCCGGCGTATAAGACGACTTTTTACCCCTTGAAAATCTTCTCAAAAATCGGGGGTCGTCTTATACGCCGGGTACTGAAAATTCCGAGCCGGGGGAGCTGAAAAACGGCCGTGGCCACATCCCCGCCGTTCTCCAGCCAAGCGGTGGGTGGGTTGCTCCCCTCCCCTCGGAGGAAGAAGGAGCCTCTGTCACTGTCTCTCGCGGGGCTCCAGCCACCCTACTGAGTCCCTGACCGCAGCGCCGGCAGGGTTAATGTGCATGGGAGGGAAGGAGAGCGCGCACTACTGCCGCTGCTGCTTTCGCCGCTCCGATATTTCTTCAGTGGGCGCGTGCGGGAGGGACCGCGGAGCAAAGGCGCCCGGCAGCTTAAGGCAAGAGGCAGGCGGGAGACGCGGGCAGGAACCTGCCCCGATGCCACCACTTCTGGCATCCCTGTGCCTCTCACCCCGCTCGCCGGGTGCCTCTGCTCAGCGGTTCCTCCCGCGCGCGCCCACCGAAGAAATATCGGAGCAGCGAAAGCAGCAGCGGCGGCGGTAGCGCGCGCTCTCCTTCCCTCCCATGCGCTTTAACCCTGCCAGCCCCGCGGTCGGGGACTCAGTCGGGTGGCTGGAGCCCCGCGAGAGACAGTGACAGAGGCTCCTTCTTCCTCCGAGGGGAGGGGAGGGGAGCAACCCACCCACCTACCTCGCTTGGTGCGGTTCCCCGCACTTGGCGTCCTGGAAGAGAAAGAAAGAAGGAAGGAAGGAAGGAAGGAAGGAAGGAAGGAAGGAAGGAAGGAAGGAAGGAAGGAAGGAAAGAAAGAAAGAAAGAAAGAAAGAAAGAAAGAAAGAAAGAAAGAAAGAAAGAAAGAAAGAAAGAAAGAAAGAAAGAAAGAAAGAAAGAAAGAATCATTACCAATGCTATGATGGAAACCACCAACTCAAAGACAAATATCACTTTGGAGCAAGGAAGCTGCTACAGCAGCAACAAATTAAACAGCACAAACACAGGGATTCTCTCAATATCCCATTGTCCCTATTGGACAATATTGGAGGGTTGCCAGAAAGTTTCTTCATTTGTTCTACAGAGAGCAAAGTAGTTTTCACAGTACAAGGCATATGTTGCCTAATTGTCTATCACAAAGCTTGCAATTGTGAAGAAATTAAAAAATCCAAGGTAGAAGAAAGGGGTTCCTGTTATTGGTTCTTTGTCATAAAATGCATAGAAAAGGCATCAGATGGATTCTTACTTGTAGGAAAGTATGCAATAAAGTGTGAAAAGGAAGGAAGGAAGGAAGGAAGGAAGAGAAGAAGGAAGAAAGAAGAAAAAGAAAGAAAGAAAGAAAGAAAGAAAGAAAGAAAGAAAGAAAGAAAGAAAGAAAGAAAGAAAGAAAGATGGTAGGAAGGAAGACAGACAGACAGACAGAAAGAAAGAATGAAAGAAAGAAAAAGAAAGAAAGAAAGAAAGAAAGAAAGAAAGAAAGAAAGAAAGAAAGAAAGAAAGAAAGAAAGAAAGAAAGAAAAAGATGTTAGGAAGGAAGAAAGACAGAAAGAAAAAGAAAGATAGTAGGAAGGGTAGTCTTATACGGCGAGTATATCCCAAACTCTATATTTGAACTGGAAAAGTTGGGGGTCGTCTTATACGCCCAGTCGTCTTATACGCCAGAACATACGGTACCTCCCAGCGACCGGTCAGATCCCACAGGGTTGGTCTGCTTTGGGTCCCATCAGCAAAACAGTGTCGACTGGCGGGCCCGCAAGTGGCTGCCCCAGCTCTCTGTGGCTGCCCCAGCTCTCTGGAATCAGCTACTTCCTGAGATCTGTACTGCCCTCACCTTACTGGCCTTCAGGAAACCCGTAAAGACCTGGTGTTTTTGACAGGCCTGGGGCCAATGACCTTATTGTAAGAACTAGTGAGGTCAGCCCATGAATGAATGGAAGGTTGAATTGTTGTTTTTTTAAATTGAAATTGTTGTGTTAATTTTGCTTTTTAAGATGTTTTTTTACTGATTTATGTTTGTATTTGCTGTGAGCCGCCCAGAGTCCCTGCGGAGTTGGGCGGCATAGAAATGCAAATAATAAATAAATAAATTGCTCTCCACCCTTCTAAATATACCTTTAATATTTAGTCCTTTAATACTTAGTCCAGGCAAAAGTCTATTAATCTGTAAAGTAACACAACAACCTTCTGGAGTTTTTACTCTCTTTTGGATGAGGTGCGGGATGAGATTCGCCGTGGCGGTTCTAGTTGCTACTGAGCTCCCAGCAAAGCTCCAGTCAGGACTTCCACCATTTGTCTGAAATGGTATAGGGCACGGGTGTCAAACCCGCTGCGTCACATTGCTGTCACGTGACATTTCACAACGGTTTCCCCTTTTGTGGAAATGGGGGGGCGTGGCCTGCGCGTGACACATCCGGCCCATGGGCCGCCCATTTGACACCCTTCGTATAGAGCAGCGGTTCTCAACCTGGGGGTCGCGACCCCTTTGGGGGTCGAACAACCCTTTCACAGGGGTCGGGAGACTTCGCCCGGACACCGCCATTTGGGTTCTTTTACCCTCAGCGCATGCGCAGAACGCTGGTGGCGGCGGGGCAGGGGGCACAGCGGCGGGCGCGGTGACGGAGTGGGGCGCGGTGAGGTCGCGGTGGCGGGGGACGGCATTAGGAAGGTTGAGAACCACTGGTAGAGTTTCCTGCTTGAGCAGGGGGTTGGACTAGAAGACCTCCAAGGTCCCTTCCAACTCTGTGATTCTGTTACCAGGATATGCTGCTCATCGTAGCTTGTGGCCCTGTAGGAGACCTGCTTGTAATAGCTGACACTCTCCAAACATCACTTCAGCTTCTTCATCTCTATGCCATTTGCTTATCACTTTTCCTCCACCACATCCCTTCCCACTCTATCTTAGCATTTATTTTTCTAAGCTAAACATCTGGGTGGGGCGAGACTGCCTCTGGATGTCAGCATATTCTTAAAAGTACCAACGTGCGGCTCAATTAGCACAGGCAGCTGCTGCAACACCGGTTTGGATGCTTGTTAGTAAAGTAGTGAGATAATGTATGAATGCGTGAGGGAAGTGGGGGGTGGGAACCATTTCTGCCTGACTGTAGTTGCTTTTTCCAAAGAGCAGACAGCACTTCCAACACCTCACGGTCATAAAAACAGTTAAAATGTTATTAAATAGTCCTGCTTCTAGATCAGGGGTATCAAACTAAAGGCCCAGGGGCCGGATCTGTCCCACAGGGTGCTTAGATCTGGCCCTGCCCTGGAAACAACAAAGGACCGGCCCGTGGTGCCTCTGTCGGTGAAAACGGAGCTCAGGAGGGTTGCATGCGGCCCTCCTGAGCTCCGTTTTCACTGGCAGAGGGTTGCAGGAGGCCATCGCATCCGAAAACGGAGCTCAGGAGCCCATTTTCGCTGGCAGAGCGCTGGGGCCGCCACAGGCACCCCTGGCACGAGTGATGTTGAGCTGGCCACGCCCACCCCGGCCACACCCACCCTGGCCCCCCACGTTCAAACACAACCCTGATGCGGCCTTCAATGAAATCGAGTTTGACACCGCTGTTCTAGAAGTTACCTCCATCTGGGGAAACCCGTGAGGGAATGTAGTCTGGAATCCCAGGAGGGTGTTAGTACATTCCAGAGAATGTACAGAGTCCCTCGGGAGTAGGGCAGCATAGAAGAACCAATAATAAATAAAATAAATAAAAGCAAGAGACAACTCAGTTCAGAGATGCAGCCAGTTCATGTCCTTGGGTATCATAGATTGAACCTAATCCACTCTGATCAAGAAAAGTTTCTAAACACCTTCATAGTTAACTCTAGATCATGTTGTGTGTGGAAGTGAGGGGGGGGGGAACCCAACTTCTTTGCTGCATGTATCACCCCAAGACAAGACACTCCATGAGCCGCGGTGGCACAGTGGTTAGAATGCAGTACTGCAGGCTATCTCTGCTGACTGCCAGCTGACTGCAATTTGGCAGTACAAATCTCACCAGGCTCAAGGTTGACTCAGCCTTCCATCCTTCCGAGATGGATAAAATGATTGTTTTGTTGGGGGCAATATGCTGAACTCTGTAAACCGCTTAGATAGGGCTGTAAAAGCACTGTGAAGCGGTATATAAGTCTAAGTGCTATTGATATCCTGATACTGCCCTTCATCAGGTTCACGTCCACCTCCTCCTCCTCCACCCGCCAATTCAGCCTTGAAGGGAGAGAATTGGGACACACAACCACCCCCCCCCCCAGATAAGCAGTTCTTGGCTTTCTAATATAGTGAAGGAAAATCAACTTTAATTAACGATTGACCTTTCCCTCACTCACTTTTCGGTATCCCCGTGAAATAAGGCTTTGAAGATACTGGCCCTCAAGAAAGGGCATATTTCTTCCAGAAAAAGAAAGGATACCAAAACTACTTTGGTCACAACAGTGGATTCATAAAGCACACTAAACCAGGGCCACAACTGCAGCATACCCTAGGTTTGCTTAGCTTTAACTTTCCTTACGGGTTTTTATATACTATATATATATAGTATATATATAGTATATATATATATATATACTGTATATATATATATATATAGCTCTGCCATGCAAGCCAAAAAAACCTTTTGGTTCAGCGTATTGAGGGAATTTTTTTTAAAAAAAATCAGAACTCCAACAGCATGTTTATTGTGTGAACTCAACTATAAGACGGGTTTAGTTTGTTTTAATTTCCAATGACTATAGATAATTGCTGCCTGCCATGTTTTTCTGACGCAGGGGGTTCTTCTAAAAAGCATGTTTTATACTCCGCTTTGTCTCTTCCTCTAAATTCACATGCCATATCTTCTTCTGGAAACGACGTGAGAAACTATGGGTGGAAACTAAACAAGGAGAGAAGCAACTTAGAACTAAGGAGAAATTTCCTGACAGTTAGAACAATTAATCCGTGGAACAGCTTGCCTCCAGAAGTTGTGAATGCTCCAACACTGGAAGTTTTTAAGAAGATGTTGGATAACCATTTGTCTGAAGTAGTGTAGGGTTTCCTGCCTAAGCAGGGGGTTGGACTAGAAGACCTCCAAGGTCCCTTCCAACTCTGTTACTATTACTAACTATTTTTTCTCTCTATAGAGCCAGCTGAAAAATGAGGGCCGGATCCGAATGTTTCAGCACAGCGTTGAAACGGATTTTTTTGTGGTGGCATTTACGGACAGCTACGTGTCTAAGGTTTGCTTCTGCCAAAGAGGGGCATGGATGGGGTAGAAGAGCCAAAGGGCCAGCAAGCTGATGATGACGCTCTTATGTTTTTTTAAAAAAATTGTCGCAGGTGCAGGAATTTATATCGGGAAAGGAGTTTGCCAGGACAGTGAAGAAGTTTTTAGATTCGGTCCTTACCGCCTGCCCTGACATCAGTTTCGACAAGAAAAGGATGTTGAGAGACTTTGGCTTTCGGGACACAGAAATCACGTAAGCAGACGAGGAGTCCCTGGGGCTGTCAATTTTCCTGCTCTTCCATAACTATTTTTTTCCCCCTCTCCTTTCACTGTTTGCTCTGCCGGCCTTTTCTTCCAAATTAAGCTCCTTCATTGTGTGTCTGTTGGCTGGGAAATTCTGGGAATTGAAGTCCACCCACCTTAAAGCTGCCGAAATTAAGAAACACCGCTACATGATTTTGCTTGTGATTTAAAGACAAATATGCCTCTCTGCTTTCTGAGAATGCATGCTCGTGTTACAAAAGTTCAACCTTTGGGAGAACTGAAATCTCACAGGATCAAGTCATAGTCTTGTCTCATTTAGGGTTCTGTTTCCCACAGTGGCTAATTACCGTATTTTTTGGAGTATAAGACGCACCTTTTTCCCCCGTAAAAGAGGCTGAAAATTTGGGTGCGTCTTATACTCAGAATGTAGCTTTTTCAAAGCTTTTTTTTTCAGCCCTAACGAGATGCTAGCGATCTTTCCCTGGCTCTTCCAGGCTTGTTTTCATTGCTACTCCCTCTGAAGAAGTTTTTTTCCAGCCCTAAGTCTTTGCAGGCATGTTTTCGTTGCTACTCCCTCCGGAAAAAGGTTTTTTCAGCCCTAAGGAGGTGCTAACGATCTTCCCGGCTTGCAGGATTTTTTCATTGCTACTCCCTCCGAATAAGGTTTTTTTAAGCCCTAACCAGGGGATAAAATAATGTGCTTAAGCTGACCAGACTAAGGATGCTAGCCAGATGAATACCTGGTGGACAGATTTTTTTTCCCTATTTTCCTCCCCCAAAACTAAGGTGCGACTTATACTCCGGTGCGTCTTATACTCCGAAAAATATGGTAGATATCTTGGTATGTTGTTTGACAACTCATACAAGGATAGTCGTCGTCTTCTTTTTTTTTTACTTACATTATTTTATTAATTTATAGAATAAAATACAAAAGTACAAAAGCAAATAGTAGGACACAGTGGGGAGAAGAAGGAGAAAGAAAAGTGAGGGGAGGAGGGAGAAAAGTAAAGAAAAAAGCGTTGACTTCCGACTCCCTCTTGAAGTAGAATAAAGCATTAACATCGAACCTCAATTTTTTATTTTTCCATAATAATATAAACTAGCCATTTCTATGACAACAAATCAATCTAATCAGTAAAGCCCAAGATCAAAGAAGGATAGTCGTCCTCTGAACAGGTAGTCCTCGACTTATGATCACAATGAAACCCAAAATTTCTGTTGCTAAGCAAGATAGATGTTAAGTGAGGTTTGCCCCATTTTACAACCTTTCTTGCCACAGTTGTTAAATGAATTGCTGCATTGTTAAGTTAGTAACACGGTTGTTAAGAAGTGGATCTGGCTTCCCCATTGACTCTGCATGTCTGAAAAGGCAGAAAGCATTAGTCCACAAATCAGCTATACATTGTTGGTCGTGGAATAAATCACAATGAACATTTACTTTTTCCCCTTTCTGCCTTTTCTTCAGGCAGCTGGTGAATGCTGGAGTCTTGACTGTGCGTGATGCCGGGAGCTGGTGGCTTGCCGTGCCTGGCGCAGGCCGCTTCATCAAATGCTTCATCAAAGGTGTGTCTGTTCACACATTGTGCTAAGCAATAGTTGTAGTTTGTTGGCTGGACTCATACATGATGCTAAAAAGCAAAATAAACAAATCACATTATCACTCCGAGCCTGTGTCTTTTGAAACCTGCAAGATTTCACTAGATTACGCAAGTCCCAAATTCTCATCCAGAACCAGCAAATTATATTTCAGGTTTTTTGGGTACTAGAAACTTCATTGTATTTTGTTGTTGTTAGTTGCAAAGTTGTGTCCGACCCATTGCGACCCCATGGACAACGTTCCTCCAGGCCTTCCTGTCCTCTACCATCCCCCGGAGTCCATTGATATCTCACGCCTACTGCTTCAGTGACTCCATCCAGCCACCTCATTCTCTGTCGTCTCCTTCTTCTTTTGCCCTCAATCGTTACCAGCATTAGGCTCTTCTCCAGTGAGTCCTTCCTTCTCATTAGGTGGCCAAAGTATTTGAGTTCATCTTCAGGATCTGGCCTTCTAAAGAGCAGTCAGGGTTGATCTCCTCTAGGACTGACCGGTTTGATCGCCTTGCAGTCCAAGGGACTCGCAGGAGTCTTCTCCAGCACCATAGTTCAAAGGCCTCAATTCTTTGGCGCTCAGCCTTCCTTATGGTCCAACTTTCACAGCCATACATTGCAACTGGGAAAACCATAGCCTTGACTATACGCACTTTTGTTGGCAGGGTGATGTCTCTGCTTTTTAGTATGCTGTCTAGATTTGCCATAGCTTTCCTCCCCAGGAGCAAGCGTCTTTTAATTTCTTGGCTGCAGTCCCCATCTTTGTATTTTAAATTCATGAAACCATTACAATTTAGAGTGGCTCTTTCATTTGAGGGTTTGTTTTTGCAAACTAAATTAACCCTGCTGCAAGAAGAAGGAAACAAAACAAAACAGTTCTCCATTACCTTATCCAGTGCAGGATGTCCAATCTTGAACTCCAGTCTAATGCTGGAATTTGTCAGACCTGCCCTGATTTGGTCCCTTAGCCAAAAAAAGACCCCCGACTCAATTTGTAGTGAGGGCTATACTTTTAATAAAAGCCAAGTGGATTACAGAACGGCAAAGCCAGAACTGAAATTCTCAGGCCAAAACCTCCCAGTTAAACTTTCCCCGTCCAGTTCCTCTCCTCCCCTATTCCCTTCTAGTCCAATTATATTTGCATAAATTGTTTTTGGAACAGTCTCTTCGACGGAGGGCTGGTTGGTTGGTGAGCCGTTGCATTCCATTCCCAGGGTTTGACCCAGGGGTGAAATACTACCAGTTCGGCCCGGTCCGGGCTTACCGGTAGTGGCAGCCTCCGGTGGTTCAGAGAACTGGTAGCGGTGGCAGCACAAGACTCTGCTCACCTGCCCGGACGTCGCCATTTTCTTGTTTTTAACCCTCTGTGCATGCGCAAAGCCTTCTGCGCATGCTCAGAGGGTGAAAAAGCGCACGCTTACGAACCGGTTGGGAAGGTAAGTAGATTTCCACCGCTGGTTTGACCCTAGAGATGGTGTCTCTGGAAGGCACAATGAATTGGTAGTCTTCCCCTCTCCTGTCAGCCGGATCTCTAGCATGGGCTTTTCCTCTGATGCATGCTTGCTATCAGCTGCCATAGTAACAGGGGTGGGTGGGGGGATGACATTTGGGTTTGGGAAGTGAGCTGGTGTGGTGAAGACCCATGTGAGCTAAAAGGGAGGTTTGCTCTCAAGAACTACTGCGCTGCTGAGTGGAGTGGTTTACACTCTGTCAAGGCCAACCGTCCTAGAACTCCAGATGGACGAAATACCTGAAGATGAGTTTCACATTTAATTTAATTTAATTTAATTTAATGGATTTCTATGCCGCCCAATCCCTGGGGACTCAGGGCGGCTCACAACATGTTAGATCCATTACAAGATAAAAAGCAATAATTAAAATGCATAACAATACAAAATACAATAATTAAAAATACAGAAAATACAAAAGTTAAAAGAGTATCTCATTCACCCCGCCTGCCGGAAGAGCCAAGTTTTTATTGCTTTCCGGAAGGCCAGCAGGGTGGGGATGGTCCTGATCTCTGGAGGAAGCTGGTTCCACAGGGAGGGAGCTCCCACAGAGAAGGCCCTCCCCCTTGGTCCCGCTAGCCGACATTGTTTGGTCGACGGGACCTGGAGGAGGCCGACTCTGTGGGCTCTAACCGGTCGTAGAGAGGTATGCGGCGGTCCCGAAGGTAACCTGGCCCTGAGCCATGTAGGGCTTTAAAGGTAACGACCAACACCTTAAATTGGATCCTGAGACTAATGGGCAGCCAATGTAGCTGGCGGAGGATAGGTGTTATGTGGGTGCATCTGGGTACACCCACCACAGCTTGCGCAGCTGCATTTTGCACCAATTGCAGTCGCCGGACACTCTTCAAGGGTAGCCCCATGTAGAGCGCATTGCAGTAATCCAGCCGTGAGGTGATAAGGGCATGAGTGACTGTAAGAAGTGCCTCCTTCTCCAAGTAGGGTCGCAATTGGTGCACAAGACGTACTTGTGCAAAGGTCCCCATAGCCACAGCTGAAAGATGTTGTTCCAATTTTAGCTGTGGGTCTAGGAGGACACCCAAATTGCGAACCCGTTCTGGGGGAGCTAATTTCTCCCCCCCAAGAACCAAGGAGGGACAATTGGTCGAGTCCTTAGGAGGTAATATCCACAGCCACTCAGTCTTGTCAGGGTTAAGCTTTAGCCGGTTCTTCCCCATCCAGACCCTAACATCGTCCAGGCAGCGGCCCATTACGTCTACGGCTTCCCCGAATTGAGACGGGGTGGAGATGTACAACTGGGTATCATCAGCGTATTGCTGATACCTCACCCCGTGTCGTCGGATGATCTCACCCAGTGGCTTCATGTAGATGTTGAACAGGATGGGCGAGAGGACCGAGCCCTGCGGCACCCCACATAGTAGGGGCCTAGGGCTCGACCTCTGTCCCCCTGTCAACACCGACTGCGTCCTGTCAGAGAGGAAGGAGGAGAACCACTGCAAAACAGTGCCGCCCACCCCCACCTCTCCGAGACGACGCAGAAGGATACCATGGTCAATGGTATCGAAGGCCGCTGAGAGGTCAAGTAGCACCAGGATAGAGGAGTGACCCCTATCCCGGGCTCGCCAGAGATCATCCATCAGGGTGACCAAAGCTGTTTCCGTACTGTAACCGCGCCTGAAACCAGATTGAAAGGGATCCAGAAAATCAGTGTCATCCAACAGTCGTAGGAGCTGGAGCGCCACCACTTTCTCAACAACCTTCCCCGCGAAGGGAAGGTTGGAGACTGGACGGAAGTTCTTTAAACATGACATTATGCGGGACGTGGATTGGACATTCAGCCTGAGACCCTGCGGGGAGGGATTTGGGGAAACTTTAAAATCAACCTGTAACGTTCGCGCCTTTTTGAATCAGATCTTGCCTTGCTTTCACCGCTATCATTTCAAACTCAGTAAAAGTACCTCTTCTCTACTTCAATGGAGTTGGGTTTTTTTTCTTTCTTTCTTGGGTTTTGAACGGAGGCAGGTCCAACATCCATCCATCCGGCTCCCTCCTGCATAGTGCATGGCAGACTGACAGCTAGCAAAAGCAAAGCTGATGCATATAATGGCAGTTCTGACAGTATGTTTCCGAAAGGAGCTTCTCACTGACCATTCTTCTCTTCCCAGGAAGGAAAGCTGTCTTGGGGATGATCCAGAAATCCAAATACAAGGAAGTCCTACTGTCTGATTTGCAGAGCCGTCAAGCGCCCAATGCGGTGAAACTGGGCCTTCCCTACCATATTCACGACATCATTGGAGCCCAGCTGGTTGACTGGTATTAGATTCCATTTTCTTCTCTTTCTTGCCTCCGTTCCCTTCTATTTACGGCTTCCGGGAACATACAGGCAATCCTACATCGATTTGTTTAGCAACTGTTCGAAGTTACCGCCGCTTTGAAAAAAGTGACTTACAAACCGGTCCTCGCACATACAACCGTCGCGGCATCCCCCCCGATTGCATGATCAAAATTCAGACGCTTGGCACCCATCGTACATTTATAGCACTTAGACTTATATACCGCTTCATAGTGCTTTACAGCCCTCTCTAAGCGGTTTACAGAGTTCAGCATATTGCCCCCAACAATCTGGGTCCTCATTTTACCAACCTCAGAAGGATGGAAGGCTGAGTCAACCTTGAGCCTGGTGAGATTTGAACAGCTGAACTGCTGAACTAGCAGTCAGCTGAAGTAGCCTGCAGTGCTGCACTTTAACCACTGCGCCACCTCGGCTCATATGAGAGTTGCGGCATCCTGGGTCCATGTGATTGCCATGTGTAACCTTCCCAGCTGGCTTCTGACAAGCATTGTTCATATTATGCTGGATTTGCGTAATACTACATGATTTAGTTAGAAACTGCAGTGATTCACTTAAAGTCATAAAACCAGGCACACAACTCATTTAATAATCCCCTTGCTTAGCAATCAAAATTCTGGTCCCAAATGTGGTTATATGTTGAGGGCTATTTCCCCCTCACCCCTTAGATTTTTGATCTTCTCAGAAACAAAATACAGTGAACCCTCGTTTTTCGCGGGGGTTACGTTCCAAAAAGAACCCGTGATAGGCGAAATCCGTGAAGTAGTAACCTTTATTTTTTTACAATTATTATACAATGAAATACTCCATAATACATTGAAACTAAAGAACAAAACCTTTTTACAGGCCCAAGCATTTGTTTAACAAATAAAAGTACTGTATAAACATTTTTTTTACAAATAACTACTGTACTGTAAAATAATAATTTTAATCATCAATACGAACTGAAGGCTTCAAATTGCGGAGATCAGCACCGCCCCACCGTGACCCGAGTCATTGGATTAGAACGGGAGAAAATGAAAAATGATTATGAAAAAAAATACAAAGTACAGTAGGACAAATAGTGACTCACGTGTATTTCACTGCTCTTGGCAAGCTGTTTTACGTACGTGTATAAACCGCAACGTTATTGACACACAGTTAGAGAAGAAGTGGAGAGACTGTTTAGCCAATCAGAATGCAGAACACAATGCACGATGCAAATCCGTGAAGCAGCGAGACTGTGAAAGGTGAACCGCGATATAGCGAGGGTTCACTGTAAAAGGATTTATTCTTTCCTTTCCAAAGAACCCAAGTTGGAATGCTGATATAGGAAAACAGGGTTTCTGAATCTTGTTCAGATGCGTGGACTTCAGCTCCCAGAATTTCCCAGCCAGCATGCTGGCAGTAGGTCTACGTATTTTAAAAGTTGCCAAGGTTGGGAAACACCGATTTAGAGAGATCTGTACATTTGAACAAGAGGATCAGTGGGTTAAACATTTCAGAGTCTCAAAAGCCCATTCACGTGTCTCTCAGTCTGTACCATTGTTATTCTACATTCCTCTTGGCGAAGTCTTTAAGGAATCCAGTCAGATCCAAGAATGTCTTTACAGATAAAACTGGGCAGCCACAAAAGTCAAAAGCCACATCTTCAACTATCTAATCTTTTCCTTGGGATTCTAAGGTTACTCCTAGATATTTGCCTATAGGGTTCATTTTAAATATCCTGCGTCTTCTATCCATTTTGAAATAGCATTCTTCTCCCATCTCACCATCGCATTGAGCAATTCTGAGAGTTGGTTGAAATACAACAGAAGTATGGAGATTTCAGCTAGGAAGCCTTGTCGCTGGGCCATGAATGGAAGAGCATCGTTGCAAAACACTCCTCGGTTTCCTGGCTGCACTGGGAGGGATTATAATAATACCTCACCAGAGAGCTTTAATGATTACATGATTGCCTTGTTCCGTCAAAGGTCAAACTCTTCCACGTAACAGAGTAACAGAGTTGGAAGGGACCTTGCAGGTCATCTAGTCCATGGGTCAGCAACCCGCAGCTCTGGAGCCGCATGTGGCTCTTTCATCCCTCTGCTGTGGCTCCCTGTCGCTCAAAATGTGTGTCACAACCGCCAACGTGCAACACCCACCGGCACACAGTTTATTGAGCTTTTCGACCCCGGTAGGCCAACCATGGATAAATCCAAGAAAAGAAAAGTTTCAGAAGAAAACAGAACGTTTAATTCGACTACATATGCTAGTTTTGTGGCTGCTCAGGAAATAGAATAGAATAGAATAGAATTCTTTATTGGCCAAGTGTGATTGGACACACAAGGAATTTGTCTTTGGTGCGTATGCTCTCAGTGTACATAAAAGAAAAGATACATTTGTCAAGAATGGTTGTCATAGGGTTCAAGTAAGCAATCAGGAAACAATCAATATGAATATAAATAGTAAAATAGTAAAATATAAATCGTATAAATAGTCCGGCACAGGAAGGGTTTTGTGGCTCCCGGTGTTTTCTTTTCTGTGGGAAACGGGTCCAAATGACTCTGTGTGTGTTTAAGATTGCCGACCCCTGATCTAGTCCAACCCCCTGTGGGTTAGCCCTGGTGAATGTCTGAACTCAGCGTCAGAAAATACAAAATTGTTTAGTGTATTTCTTTTCATACCGTTTCGTGCAGCTTGGCTATGTTTCTTTCCTGCTTTTAATTTTTTGACGATCTCTTTCTCATTCTCTCTAGCGTGCCAACGACCTCTGGGACCCTCCTGCGACTAACAGATGATTAGAAATGTGCCAAGCAGAGAACTGTGCCCAAAATAGACGATTTTGCCTTTGAGATTTTTTTTTTCCCACGTTGGGATTCCGGGTCTTCTGTATGAGCCACCTGCATTAGTGGGACCAGAAGAAACTTTTCCTCAGCCAAATAACCTTCACTGGTCTAGAAATTGCACTTAATATAGGATTGTATGGGAGTTCCTACAATCTTAGACGGATTGGGACTACCCACATTAATGGTTACATGCATGGACCTGAATTGAGAGTAAAATAAAATGACACAGTCCTTGTCCATGAATTGCAGAGGCTGAAGTAAGCTGAAAATGCTGATTGCAAGATACACTCCCTAGTCGATTCATTCCTTGTGTATGGTGTTAGGTATTTATTCTGTATAGCTTGAGTATGGGTATACATGGGGTACGAATTTTGTCACTTGTTGCAAAAAAAAAAGAAGTTTGGAAAGCATCTTTAAATGGAATAAAAGCCCCAAAGGGTGTGCTTGTCTTTTATTCTCTTCACACTCATTTTTTTTAGGAATATACATGATTATTTTTAATGGGGATTTTTTTTTCTCCCAATTCACAGGTGCATTTCAGATTACAGATCAATCCTCCACTTAACCACAGTGCATTTAGTGACCGTTCAAAGTTAACAGCATCGCTGAAAAAAGTGACTTATGACCGTTTTTCACACTTACGACCGTTGCAGCATCCCATTGCCCGTGGTCACGTGATCAAAATTTGGATGCTTGGCGACTGATTCATATTTATGACCGTTGCAGCATCCCGACGGCCATGTAATCAAAATTCTTGGCTTGGCAACTGACTCACATTTATGACGGTTGCCGTGTCCTGGGGGGGGTCATGTGATCATCGTTTGTGACCTCCTGACAAGCAAAGTCAATGGAGCCAGATTCACTTAACAACTGTGTTACTGACTTAACAACTGCAGCGATTCACTTAAACAACTGTGGCAAGAAAGGCCGTAAAATAGATTTAACAACAGTCTCACTTAGCAACAAACATTTTGGGCTCAATTGTGGTCATAAGTAGAGGACTCCCTGTGCACTTTGATTCTAGCTTGCATGATATGATTATTTTCCCTTTCTAAAAAGATCTAAGCACTTATTGGTCCTTCGGGAATACAGGAAACTGCCTTACACTGAACAATAAATGCTTGTTCTCTTTTTGGCAGTGTGAAATTAAGAATGACTGTTATTACCATCGCTCATTCATTACACAATGTCATGCGTGCTTCCACTGAGTCACATGTATTGGGCTCATGTTCATTTTTCCCATCTGGAGAGATCGTTTTGAATAGTCTTTGCAGTTTCTAAGCTGTTCCTACCCTAAGTGATTTAGATTTTAGATTTTTTTGGGATTTATTATTAGAGTTGGAAAGGACCTTGTAGGTCATCTAACCCAACCTGCTCAAGCAGGAGTCCCTACACCATTTTGGTCAAATGGCAGTCCAATCTCCCTTTGAAAGTCTCAGGTATTGGAGCTCTCACAACCTCCACAGGCAAGCTGTTCCACTGGTTGATCGATCTCACTGTCAGAAAGTTCCTCCTTATTTCCAGGTTGAATCTCTCCTTGGTCAGCTTCCATCCGTTATTCCTTGTCTGGCCTTCTGGTGCTTTGGAAAACAGCCTGACCCCCCTCCTCTTTGTGGTAGCCCTCAAGTATTGGAACACTGTTATCTTGTCACCCCTGATCCTTTAGGGTAGGGTTTAGGGTAGGGACAGCTTATGATCTATAAATTTAACCCTCTGCTCGTTCCTAGCCCTAGCGTTTTTATGAAATAATTAGAAAATGTCACTTTAAAAAAAAGATCTTTGGGAAGGACTCTTTAAAAACTAGCTATTTAATGCTGTGTTATTTTTTACTCTTCAATTCCCTTAGCAATCTCTAGGGGGGGGAACCTTTGTTTTAAGGCAAAGGACTGCTAAGTTTCATTATTGATATATCCCCCAAAGTCAGGCAATTCATTATGAATCCGCATCCTGATCAAACGTATCTCTTTCTCAAAATAGGATATTAATATCACAGAAGAGGATCTGCCTTCTGCCCGTCATGTATCTTTCCACCTCCAAATAGCTGATTCACCCCTTCCTACACCTTCCTTTTTAGTGATGTTCGTCCATGTTCGAAAGGACCTTGACATCTATCAGGTTGTGGGCTGTTTACGATATGTCCGCAGGTGGCTGGTAAGGCCTATACGGGCACGAAATGTTCTGCCACATGTTGGGCAGACATGCGTGGGCACCATTGCACCATTTGCAGCTCTGGCTTTGCGGAGCGCTCGCTTTTCTTCTTCTATGGCTGTTCTTTTTAGTACTGGCAGCTAATAAAGCCCTTTTGTCAATTATTATCTTCCCTTGCCAGTATTTAAGTTCTTTTTATGGTGTAGGGTTCAGCTTATCGATTTAGTAAAATATCTAACTCCAGGTATACAAACAAAATCAAGAGAATCGTATTAATAGGGATTCAACAAAATCTGCCGGCTTATAAATACTGCAAAACTCCGAAATGGAGGTCACCAAGCCTCCGTATAGTAGGCCAAAATCGCACAGATCTTTAAATCTCTAAAGTAGTATGGCAGTGATGGCGAACCTATGGCACGGGTGCCACAGGTGACACGCAGAGCCATATCTGCCAGCACGCAAGCCGTTGCCCTAGCTCAGCTCCAGTGCGCATGTACGTGCCCGCCAGCTGATTTTTGGCTTGCGCGGAAGCTCTGTGAGGGCGATTTTGGCCTTTGGAGGGCCTCCAGGGTGGCAGGGGGAACATTTTCGCCCTCCCCAAGCTCCAAGAAAGCCTCTGGAGCCTGGGGAGGGTGAAAAATGGGCCCACCGGGCCCACTGGAAGTCAGGAAACGGGGGAGTGTAGGGGGTCACGCACGCATGTGCAGGGGGGTGGGGCAAGTGAGGGGCTTTGAATTATGGGTGTGGGCACGCACGCGCGTGCAATAGCGCACACACGCACTATTTCGGCACCCGAAGAAAAAAAGGTTCGCCATCACTGTAGTATGGCGTTCCAGCCATATATTTTAATGTTTTATTTTGGGGCCATCAAGCATACTTTGAGCATGTGGCTCTGTGGGTTGCAGGACTTTAATATCTTCAGTGCTGGATGGGGGTGGACTACCCCAGATGGACCAGAATAGAATAGAATAGAATAGAATAGAATAGAATAGAATAGAATAGAATAGAATAGAATAGAATAGAATAGAATAGAATAGAATAGAATAGAATTCTTTATTGGCCAAGTGTGATTGAACACACAAGGAATTTGTCTTTGGTGCATATGCTCTCAGTGTACATAAAAGAAAAGATACATTTGTCAAGAATGATGAGGTACCACACTTAATTATTGTCATAGGGTACAAATAAGCAATCAGGAAACAATATTAATATAATATTGGCATGCAACTCGGGTGTTCTCCTGGACTTGCGACTCCTGCCCAGTGAGCAGGTGGCAGTCATGGCTAGGAGAGCCTTTGCAAAACTTTTATTGTGTGCCAGTTGCATTCTTTCCTAGATCAGGAGTCCTTGTACTCAGTCACTCAAGCCCTGGTCTTCTCCCAGTCAGACTACTGGAACGTGCTCTACCCAGAGCTAGCCTTGAAGAGCATCTGGAAGTGTTCTAACCCAGCTCCCCAAACACGACAAACCCTCTGAAGTTAAATCAATGATTCCTTTATTAGGAGCGCCAGCAGCCCCGGCAAAAAGTTTCTCTCACCGCAGGCTAATAAGTCTGTCTGGCAGGGAGATGAATAGTTGTCTGCCACATCTGTTCATCTCTGCCCCCTGCCTTTTATCCCTAGAGCTAAGGTAGGGTTCGGTAGCAGCGGTGGCTCTTCCGTCCCAAGGATCGGCCCAAGTATTTCCACTGCTCTCCTCTGCCTTCTGTGCATCCGCACATCAGACACTGGACCCAGCCGTTCCTCCTCTTCCTCATCAGCCACCTCCAGACCCGGGGGCTGTTGACTCTCCATCTGAGAGATGACGGACGGCCCAGGCTCCGTCTCTCTCTCTGACAGCTCCATTCTCTCTTCCCCCTTGGAGCTCTTAGGTTGCCTTGATGCTGACCCTGACTCTCATGCCTCCTTCTCATCTGATTTGGCTGCTGGATGGGCCGGCGGCCAACAGGCCATAACAGAAGGTACAGTTCTTGGGGCCTGTTATGTCCTGATTAGAGCTGGAAGTTTTCACTCAGGTCCAGCAATACTGAAGGGAACATGCTGGACCCTCATTGGTTATTTCAAAATGGTTTAGTTACAATTGTTACTGTCAGCTCCTATAAATAGGAGCCCTCTCTGAACGTGCTTTGCTGGTTGTACATCTATTGCAATAAAGAGCTGTTTGTCAAAGTCGGTCTCCTGTGCTGAATCCACAATCTAACAGTGGCGACGACGAAATCGGGAGCAGGAGAACAACGACAAGCCCCACGGGCTTTACAACCAGTCAGGCGACTCATTCTTCGCCTACTACTTTTCTGATATCATGTCAGCGTTTCACCCACCGCCGCCGTTCGACCCGGCCCAAGAGAAGTGGGAGTCATATATGAGGCATTTTGAGTGCTTCCTGGAAGCAAATGACTTACTAAGCCTGGCAGACAATAGGAAAAGAGCTTTATTTTTAAGTCACTGTGGGCCAGAAGTTTTTGATACTGCAGAGGCCCTGTCTGCCCCAGCGCCGATTAACACAGTGCAGTGGGACACGCTTAAGGAGACGCTTAAGACCCACTATGCACCGACTCCTTCTAAAGTCGTACGTCGATATGAATTCCGTCAGCGCATGCAGCAGGAAGGAGAGACTATCAACCAGTACGTTGCTGCTCTCCATAAGGCGTCTGGTCATTGCGAATTTAGTGACCTAGACGATATCATGCTGGACCAGTTGATCTGCGGGGTTTTGGACCTCCGCCTGCAGCGCCGTTTGCTAGCTCGGCCTAAACTTACTTTGGCGGCTGCACTGGACGAGGCCAGGGCTGCTGAATCGTCCATCAACGCGGCTGAATCACTCCACCGTGCTGCCCCGTCCAGAAAAGAGGCGAAAACGGCACCACTAACTCAGCCAGCCGTCCACATGGGGACGCTGGACGACGGTGTTAGCAGCGATGACGAGGTTTACAGGACTGAACTGCGTCGCCCGCCCCACCCGCAACCGCCCAGCGAGCCTTTCCAGGGGTGTGCTAGCTGCGGGTGACGGCACCCAAGATTTTCCTGCAAGTATCGTGGTGTGACATGCCAACGGTGCGAGTGGCGTGGACATTTGGCTAAAGTTTGCCGCGCCACACTGCCAAATTCGACTGCGTGTGCGCCTGAGCCTTCGCGGGCTGAACCGTCGCCGAGGGCTTGGCACGAAGATTCAAAATGACGCCAAAGATATTCCAGGCTGTTGCCAGCTGCCTATGATTCGCATGTCGACACTGCCCGTTCCCTGGGAGGGAAGAAAATCATGATGTCCGTCGTCATCGAAGGTGTGCCGTTTCAAATGGAATTAGATACGGGCTCGGCTGTGTCTATCATCACCTAGAAAACTCTCAAGAAAGCTGTGCCCGGGTTCTCCACTGACCGCATACGAAACACCGGGTTCCGCCTGTCGGACTACCAAGGGAACAGGATTCCGGTTCGCGGCCAAACCAGTGTCAAGGTCCAATTTAAACACTTTTCCGGACCGTTACAGCTCATCATTGTGGACGGTGACCTTCCGAGCCTTCTTGGACTGAGCTGGTTTGAAGCCCTTGGGCTGGAGGTCTCCGGAGTTAACGCTGTCGGGACAGAGAAATTGGACGACCTGTTTGACGAATTCCGTGACGTATTCAGCGAAGGGTTGGGCAAGTATGTGGGGACCCCAATCTCTTTTAGCCTGGACCCTAATGTTGCCCCAATCCACTTGAACCCCACTGGGTTCCCCTGCCCTTGAGGGAAAAGATTGACATTGAACTTGATAAATTGATCAAGCAGGGGGTACTCGAACCTGTGGATCATGCCCGGTGGGAAACCCTGATTGTCACGCCAATTAAAGGAGACGGTAGCATCAGGATATGCGCTCACTACAAGTGCACGGTGAACAAGGCATTGCAGCAGAGTGCCTACCCTGTGCCAATCGTGCACCAATTGCTGCACTCGTTGGGGTCCGGACACCTGTTTGCTAAATTAGACCTGGCACAAGCATACCAGCAGTTACCTGTAGATGGCCCCACAGCAGAAACTCAGACCATTGTGACCCACAGGGGGGCATTTAAATGCCACAGATTGCAATTTGGGGTTAGCGTGGCCCCGGGGTTGTTCCAGAGTGTAATGGAACGTCTGTTGCAGAATATCCCCGGGGTCGTGCCGTACTTCGACGATGTTCTCATTTTGGCTAAAGACATAGGCCAGCTTCGCTGTCGGGTTACAATGGTCCTTGAGAAATTACGAGCTGCCGGGCTGAAAGCGAAACGCAGCAAGTGTGTCTTGGGAGTCCCTGAAGTGGAATTCCTGGGGTATAGAATAGACGGGAGTGGTATCCACCCCACGGAAAGTAAACTGAAGGCCATCCAGGAGGCCCCAGCGCCCAGAAATCAGGCAGAGTTACAGGCTTTCTTGGGTCTTCTTAACTTTTACAGCCTATTCCTACGTGATAAGGCAACGGTCGCAGAGCCCCTGCACAGGCTGGTAGCTAAAAACACTCCCTGGGTATGGGGCCATAGGGAAGCTGCCGTGTTTAGCGCAGTTAAGGGGTTGTTAACCAACAACAGTTTCCTGATCCAATATAATTCCACTTTGCCAGTGGTCCTTGCTTGCGATGCTTCCCCAGTAGGGGTTGGGGCTGTTCTGAGCCATCGACTTCCGAATGGCCTCGAGGCGCCGATAGCGTATTACTCATGCACCTTGTCTAGCACCGAAAGAAATTATGATCAGCTAAATAGGGAAGCTTTGGCCCTAGTAGCAGGGGTTAAGAAGTTCCACGAGTATTTGTTCGGTAGAGACTTCACCCTGGTCACAGACCACAAGCCTCTGTTGGGGTTGATAGCGGGGAATCGCCCCACTCCAGCTGCTTTGTCCCCCCGTTTTGCTTGTTGGGCCATCTTCTTGTCGGCATACTCGTATCAGTTGGTTCACAGGCCCGGAAAAAACATGGGGAATGCGGACGCATTAAGCAGGTGCCCATTGCCCGAGATACTGTCAGACATAGCTCCAGAGGGCCCGGTACTGTTGATTGACCTAGCAGACTCAGGGTTAGTCACCTCGGCTGAGGTGGCCAGGCACTCGGCCAGAGACTCCACCCTCCGGACTGTCCTTAACTGGGTGTGGAGGGGGTGGCCGAGAGGCCCAGTCAGGCCTGAGTTCAAACCGTACGAGCTTAGACAGCACGAACTGTTGGAACAAGGGGGATGCCTCTTGTGGGGGGACCGGGTGGTCATTCCCGCCAAATTGCGCACTGACGTACTACGAACCTTGCACGAGGGCCATCCGGGAATTGTGCGAATGAAGGCTTTAGCTAGGGGTTATGTTTGGTGGCCAAAGATGGATGAGGAGGTTCAAGAATGGGTAAACAAATGCCTGCCATGTCAGGAATCCAGACCGGCACCTCTCAAAGCACCGGTGCATGACTGGGACCTTCCAAAAAATCCATGGTCACGGCTTCATGCTGATTTCACAGGTCCATTCCATGGGCAAATGTTCCTGATAATTGTAGACACTTATTCCAAGTGGCTCGAAATCTTCCCTATGCGGTCGACCACTGCGGAGTCTGTTATTAAGATCTTCAGGCATCTATTTGCTACCCATGGCATTCCGGACACATTGGTAACGGACAACGGCCCGCAATTCACGGCCACAACTTTCGAGGGCTATCTGGCTAGTAAGGGAATCCGCCATGCGTTGTCCGCCCCATTCCATCCTGCGGCGAACGGCCTGGCGGAACGCTTCGTGCGATCGGCCAAAGAGGGGTTAGCTAGATTGGGACCTGGAGATTGGCAGGAAAGAATAGACAAATTCCTCATAACTCAACACATAACCCCAAGTGCCACTACGGGACGCAGCCCAGTGGAGCTTTTAATGGGCCGCAGACTCCAGTCACTCCTGGACCGGTTACACCCTGACTATGTAGTAAAAACAGAAGGGACAAAGAAAACCAGGATCTTTTCCACAGAGGACAGGGTGTTTGCTCGCAACTACGCTGAGGGGCCTTTATGGCTGCCAGGGGTGGTCGAGACAATTTTGGGACTCGTGTCTTATGCGGTCCGGTTACAAGACGGCCGCTTATGGAAGAGACACATAGACCAATTAAGACAGAGGGTACAGGAAGACCCCTCGGGTTCTGGAAACGTAACGCCGTGCATTCCTTTCCTAGCTAAACCACGTCCAGATGTCTCGGAGGCTTTGGAGTGCGAGACGGCAGGCCAACAGAGTCCCCCTGTCGAACCCAAAAGCACTCCAGCTCAAGAGATGCATGACACAGCCCCCAGGAATGAAGCGGCTAAGTCAGACCAGGCTGCTGTAGTTCCCCCGACTGAAGTACGCAGGTCTGAATGGGAGCGTAGACGCCCCGCCTACCTTCGCGATTTCGTATGTCGGACGATTTCATCTAGAGGGGGAGGGATGTTATGTTCTGATTAGAGCTGGAAGTTTTCACTCAGGTCCAGCAATACTGAAGGGAACATGCTGGACCGTCATTGGTTATTTCAAAATGGTTTAGTTACAATTGTTACTGTCAGCTCCTATAAATAGGAGCCCTCTCTGAACGTGCTTTGCTGGTTGTACATCTATTGCAATAAAGAGCTGTTTGTCAAAGTCGGTCTCCTGTGCTGAATCCACAATCTAACAGGGCCCCTCCCGTGGCCTATGTTACACTGCTGTCCTGCATGCTGCACTGGTTGTCAGTTTGCCAGAGCCGTGGTGGTGCAGTGATTAGAATGTGATTTTGCAGGCTAATTCTGCTGACTGTCGACTGCCGGCAGTTCGATTCTCACCGGCTCAAGGTTGATTCGGCCTTCCATCCTTCCGAGGTGGGTAAACTGAGGACCCAGATTGTTGGGAGGCAATAGGCTGACTCTGTAAACCGCTTAGAGAGGGCTGTGAAGCGGTATATAAATCTAAGTGCGATTGTTAGGACTATTGCTATTGCTTCCAGGTTCAATTCAAGGTGTTGTTTGTCATCTTTAAAGGTCTTCATGGTATGGGTCCAGCTTATCTGAGGAATTGTCTCACCCCGCTGAGATTATCCTGTGCCGGCCAAAGAGGCTTGCTGCAGACCCTGTCACTCAAAAGAATTTCCTCTGGTGGGGTCCAGGAAAAGAGCCTTTCCTGCCATGGCACTCTCCCTCTCGAACATCGTGCTCCTCAAGGGAAGATCCGTGCCAACCTTTTGACTCTTCCAAAAGGGCCCAAAAAAGAGCTGGTTCTGCCAGATGGCTAGGGGCCAAATGGGGAAGTGGCAACTTGAAAGGGGTTAATAGATTAGACCAGGAGTCAGCAACTTTAAACACTCAGAGAGCCATTTGGACACGTTTCCCACAAAAAAGAAAACACCGGGAGCCACAAAACTCTTCCTGTGCCTGACTATTTCCTCAGCGGCCACAAAACTAGCATATATAGTTGAATTAAAGGTTCTGTTTTCTTCTGAAACTTTTCTTTTCTTGGATTTATCCATAGTTGGCCTACCGGGGGTCAAAAAGCTCAATAAATTGTGTGCCGGAGGGTGTCGCACATTGGCAGTTGTGACACATATTTTGAGCGACAGGGAGCCGCAGCAGAGGGATGAAAGAGCCACATGCGGCTCCAGAGCCGCAGGTTGCTGACCCCTGGATTAGACAGATTCCATATCTTCCCCAGGCGCAATTTACTCCTTCCTCCTCATTGCGGTTAATGGAATTTTTAAATTATGATTTTATTTATCGTTTTAAATGTTTTCATGGTATTTTATGGTATTTTATTGTAAGGCAACCCAGAGTTGTCTCAGTGAGATAGGTGGCATGGACGTTTATAAATACGATAAATAAATACTTATGCCTCAATTTGACACTTGCTCCAGTGCTTAATAAATGAGGTCAGTAAATAATAATAATAATAATAATAATAATAATAATAATAATAATAATAATAATAATAATAATAATAATAATAATAATAATAATAATAATAACAACAACAACAACAACAACAACAACAACAACAACAACAACAACAGAATTGAAAGGGACCTTGGAGGTCTTCTAGTCCAACCCCCTGCCTAGGCAGGAAACCCTACACTACTTCAGACAAATGGTATCCAACATCTTCTTAAAAACTTCCAGTGTTGGAGCATTCACAACTTCTGGAGGCAAGCTGTTCCACTGATTAATTGTCTTAACTGTCAGGAAATTTCTCATTAGTTCTAAGTTGCTTCTCTCCTTGTTTAGTTTCCACCCATTACTTCTTGTCCTACCCTCAGGTGCTTTGGAGAATAGCTTGACTCCCTCTTCTTTGTGGCAACCACTGAGATATTGGAACACTGCTATCATGTCTCCCCTGGTCCTTCTTTTCATTAAACTAGACATACCCAGTTCCTGCAACCGTTCTTCATATGTTTTAGCCTCCAGTCCCCTAATCATCTTTGTTGCTCTTCTCTGCACTCTTTCTAGAGTCTCAGCATCCTTTTTACATCATGGCGACCAAAACTGAATGCAGTATTCCAAGTGTGGCCTTGCCAAGGCATTATAAAGTGGTATTAACACTTCGCGTGATCTTGATTCTATCCCTCTGTTAATGCAGCCTAGAACTGTGTTGGCTTTTTTGGCAGCTGCTGCACACTGCTGGCTCATATTTAAGTGATTGTCCACTAGGACTCCAAGATCCCTCTCACAGTTACTACTGTTGAGCAAGGTACCACATACCTGTGCTGTACCTGTGCATTTTGTTTTTCTTGCCTAAATGTAGAACCTTACTTTTTTCACCATTGTCTTTCTTTGCTTTGATCCCTGTCTCTCTGTATGTATTTATTTGTACTCAAAAGTTGACGTGAGAGAAGAATGCTATTGGGTACTTGTTAGCGGAATCCCAAATGAGATACTTGTTTGTTGCCTAGTCGGAGTGTTGTTAGTTATACCCTCAAGGAGGCAAGGAGGAAATGTACAAAGAAGACCTTGAGAATAGAACTTACCACCACCCTGACTACACAACTAACAAGCATTTCTTTTGGGATTCCACAAACAAACAAAAAAGAGTGATCTGATGAAATCATGTTTTGGCCACCACAAAACTTAACAGAACCATAACAGAACAAGAGTTGGAAGGAATCTTGGAAGTCTTCTAGTCCAACCACTCACTCAAGCAGAAGACCCTGTACCATTTCAGACAAATGGCTGTCCAATCTCCTCTTGAAACCTCCAGCGATGGAGCACCCACAACTTCTGAAGGCTGATTATAGACTGAGTTATCTCCATTCGTTCATGATGGCAGTGTTCCAATATCTGAGGGGCTGCTATAAAGAAGAGGGGGTCAACCTATTCTCCAAAGCACCAGAAGGCAGGACAAGAAGCAATGGATGGAAACTAATCGAGGAGAGAAGCAACCTAGAACTAAGGAGAAATTTCCTGACAGTTAGAAGAATTAATCAATGGAACAGCTTGCCTCCAGAAGTTGTGAATGCTCCAACACTGGAGGTGTTTATGAAGAAACTGGACAGCCATTTATCTGAAATGTTATAGGGCAGTGGTAGCGAACCTTTTTAGGCTCGCGTGCCAAAAAGGGGGGGCGCTCGCGCGCGCTCGCATGCCCACACCCATTCCTTCCCCCCCACGCATGCGCACAACACCCCCCATGCTGCCCCCTGCGCATGCGCACACACCCCCCCACCCCCGTGCAAAGGCCTTACCGGAGCCTGGGACGACGACACGGGCAAACCGGAAGTGCGGAAAAACGCACTTCTGGTTTGCTGGTGAGCTGTTTTTTGCACTCCGGAGGGTTCAGGGAAGCTCCCTGAAGCCCCGGAATGCAAAAAACTACAAAACGGACAAACCGGAAGTGCGGAAAAATGCACTTCTGGTTTGCTGGTGAGCTGTTTTTTGCACTCCGGAGGGTTCAGGGAAGCTCCCTGAAGCCCCGGAATGCAAAAAACTACAAAACGGACAAACCGGAAGTGCGGAAAAATGCACTTCCGGTTTGTCCATTTTGTAGTTTTTTGCATTCCAGAGCTTCAGGGAGCTTCCCTGAACCCTCCGGAGTGCAAAAAACAGCTCACCGGCAAACCGGAAGTGCGTTTTTCCGCACTTCCGGTTTGCCGGTCGGAAACCCTCGCGTGCCGGCCGCTATGGCTCCGTGTGCCACCTGTGGCACGCGTGCCATAGGTTCGCCACCACGGTTATAGCGCTTCCTGTCTGAGCAGTTTTTAAGAAGATGTTGGATAACCATTTGTCTGAAGTGGTGTAGGCAGGATCTCCTGCCTGAACAGGTGGTTGGACTAGATTCTCCAAGAGGGGGTTGGACTAGATCCTCCAAGGATCCCTTCCAACTCTGTTACAGGTAGTCCTCGACTTGTGACCACAATTGATCCCAATATTTCTGTTGTTAAGTGAGACATTTGTTAAGCGAGTTTTGCCTCATTTTACGACCTTTCTCACCACCGTTGTTAAGTGAATCACTGTGGTTGATAAGTTAGTAACCCAACTGTTCAGTGAATCTTGCTTTCCCCATCGATTTTGCTTGTCAGAAGGTCGCAAGAGGGGATCACGTGACCTTGGGTCACAGCAACAGTCATAAGTATGAACCAGTTGCCAAGCGTCAGAATTTTGATCACGTGACCAAAGGTCAGAAGTGTGAAAAATGGTCGTCAGTCTCATTTTTCAGTGCCGTTGTAACTTTGGATGGTCACTAAAGGAACTGTTGTAATTGGAGGACTAGCTGTATTCTTTTATTGAAATGAAGAGAAACAAGACAAGGGGCAGCACCCAGCCAGGGTGGATCGTACATGTTAAATCTTAAATTTAATTGACCACTTTTTTCTCCTTTTTTTGTACATTATTTGTTATTGTAGTACAGATAGTCCTCGACTCACGACCACAGTTGAGCCCAAAATTTATGTTGCTAAGTGAGACATGTGTTAAGTGAGTTTTGCCCCATTTTACAATGTTTCTTGCCACAGTTGTTAAGTGAATCACTGCAGTTGTTAAATTAGTTAATTAGGTTGTTAAGTGAATCTGGCTTCCGCATTGACTTTGCTCGTCAGAAGATCGCCAAAGGGGATCACGTGATGCCAGGCTATTGCACCTGTCATAAATGTGAGACAGTTATCAAGCATCCAAATTTAAATCACATGACCGGGGGATACTGCAATGGTCATAAGTGTGAAAAATGGTCATACGTCGTTTTTTTCGGTGCCGTTGGAACTTCGAACGGTCACTCAGTGAACTGTTGTACGTTGAGGACTACCTTTATGAAGCAGTTGATGCCAGGTTATTATTACACCCATCATAAATGTCAGTCAGTTGCCAAGCATCCGAATGTAAATCATGTGACCGCGGAGATGTCAAAATGGTCATAAGCATGAAAAAAGGCTTTCATGTGCCATTTTGAATGGTTACTCCGTGAATGGTTGTAAGTCGAGGACTACCAGTAGTTGTTAGGGTTGGATGTATGTTTCTATTTTGTTTCGTTCTAGTTCTCTAGTGCAGAGAAGAGCAACGAAGAGGATTAGGGGACTGGAGGCCAAAACATACGAAGAACGGTTGCAGGAACTGGGCCTGGCTGGTCTAGTGAAGGACCAGGGGAGACATGATAGCAGTCTTCCAATAGTTGAGGGGCTGCCACAGAGAGGAAAGGGTCAAGCTATTTTCCAAGGCACCTGAAGGTCAGACAAGGAATAATGGGTGGAAACTGAGGTGGCGAGGTGGCGCAGCGGTTAGAGGCAGTACTGCAGGCCACTTTAGCTGACTGTGATCCGCAGGAGAGCAGTTCAAATCTCACCAGCTCAAGGTTGACTCAGCCTTCCATCCTTCCGAGGTAGGTAAAATGAGGACCTAGATAGTTGGGGGGCAATATAAATATACAGTACATTACTTACTGGTGTAAACCGCTTAGAGCAGTGGTGGCGAACCTTTTTCGGCTCGCGTGCCGAAAAAGGGGGGGCGCTCGCGCGCGCTCGCATACCCACACCCATTCCCTCCCCCCCACGCATGCGCACAACACCCCCCCCCATGCTGCCTCCTGCGCATGCGCACACACCCCCACCCCCGCACAGGCCCACTTACCGGAGCCTGGAACGACGAAACGGAGCCTGGAACGATGAAACCGGCAAATCGGAAATGCGAAAAAACGCACTTCTGGTTTGCCGGTATGCTGTTTTTTGCACTCCGGAGGGTTCAGGGAAGCTCCCTGAAGCTCCGGAATGCAAAAAACTACAAAACGGACAAACCGGAAGTGCGGAAAAGTGCACTTCCGGTTTGTCCGTTTTGTAGTTTTTTGCATTCCGGAGCTTCAGGGAGCTTCCCTGAACCCTCCGGAGTGCAAAAAACAGCTCACCAGCAAACCGGAAGTGCGTTTTTTCGCACTTCCGGTTTGCCGGTGGGAACCCTCGCATGCCGGCTTCTATGGCTCCGAGTGACAGCTCTGGCACGCGTGCCATAGGTTCGCCACCACGGGCTTAGAGAGTGCTTGCACTGTGAGGCGGTATATAAATCTCACAAAATAAATAAATAAATAAAATAAACTGAACAATGAGAGATTCAACCTGGAAATAAGGAAACATTTTTCTGACAGTGAGAGCAATCAACCAATGGAACAGCTTTGCTTTCAGAAGTTGTGGGAGCTTCATCACTGGAAGCTTTCAAAAAGAGACTAGACTAAGGTGACCAGACGTACCGCTTTTGGCGGGACAATCCCGCTTTTTAATAATTTGTCCCGCGTCCCGCGGCGTTTCCAAAAAGTCCTGCGTTTTAAATTTGAATTTGCTTTGCGCATGCGCAGAGGACAAAATAACCCAAATGGCGGCGTCCAGCTGGGCGGGAGGAGCCCCGCACTGCGACCGCCACCAGTTCCATCGGCTCTACGCCGAACGACTGGCCCGGCCGAACCGGCAGGATTTGACCCCTGGAGCCTCTGTGGCGACGAACAGGTAAGCCTGCGCCAGTAGGAACCCACCCCTGGCTGTGATGAAGGGGGGGTGTTTGGGGGGGGTGCACAAAGCTGCAGGATAAGAGAGACAGACCCCTCCCGTCTTGCTCCCCTAGAAACCCCCCCCCCCCCTGTCAATGGTGTCCCGCTTTACAAAAAATAAAATCTGGTCACCTTAGCACTAGACTGCCATCTGTCAAAAATGGTGTAGGGTCTGCTTGGGCGGAGGGGTTGGACTAGATGACCTACAAGGCCCCTTCCAACTCTGTTAATCTGTTAGTTGTCTGTTTTACTGTTTTATACTTTATTTTCTATGATGAAACAATACATTTCATCACAGAAACTCATCAATAAATGTCTGAAAAGAGAAAAGGGGCAGGGCCTCGTCGATCCACTCAGACAACAGGGAAAAAAGGAAAAGGGCAGCAACAACAACAGCAGCAGCAGCAGCAGCCGCCTCCTCCTTCCATCGGCCTGGTCGTCACTTCCGCCCAATACACAAGAAGTGATGAAGGCTGGCTGTGGGTTCGCGCCAGGATCGCCTCCGCGGGACGGTTCGGGCTCTGCCCGGAGGAGCCCCTTCGTTTGGGGGCTCCTGTGCCTGTGGTGGTGGCAGGTCTCCGGGATGGCCACTCCAGACCAGGTAACGCCGGGCGTCGCGTCGCTCGACCGGGGGGACGGGACGGTGTGCCCGCTTTGGCCGCTGGGATCGTCTGAATGAAGAAGTCCCCTTCGGGCTAAGCGAAGCCCCCCCAGATGCCTCCTGCGTGCGGGACAAGGAGCGGAAAGGGTGGGATGGGGTGGGGAGCTGGCCGGGCAGAGGGGCTGCCCTGGAAGAGCAACGGAAGCCGAGTCTCTTCTTGGCTAAGCTGCAAAAGGACCGGAGGAAGACAGGAGGTCGCCCGGGTAAGGGACTCCCACGACTCGGGATGACTCACAATAGCAGGAGTTGTTGTGGTTGTTGAAGTTTAGCCGGCTTGCTTCGCTGCTCCGGATTGTTGAGGGTTCACACGC
The DNA here is from genome assembly GCA_023053685.1 of Diadophis punctatus similis. Taxonomy (NCBI): domain Eukaryota; kingdom Metazoa; phylum Chordata; class Lepidosauria; order Squamata; family Dipsadidae; genus Diadophis; species Diadophis punctatus. The sequence goes on from JALIGW010000067.1 coordinate 1,106,764, forward strand.
GCGCCGTGTGGACCGGTTCACATCTCAGCCGGCGAAGAAGCCCGCTTAGAACGCACGGAACCTCACCCCGGGGTTGGAAAGGGACCCTGGAGGTCTTCTAGTCCAACCCCCTGCTCAAGCAGGAGACCCTATCCCACTGCAGATAAATGGATGTCCGGTCCCTTCTTAAAAGCCTCCTGTGATTGAAGCACCCACAACTTCTGGAAGCAAACCGTTCCACTGGTTGCTTGTCCTCACTGTCAGGACATTTCTCCTTATTCTAGGTTGGTTAGTTTCCATCCAGTGCTTCTTGTCCTGCCTTCTGGTGCTTTGGAGTTGATAAGTTGACTCTCCCCCCCCTCCTTCTTTATGTCTATGGAGATTCTCAGTCATCCAGGTCATGGTTGCGTTTTTTTCAAGAGGCAACTGGACTTTCTGATTTTTCTTTGAAGACGAAGAGGAAGAAGCAAGCTTCGTGGATGAGAAGCGCAATGTCTTCAAAGAAAAACCAGAAAGTCCAGTTGCCTCTTGAAAAAGCACCTTTGGGACCCTCTTCTTTATGACAACCCCTCAAATATTGGAACACCGCTATCATGTCACCTCTCATCCTTCTTTTTCACTAGACTATTTTATTTATGTATTTATTTATTTATTTGTGAGATTTATATACCGCCTCACAGTGCAAGCACTCTCTAAGCGGGTTACACCAGTAAGCAATGTATGTATATATTGCCCCCAACAATCTGGGTCCTCATTTTACCTACCTTGGAAGGATGGAAGACTGAGTCAACCTTGAGCCGGTGAGATTTGAACCGCTGACCTGCGGATCAGTCAGCTAAGTGGCCTGCAGTACTGCACTCTAACCGCTGCGCCACCTAGGCTTGTATATCTACACATATCCCAGTTCTTGCAACCGGTTCTTCATATGTTTTATTTATTTATTTATTTATTTATTTATTTATTTATTTATTTATTTATTTATTTATTTATTTATTTATTTATTTATTTGTCAAACATGTACAGGATAGTAGTTGTTTGTATAAACATAACATAAGTAAAATTTACCAATAATAGAGAACAATAGGACAGTATGACAGGGATGGTAGGCACAGTGGTGCGCTTATGCACGCCCCTTACAGATCTCTTAGGAATGGGGAGAGGTCTACTGTAGACAGTCTAAGGTTAAAGTTTTGGGGGTTTGAGGTTTTAGCCTCCAGTCCCCTAATCATCTTGGTTGATCTTCTCTGCACTCTTTTCGGAGTCTTAACATCTTTATATTGTGGTGACCAAGACTGGATGCAGCATTCCAATGGTGGTCTTGGAAGAGCCGAGGTGGCGCAGTGATTAAAATGCAGCACTGCAGTTCAGCAGTTCAGCTGTTCGAATCTCACCGGCTCAAGGTTGACTCAGCCTTCCATCCTTCCGAGGTTGGTAAAATGAGGACCCAGATTGTTGGGGGCAATATGCTGAACTCTGTAAACCGCTTAGAGAGGGCTGTAAAGCACTATGAAGCGGTATATAAGTCTAAGTGCTATTGCTATCTTACCAAGGCATTATAAAGCGGTACTAACACTTCATATATGATCTTGATTCTAGCTGTTAATGCAGCCTATGATTGCATTTTGAATTAAAAGGGGAGCCTCAGCTTTCTGCAGGCAGGTATGTTGGACCACAACCCCCATAATTCTTAAATGCTCAATTTAAGCTTAATGCTTAACAACTGCACTGGTTCACTTAACAACAATGACCAGAACATTCGTAAAATGGGCCAAAATTCAATATCTGTCTCAGTTAGCAACAGAAATTTGAGGCTCAATTGTGATCGTATGTTGAGGACTACTTATACATAATGCCTGCATGACAGATGCCTTTTTGACTTAATCAAACAACTAGACACAAGAACAGTTTTTCCCCCGAACGCCATCACTCTGCTAAACAAATAATTCCCTCAACACTGTCAAACTATTTACTAAGGCTGCATTACTATTACTATTAGTTTTTCTCATTGTTCCTATCACCCATCTCCTCCCACTTATGACTGTATGACTGTAACTTGTTGCTTGTATCCTTACGATTTATATTAATACTGATTGTTTCCTGATTGCTTATTTGTACCCTATGACAATCATTAAGTGTTGTACCTCATGATTCTTGACAAATGTATCTTTTCTTTTATGTACACTGAGAGCATATGCACCAAAGACAAATTCCTTGTGTGTCCAATCACACTTGGCCAATAAATAATTCTATTTCTATTCTATTCAAAGCTGGGTGTATATGCAGTTTCTCTTGCAAAATGTTTTACATTCTTTTCTGTGCTGAGCCAGCAACTTCTGTTGGGTTTGTTTATTTCCCCTTCACATTTTTCACTCTTTGCTAAGCTCCTTCTTGCCCTGTGCTCTGATCTCTGTACCTTTTGCCCCTGACAGCTGCACTAACCTGCATGTTTCCCATCCTTGGGTGGGCAGAAAAATAGACTGGGATATTTTTCACTGTCTCTTTGTCAAGTCTTGGTTTGTCTGTGATGAAGCCAGAATGTGCTGCTGTTTCTGCTGTCACAGTTTTGATACAGGATGAAGTTAAGGAGAAGAGCCTTGTTTGAAATAACTTTGCTCTCCCACTTCCAAAAGGATCTATGACAACTCGCCACAGCCAACTCACTCCGGCCAACGCACTATGGAAAACTCCGGAAAACTCACCATGGCTAACTCACCACAGGCAAACTCACTGCGGGACAAGAGTTACACTAATAACAAAGAAATGGTGGAATAGAATCATTAAAGAAAGGATGCAAAAGGAGGGACTGAATGAAATGTGAATGACAAAAATTAAAATATTTTTTTTCAATTTTCAATAATTAAATTGAATTATTAAAGTGTCCTGTAGCGAGTTTGCCGCAGTGAGTTGGCTGTGGCAAGTTGTCCTATTCCGATCTCAGAATAGTATTGAATAGTGATGTTTACAGTCCAAAGGAAAGGTTAGGGAAACAACAGAAACCACCAAGACTTAAAAATATCTCTGGGGACTGGGTAGATCTCAGCCCTGATTGTATCAATGAGACACTGTAATATGTAGTATTTGTACACTAAAATAATGGGAGAAGAAGAACACCAAAATAGAACCAGTTTGGTGCAGTGGTTATGGCATCAAGCTAAAAACTGGGAGACTGTAAGTTCCAGTCTGCCTTGGGCATTAAGCCAGTAGGTTACCTTGGGCCAGTCCCTCTCTCCCAGCCCTAGAAAAGAAGCAATGGCAAGCCACTTCTGAAAAAAAACTTGCCAAGAAAACTGCAGGGATTTGTCTCTAGGCAGTCTCTGAGAATCAGACATGATTGAACGGATGGGGGTGGAGAAATAACACCACCCCAAAACTGGTTTTGCTTGAAGATCTTGCATGGACGCTTTCAGAGGGAGTCTGACTATCAGCTGATAGTAGGGCTCCTTTGGGTATGGGTGTAGTATTCTTCAAGGACAATTTAAAATAATGTTATCAGATGTTTACCTTGCTGAGGAGAGAAGGATTAGCTTAAAATCCCCCAGCCAGCTTTTGTGCCTAAGGGAGTGTGATCTCAGCCTAGATCAGGGGTCAGCCACCCGCGGCTCTGGAGCCGCATGTGGCTCTTTCATCCCTCTGCTGCGCTCCCTGTCACCGATCGGCACCACAATTTTGAGAGGAGCTTCCGGTTAGGGTGGGGGGAAACAGGGCGCGCCAGGAGGAGACTCTATGGCAAGGGCCGGGTTTTCTGGTCAGCTCCACAATTGATAGGGCTTTCGGTTAGGACAGGTAGAGGAAAAAGGATGCCGTGCTAGGAAGAGACTCTGTGGTGGGGAAACTGGACTTCCGGTCGGCTCCAGAATTGAACGGGGGGGGGGGGGGGCTTCCGGTTAGGACCTTTGTGGCTTTTTGAGTGTTTAAGGTTGCCGACCCCTGGCCTAGATGATAAGGGAAAAAAGATAGGATTCCTGCATTGTGCTAATCCAAGATGCAATTTGTTTAAGTTTACAACTACATGAATCACTCTTATTTGTTAAACCCTGATTTTATTAAGTTATAGTTACATGTAATAGTTTTAAGGCAGAGGGCTGCCTCTGATCTTTGAGTGGGGGGGTCTAGGGTAAGGTGACCAGACGTCCCGATTTTGGCGGGACAGACCCGCTTTTTAATCATTTGTCCCGCGTCCCGCCCGCCCTCTTAAAAAGTCCCGATTTTTTAAAACAATGCCCGACTAGGGCATTCTTTCAAAAAATCGGCCTGCAGGCACTCGAGGACGGCCAGGTTGGGCCCAGCCGCAGGGGCAGCAGCAGCAGCAGCAGGCCCTCTCAAAATCAGGACATCTAGTCACCTTAAAACACCCACCCATGCCTTTCTCTCTGCAAGGTGGGCGCGGAGAGATGACGTCGCTGCTGTCGGCGCCCCACGCTGATTGGCTGTTGAAGGGTGAGCGGCGGCGGCGGCAGCAGCAAGCCGGGAGCGCTCGCCCAGAATTGGAGTCAGCGAGCAGCTGGGCATCGGGGCTCTTCCCCCGCCTTCTCCATCCTCCAGGGTCACCACTGCGGGGGTTCCGTCTCTCCGGTGGTGCCTGCGTTGGAAGGGAAGGGGGGGAAAGAAAGGCAGCCTGCGGGGCTTGGCACGGCTGGGAGTTGCGAGGCGGCGTAGCAACCGGGCTGTTCCTCCGGGTGTGCTAAAGTGCTCGAGTTTTTTCTCTCACACACACACATGCACAACCTTCCAACGACCGGGAAGTCGTGCTGGGAGATCCAGTCCGACCCGGTCGTTGGAAGGTTGTGCATGTGTGTGTGTGAGAGAAAAAACTCGAGCACTTTAGCACACCCGGAGGAACAGCCCGGCAAAGACGGGTGAGGAAGGAGAGAGAGGGGCGGGTCCTGTCCCCAGAGCTCTTCGGAAGCGGGGCGCAGCGCGGGCAGGAGACACCCAGGGAACTTTCCTCCTCCTCCCCCTTTTCTCCCTGGCTCACACGCTTACACAAGTTACTTTTTTTCTCCTCAGCGCGCGCCCTCCCTCCGCCCGGGCTCCAACCTCCCCCCCCCACTTTCGCGCGCGTGCGAACCCACCCCCACCCACTTCAGAGGCTCCTCCGTCCGTCCCGTTCCCCCCCCACGCCGCCGCCGCCCTCGCTCCCCACCCCCTCCGCGCGCTCAGCCAGCCAGAGGGCACGGAGAAGGAATTCGAGCACTTCAGGAAGCCGAGCCGACGGGACTGCGCCGGGTTTCCTAGATGCCTCTCTTTGGCCAGCGAGGACTGCGAAAGCTCCTAGGAAGAAGGGAGGGCGTGTAAAGGCAGCCGGGGGGGGGATATCCTCGGGAGAGGTTGCTGACAGCTGTTTGAAGGATTGGCGTTCTTTGCCCTCTGCGCATGCGCAGAGGGCAAAACTCATGGCGGCTCCCCTAGAAACCCACCCCCCTGTCAATGGTGTCCCGATTTTTTTTTAACAAATCTGGTCACTTTAGTCTAGGGTTGCAATTCAAGATGTAAGCTAGGCTAAAATATTAAAAGAGCCATTTAGTTCACTGGTTAAGGTGTTGACCTAGAAACCAGGAGACTGTGAGTTCTAGTTTTATGCATGAAAATGACTGGCGACTTTGGTCTGCCACACATACTTACCTGACACAGCGGTGGGTTGCTACCGGTACGGCCCGGATCTACGAACCGGTAGCGGCGGCGGTGGGAGGCTCCGCCCACCCGCTCCGGACGCTCCTGCGCATGGGCAGAAGCGTCGCGCGTGCGCGCGAACTGATGGCGACGGGATTTGCAACCCATTACTGACCTGACAGGATTGTGTGGGGAAAATAGGAGGAGGAAGGAATATTAGTGTGTTTGCTGCTTTTAGTTGCCTATGAAATGCAAGATAGAAATCTAGAGAGTTGTTAATTAAAGAAAAAATAATTAACTATAATACAGCTGAGAGCCAGTTAGCTATAAAAGACACAATGAACTCTGAGTTCTAGTCTTCCCTTAGATATGAAGCTAGCTTGGGCCAGTCCATCTCTCTCAGCCTCAGGAACGAAAAATGTGCAAGGCGCTTCCAAGCTGGGGAATTTATCCATGTAGTCACCAAGAGTCAAGGTTGACTTCAAGGCATGCGGGCACGGGGGGGGGGGGGGGAATAGCTGTAGAGGAAGTCCTCAACTTACAACCCAAATTGAGCCTGAAATTTTGGTCGTAAGTTGTTGCGTTTGTAAGTCCAGTCACCTCATGACCGGAGTCATTTTTACAATGGTCGTTAAATCAGATATCGTGGCTTTTATGCAGATTACACGGTCATAAGTCCAAATCCATCTTATCCAATGGGTGTTTTTTGTCAGAAAATGGCAACAACAACAACAAAAACACAAAATGAAGTTCCGTGACCTCAGGATTCTACAACCTGTTGTAAATGCGAACCAGTTGCCTAGCGCCCGAAAGATGATCATATGACTACAGGGACAGTACTGCAGTCATAAGGAGGGGTCATAAGTAAAAAAAAATTGAGTCCATTGTATCTTTGGTCATTAAGCAACTGGTTCAGAAGTCAAGTCTATTAACAATAACAGTTATAAATCGATAATTATTTTGGAGGAGCTGCTGGCTACCCTTAAAACTTTAGAGGGCATAATATTATCCTGAGAGGCCTCTTAATGTACACCCCAGTTTACTTTTGAAAAACCATAGTTAATATTTGTGTATTGGGTAAAGTGACCAGACGTCCCGCTTTTGGCGGGACAGTCCCGCTTTTTAATAATTTGTCCCGCGTCCCGCGGCGTTTCAAAAAAGTCCCGCTTTTTAAATTTGAATTTGCCTTGCATACCCCTCTGCCTCCTGCCTCGCCTGTCTCCTCCTGCCAGGCGGGGAGGGAGGGCAGTGAGAGGGGCAGTGGCGGTCTTGTCTGTTTGTCGCCGCAGAGCCGAAGAAGCCGGTGGCGTTCGCGGCACGGGGCTTCCCCCGCCCGCTTTCCCCGGCGCCGGGACGCCACCATTTGCGTTCTTTTGCCCTCTGTGCAAGGAGAACGCTTTGCGCATGCGCAGAGGGCAAAAGAACGCAAATGGCGGCATCCCGGCAGCCGGAGAAAGCGGGCGGGGGAAGCCCCGCGCCGCGAACGCCACCAGTTTCTTCGGCTCTGCGGCGACGAACAGGTAAGCCTACGCCGGTAGGAACCCACCCCTGGCTGCGATGAAGGGGGAGGGTGTTTGGGGGGGGGCTGCACAAAGCTGCAGGATAAGAGAGACGGACCCCTCCTGTCTTGCTCCCCTAGAAACCCCCCCCCTCCGTCAATGGTGTCCCACTTTACAAATATTAAAATCTGGTCACCTTAGTATTGGGAGGGGTGTATATGCAAATCTATATTTTTAACTCCAAACTCATGATAGAACTAGATGAGGTTTGATATCACTGTGAGTCTGTAGGAGTCAATAAATTTCTGACAATGAGAGCGATCAACCAGTGGAACAGCTTGCCTTCAGAGGTTGTGAGAGCTCCAACAATTGAGACTTTCAAGAGGAAATTGGACTGCCATTTGTCGGAAATGGTGTAGGGACTCCTGCTTGAGCAGGGGGTTGGACTAGATGACCTACAAGGTCCCTTCCAACTCTGTTACTCTGATATATATATCAGAGTATACATTCTGCTGTTTGCAAAATGATTCATCTTCATTTCTGATCACATGCCCGGCAGTTAACAGGAAATGTCAGGGATACGTAAGAAGCAATGGAAATTTGTTTGAAGGTTTTGTCAGGTTTATAATATTCCATATCACACTTTTCCTCCACGGGGCTCAGCATTTGATTCCCCCCACCCTTATTTTTTTTATGAAATCTGAAATGTTATCATTTTTGCACTATTATCAGAGTATTAGATTTGCTTTGTTATATATACTGTTCCATTACCTTGAGCGTTTCTGTTTTTTCTTTTCATTTGTGACTTCTAAATATGCTTAGTTCTGAGGGGGATTTTTGGCAGACTGAAAAGCAGAGCCAACGACAGTGATCAATACAGGTAGTCTTCGACTTACGACCACCATTGAGTCCAAAATTTCGGTTGTTAAGTGAGACATTTGTTAAGTGAGTTTTGCCCCATTTTGCGATCTTTCTTGCTGCCGTTGTTAAGTGAATCACTGCAGTTGATCAGTTACTAACTTGGTTGTTAAGTGAAACTGGCTTCCCCCATTGACTTCGCTTGTCAGAAGGTCGCAAAAGGGGATCCCATGACCTTGGGACACGGCAACGGTCATAAATATGAACAAATTGCCAAGCACCTGAATTTTGATCACATGATCACGGGGCTGCTTCAATAGTTGTAACTGTGAAAAACAGACATAAATCCCTTTTTTCAGTGCTGTTGTAACTTTGAATCAGGGGTGGGTTCTGACTTACCTCGCTACCGGTTTGCTTTGTCCTGCGCTGCGTGGGCGCACATGTGGGCGCGCATGTGCAGTGCTGAAAACTCGGCTTCTGCACATGCCCAGAAGCAAAAAACAGCTTCTGTGCATGCGCAGAAGTGAAAAAACAAGATGGCGCCATCGATGGTGCTGCCGAGAGAGCCAGTTCAGGGGCGTGGCCAGCTGGCCATCGCTGCCGGTTCGGCGAGCGGGGGGAAATTCCCGCTACCAGTTCTATAGAACTGGTCCGAACCGGCAGGAACCCACCTTTGCTTTGAATGGTCATTAAACGAACTGTTGTAAGTCGAAGACTACCTGTACTGAAAAGCTGGTGAGTAGACCAGCTCTTCAGAACTTTTCTGGACCAGGAGAGGACAGGAGATAGCCCACATGAACTCTGAACTGTGGTTACTTTTAAAGAGACCACAAGACAGTGGTTCCCACTGGGTTTTGAGCACTGGGAGAGAACGGAAATAACAATCTTCTTCACAACCACAGTCGGCACTTTTTAAAAGTCACCATGTTCGTAAACTTCCTTTTCTAATCACGTTTAGAAATTGCTTGTTAACTACTTTTGAGATATTACCTAAAAATACACAGCCAATTAATTGAGAATATAAAATGACAAACTATTTTAACATTGAAAATACCAAAGGATATGTGGAGAAATGGAATCAGTAGAAGTTAGTAATGTCAGTATCAAAGTTTGCTTCTATGGCTAGACTGTGCCCAAAAGATGTTACAAAGGAACCGGCAAACGAGGAACAAGTTTTATTTGACAAGACAGAGATGGCATCGAAAGTGGATCTGCAAATAACTACAAGAGTGACACAAAAGAGGGTGTCTCACTGTACATATAAAAAGAAACTTGTTAATGCTTTAAAAATCCATGGAGAAATACAAATAATAAAATCCAGTTACAGTTTTGTTCCATATAGCATCAACCTCGTGAACTCGCAAGTTTCCTCTTTCCGCTATGTAGTCAAAATGGACAGCAATGAATATATATATGTATATATATGTATACGTGCAGGTATATATTTATGTATGTATATAGCCGTGATGGCGAACCTATGGCACGGGTGCCACAAGTGGCACGCGGAGCCATATCGGTGGGCACGTGAGCTCAGGTCCGGCGTGCATGTGTGCACCAGCTGGCTGATTTTCGGGCCTTCTGGGCCCACTGGGAGTCGGGAAACAGGCTGTTTCCAGCCTCCAGAGGGGGTGGGGAAGGCTGTTTTCGCCCTCCCCAGGCTCCTAGAAAGACTCTGGAGCCTGGGGAGAGCGAAAAATGGGCGTGCCATTGCATGCTGGGAGCAGGGGGGTGATGCGTGCATGTGCGGGGGTGCATGGAATTATGAGTGTGGGCACGCACACACGTGATCCCCCACATTCCCCCCCCTTTTGGCACGCGAACCAAAAAAGGTTCGCCATCACTGGTATATAGGATATGTATATGTGTGTTATGTAGGTGTTTGGGTAGATACATACTGTCTCTTGAGAGTAGGCAACAGAATTTCATTTTTAATGTGGGCCAGTGTGCTCACAGTAAAAAAAAAATGGCAATAAAGCTTACCTAAAAGAGTGACCTGAATTTTTTTTGTATTGGATTTACAAAGAGGCTTCTTAATTTTTTTTTTTTTTTTTTAGAATCTTGTGAGAAAAATCCAGAAATCAAACTCTATAGCATTACTTGAATGGACTAAAGATTAAGACTGTTAGAAGTAAAAGGAAGGAATATAACATTGGTTTCTTTGATCAAGTTTAAATTAAGATATATTGCTACTTCTGGCTACTTTTGGACTTTCTGCTAGAACTGAAAAGCTGATGCCTTATGGATTTGTCTATAGATAAAATATGGATGAACTAAAAGACAGTGAAGCATTACAAAAATATTTTATATTTGGTTATGATGTAGGTTGGAAGTAATTTTTATATGTTTTCTTTCTCTTAACTATATTCTTGCTTTTCTTTTTTTCTATTTTCTGTGGTTAGTTTTCTCCTATTTTTCTCTTTTTTCTGACCTTTGCATTTTCACTTTTCCTTTCCTTTCTTGTTATTAGTTTGTATTACATTTGACTATTGTAACTGCAATCCTTAATAAAAATTACATTTATTGGAGGGTTTTTTTTCTTTTTTGCCTTGCGGTTAAGTTGTTACTCTCTTGCACATTTTTTTTGGTGAAGTTGTTCCCTAAATTTCAAGATTCTGACAACCAGTTCCCTCTTGGTATTTTCAGTGTTTCTGCTTCAGTTTCTATCCCATTTGTTCACTCACTTAAGGAAGTCTTCAACCACAGTACGGCCGTAAGAATACAGCTGTGCAGTTGGAAGAGTGTTAGCTTGTTTCTCACTTATTTTTATTGTGTTTCAGCAGCGGTGGGTTGCTCCTGGTTTGGACCGGTTCTTAGAACTGATAGCGGTGGGAGGCTCCGCCCACCCGCCAGGGACCCTTCTGTGCATGCGCAGAAGTGTCGCACGAGCGCGCACACGAACCCGTGGCAAACTAATTCAGAACCCACTACTGTGTTTCAGGATTTGGGTCCAAAGGCGAACAGACTTAATTTGGTACAAATCCTTCTGTTAAAGATAAAGGAGAGCCTCGGTCTCTTTTGCATCTGCTTAACCAAGTTTGATTGAAAAACAGTACCGTAATTGCCCCCAACCCTGGTTCTCTCTTCAGACAGAAGTTAGCACTGTCTGTGGGGATTATGGATCTCAGGAACAGGAACATTTCTATCTCATCCTGCCATAAAAAAACAAACACAGGGGTCCATGCGGAGACCAAGCTTCACGGATAACAGATATGCTTATTGTTTCTCCACCGCTTCCTTGCAGCCAAGACCTGATGATCTTCCCTGGTTTGTCTCGGCAGGTGAACCCTCGTATCGTCATGGAGCAATTGCTCTGGGTCAGTGGCGGCGCAATCGGGGAGGTAAACACGTTCAGGATCCCTCTCATCACAGCGACACCTTACGGCACCCTTTTGGCCTTTTCAGAAGCCAGGAAGACTTCTGCTTCTGACAGTGGAGCTAAATTCATAGCCCTTCGCAGATCAGTAGACAAAGGTTTGTGAGGCTTAAGAAGCAGGAGGGACGGGAGTAGACGGTGGTTTCTGTCTCAGGGGCAGAGGTCTAGGGGTATCGGTAGATGCCTGAAGAGGAGAAATTAGAGCTCTAATTCTTGGGGGGTGATTTGCTGAATTCATCCAGAATCACAGGGCTGTGATTCTGGGTTCTAACTTACCTCGCTGCCAATTCACTTCCTCCTGTGCGGCGTGGCCACATCTCGTGGGTGCGTGTGTGCATGCGCAGTGGCAAAAAAAATTCAATTTTTTTTTTAAAAAAGCCAAAAGCAAGGTGGAGATCGCATGCACAGTGCCGGAAACTCTGCTCCTGCGCATGTGCAGAAGAAAAAAAAAACCCAGAAAAAAATTCCCCCCCAAATTTTTATCCCTAAAAAATCAACCCCCCCAAAAAAAGCCAAAAACAAGATGGCAACCGCATGCACGGTGCCAGAAACTTGGCTTCTGCGCATGTGCAGAAGAAAAACGGGAAAGAATCTTTTTTTAAAATTCCAAAAAAAAAGATGGCGGCGCCCACAGACCGGCACCAACCGAACCGGTTCTGTGACATCATCGTGACGTTACCAGCGGGTCGCTACCGGTTCGGGCGAACCGGTCTGAGTCGGGAGGAACCTACCTCTGCTGTAAGGGAACTCAGAGGTCTTCTAGTCCAACCCTCTGCTTTTACAGGTGGTCCTCGACTTACGGCCAGGATTGAGCCCAACATTTCTGTTGCTCAATGAGACAGTTAAGTGAGTTTTGCACCATTTTACGACCTTTCTTCCCACAGCTGTTAAGTGGATCACTCCAGTTGATAAACTAGTGACCTGGTCGTTAAGTGAATCTGGCTTCCCCATTGACTTTGTTTGTCAGAAGGTCGCAAATGGGGATCACATGACCTTGGGACACAGCAACGGTCATAAATATGAACCCAGTGGCCAAGCGTCTCAATTTTGATCACATGATCATGGGGATGCTGCAAAGGCCGCAACTGTAAATTGTAACTTTACCACCTTTCTTGCCACAGTTGTTAAGTGAATCAGTTTTAGAGATGTAAAATTTGCGGAAATTTTGAAGCTCAGAAAAAAACCCGTTTTTTTCCGGTTTTTTCAGGGGGGAAGTGGAAATTTTCGGAAAAATTGAAAAAAATGCTACATTAGCACTTTTTTGTCTTTTTAAAATTGAAAGTCATTCTGTTACTTTAGTAATATAAAATATGACTATGGACAATTTGACTTGGCATAAAATTATCATAACTAGCATATTAAAAATATAGTGTAGCCAAATAATTATCACAAACAGAATTTACTTTTTTATAATATTTATTTGTAACAAAGGGAGCAACAATCTCTTGAACTGCTTACTAGTTAACTTTCAGGTCCTTTTTGTTGCTCTGTATTTTCTTCCAATGCTTTTGAGGCCTAGTGAAGAGGACAGAACAAACCAAACACACCCACTAACATACAAAAGCAAAACTGAAACCTTTTTCTTGTTACAATAGCAGCACCTCCTAAAGGAAGAAATGCATACTGTTCTTGCATTGGAGGGTTCAGTTTGTTACCTAGGACTTGCTTGTCCTCACTCAGTGCACAGAAATTAGAATAATCTGATATCATACTTTTTTTTAGAAATGATTTGGAAAATATTTGAACACCCTGTCTTAAAATATTGTATGTTAAAATAAAATATTCCACAATGCTTTTTTCATTTTTTCCAATTTTTGGGGAAAAAAACAAAAAAGCCTTCAGGGAAAAAACGGGAAAAAAACGGGTTTTTTCCGAATTTTTCCCGTTTTTTTCCCGGCCTTCACATCTGTAGTTGTCATCCCTGGATAAAATGTCCGCTCGGGGTGAGGACATAATAACTTAGGCGAGACGAATCAAGAGCCAACAAGCCTTTATTAAGGCTAACAGAACAACAGCTCAAAGCAACCAGCAACAACTCAGTAGAAATCAACCTGCGCCTCAGCCATGTCTGATAGCTCTTTTTATAGCCAGCTGTCAGATGCGCCAGCCAATAGGAAGCCTTTAAACTCCCGCTTCCAAACAGTGCCCGTTCTGGCCAATCAAGAACAGTCCTGAGGTAAACCGGCATCCTGAGGGGATGCAACACTGGAGGCCATCTTTTACTTTGGATCTTCAGGGTTGCCACACTTGGTGGACGGGCATGCTGTGGAAAACGGGGGTGGTGGTGGTGTTGCATGGAGTTGGTAGAGTTATTTAGCCATAACAACATACTTTTCTCTGGGAGTCAAGGACGTTCAGCCTGCACCTGGAGGGGCGTGACTGGGACGCATCTCCAGTTGGGATGGTGGGTTGATTGGACCATGTGATGGACATGTGGGTGCAGGGGAAGAGACTTTGACTTTCCTTTGGGTGGGGAAAACCCGGGGGGACTTTCAGATTCAGGTTTTCCCAGATGTGCCAACATGACATCTCTAATAAACTGGAACTTTGAGGAGCATGCCTGCCTTGGATTTTCATTTCTGTTGTGGGTGTTACTTGGAACCCTGACATCAGTTGTAAGTCAAGGATTATCTGTTCAAGTCAGGTGATGAAGAGACTGGATGGGAGTGAACATCATCAAACCTCGGTGGTTTGCATACCTTTAAACCCCACTTAAAACAGAAGCTGAACAAAACTATGACACTGTTTGGTTATATTAAAGCTTGTTGCAAAATCAAAACCAGAAGCACACACAGATGACTGATTCAGCTGGATTCAATAACTTCTTTATAAACATAATAATATATATATTTACAATACCATTAGCAGAATTCTTCTTCAATCAGTTACAGGTAAACACAAGCAAGAGAGTTAGTTTCATTACAGCAAAGTTCAGAGTGGAAGAGTACAGACTGGAGACTGGAGCCACACCCAGCCTTAAGCTTAAGTATTCAGTTTCGATTCTCTGCACAGACTCAGAAATGGTTAGCTCCCCTTGGCTGATTCAGTTGCTATGCCTATTCATTGGCTAACCTTGTTAACACGGCTCTCCCAGTCATGAATATTCTAACAGGTTTCAACATTTCAGAGAGCAGGAGAGAGGTTTTTATCTTTCCACCACGAAGGATTTCGCCTATTTAAGATATGTATATGGCTGCCCACCTTATAAGTAGTCCTCAACTTACAGCCACAATTGAGCCTAACAAGTGAGACAGTTGTTAAGTGAGTTTCGCCCCATTTTGCAACCTTTCTTGCCACAGTTGTTAATTGAATCATTGCAGTTGTTAAGATAGTAATATGGTTATTAAGTGAATTTGGCTTATCCACTTGATTGTGCTCATCAGAACGTCACAAAAAGCGATCACATAACCCCCCCCCCCCCCCGGACACTGCAACCGTCATAACTACATTCCAGTTGTCGAGTGTTTGAATTTTCATCACATGACCATAGGGATGCTGTAATGGCCGTGTGAAAAACAGTCATAAGTTTTTTGGGTGATGTAACTTGGACGGTCATTAAATCAATTGTTGTATACAATAAAACTCAGGGTGGCTTCTAATAACCATATATATATGAAAGATGTAGACCAGAACCTTGGAAAATTTTAAAAAATAATCATACTCCAGCCAAGAAACCATAATAATCCTCTACCAACCACATACCCAATTAATTTAAATTATCTCTGTTGGAAATGCAGACAGGGCAGTGCAACTTGCTAGTAATTCAAGAGGAGGCTGGTATTAAACTGAAAAAGCCTAGCCCAGGCCTGTCAAACTCGCAGCCTGCAGGCCAGATGCATCATGTGCTGGCCACACCCACCCCTGGTTTAGCGAAGGAGGAAAAAGTCCCGATATGTCATGTGATGCCGCTGTGATGATGCGTGTTTGACACCCCTGACCTAGCCTGTGTATACTGGTAGGAGAAAAATTTAATCCATGATCTGCCTGTCCTTCTAGGTGCTAACTGGAGCCCAACTTCGTTCATAGTTGATGATGGTTCCCTCATAGACGGTCTGAACCTTGGAGCTGTGGTGATAGATTGGGAAAAGGACATCGTGTTCTTGATATATACCCTCTGTGCACACTACCGCGGTTGCTCCACAGCCAGCGTCATGATAATTCGCAGCTTGGATGACGGCGTCACATGGAGCCGTCCCCGGAATCTCTCTGAGGAAGTTGGCACGACCATGTTTGCCCCTGGACCGGGCTATGGCATCCAGGTGAGCCTACACCTCAAACATAGAGGTGGTACGAATGATAGTGCTGAATGATTCACCGTTTTTCTTACCCCGTTTATATGTGTTGCGATGATGATGTGGGGACTGGAACGGGACAGAGCCTGTAGCAAGCATCGGGATCAACGCTAGCGTTGATCCTTATCAACAGCCATTTTTAAGAGCAAATTTCTGCCAGGTAAACAAGTCAGCAAATAGGAGCAGATGAACTAATTCTACTTGATTGTAAGGCTACATTAACAAAATCTGCAAGTCTGAAAATACAAGCTTTCCCCTACTACTTTTAACTGTTCGATAGCAATAGCAATAGCAGACTTATAGACTTATATACTGCTTTACAGTGCTTTTACAGCCCTCTCTAAGTGGTTTACAGAGTCAGCATATTGCCACCAACAATTTGGGTCCTCATTTTACCCACCTCGGAAGGATGGAAGGTTGAGTCAACCTTAATCCATTGGGGTGGGTCCTTTCTAAGTTTCTTCCTCTGACCATTATGCCACTGCCTCTCTCGCCTGATTGTCTGTAGAGATTCTCAGTCACCCAGGTCATGGTTGTCCCAAAGGTGCTTTTTTCAGGAGGCAATTGGATTTTCTTCTTTTTTCTTTTGAAGACGTTTCGCTTCTCATCCAAGAAGCTTCTTCAGCTCTGACAGGTTGGTAGGGAATGGAAGGATTTATATTCCTTGCAGACAGCTGGTCATTTGCATCCTTTTAGCAGGTGGTTGAAGCACTTGGAGGTTTATCTGTGTTTTCAGGGTCACCTGAGAGGTGCTCCTGGTTCCTCTACAGGTAGTCTGCAATTTTTTCCTCTGTCTATCTGTCACTATCCTGTCAGAGCTGAAGAAGCTTCTTGAATGAGAAGCGAAATGTCTTCAAAGAAAAACAAGAAAGTCCAGTTGCCTCCTGAAAAAAAAGCACTTTTGGCCCTCTTGTCTGATTGTTTCCTAGGCAGCATCTCTTCCCCTCCTTCCCCAAGGTGATCCGTGCATGCCATCCTCAAGCGGCAGTATGGAAAAGCATGCAGGTCTGGTGACAGGCGTGTGGGTGGACTGTCAGTACTTTGCAGAACTTCCGTCGTCTTTCTTGATCTTAGCAAGAGTTAATAATTGTGTTAATCCCCTCCTGTGATTAAAAATAAATACTTATTTCATAGCTGTCTATATTATGGAAATGTCCACCATTATGCAAGTTCTTGAACTCATAGAATCATGAATCGTAGAATGTAATTTTGGAAAGGATCTTGGAGACCATCTAGTCCAATGTTTTTTCTACTGTGAGAAATTTTTACTACACTATATTGCTGTTCAGTCTCTAAGCCAGTGATGGCGAACCTATGGCACGCGTGCCACAGGTGGCACGCGGAGCCATATCTGAGGGCACCTGAGGCGTTGCCCTATGTCAGCTCCAGCGCGCACCAGCTGATTTTCAGCCTTCTTTTCGGCTGTTTTCGCTCAACCCAGCCTTCAGGAAAGCCTCCTGAACCCTGGGGACAGCGAAAAACGGCCCAATGGCCCAACCAGCAGTTCATTTCCAAACTTCCAGTTGGCCCATTGGGCCGTTTTTCGTCATCCCCAGGGTTCAGGAAAGCCTCCTAAAGCCTAGGGAGAGCGAAAAAACGGCCAAATGGGCCTACCGGAAGTTCGGAAACGAACTTCCAGTTGGGCCGTTGGGCCGTTTCAGGAGGCTTTCCTGGGGACTGCAAAAAACGGCCCAACGGGCCTACCAGAAGTTCTTTCCGAACTTCTGGTTAGGCCATTTTTCGCCGTCCCCAGGCTTCAGGAGGCTTTTCTGAACCCTGGGGAGAGCGAAAAACAGCCCAACGGGCCTACCGGAAGTCTGGAGGCTTCAGTGAGGCCTGTGCGCATGTGCGGCAGGGGGAGCATGTGGTGGGGTTGTGCGCATGCATGGGGGAGAGGGCATTGCATTATGGGTGTAGGCACGTGTGCGCATGCTATCGCACGCACGTGCACCCTTTTGGCACCCGAGCCAAAAAAGGTTCGCCATCACTGCTCTAAGCCATGTCTGACTGGTCATAACGCCATGGACCATAGCACATCAGACTCCCCTGTCCTCCCGTCTCCCGGGGTTTACCCAAATTCATATTTGTTGCATCGATGACAATATCTAACAATCTCAGCCTCTACCCTACCATTCTCCTTTTACCTTCAACCTTTTCCAACATTGGGGTCTTCTCCAAGGAGTCTTCTCTTCTCATTAGGTGGCCAAAGTATTTGAGCTTCAGATTCAGTATCTGTCCTTCCTAAGAACGGTCAGGGTTGATCTCCTTTAGGATCGACTGATTTGATCTCCTTGCAATCCAAGTGACCCTCAAGAGTCTTGTCCAGAACCAACTACTACAGGGGTCCTCAACCCCCGAGCCACGGCCCATTCGGAACCGGGCTGCACAAGTGGCGGGTGAGTTTGCGCACGTAGTTCCACTTGCACGAGTAGCGGGCGCTTGCGTGAGAAGCTCCGCTGGTGTGACGGTGGGCGCTCGTGCACGAAGCTCCATTTGTGCAAGTGCAAATGGAGCTACGCGCGTGTACTTGCAAGTTACACAGAACTATCCCCTCTATTCCCCCCCCCCGGTCCCGCCCCCCGCAGGGCCACCAAGCTGGAAAGGTTGTGGACTGCTGAAGTACTACATTATACCTGATAGAAAACTATGCAGCCATATCCAGAATATGTTTAATCATATTCCAAGAAGGCTCAGAGCTAATCATTAATACAGGCACAGATAACCCAGTTTTAATTGTAGGAGGAGAGGAGAAAAAGACACTCATAAGAAATGTGGACGTGAGGATATCAAAATCCATAGAAATCTCCATATATAAGATACAGGCCCAGGCATCCAATCCTAAGCAAAATCAGCATTTTCATGGAAAAATGAAGTGCACTCTCTTTTTCTTTTGAGAAAGGGATGGAGGATAGAAGCAGTGCAGTGCAATGGTGGAGGAAACGGCAATTAAGTGCTCACATTCCTAGCTGTCAACCAGGGAAGACAATCGGTATTGCTTCCAAGCAGAGTTCTTTATTGTTCCACACCTATAGACAGAATCTTGCCAAACTGAAGCACTCTGCTATCTACATCAAGCATCCATTCTGAGAATATTAGTGTCGGAGAGAGACTGAGCCAGGGGGAGGAATCAAGTGGGGAATTAGTCTGGAATCTCTACATAGGCACATGTGGGCAAGGTCCGACTCTCCTATTGAATGCCGTTGAACCTTATCCAGAGACGATTCCTGGGTTATAGGGATAAGCAACAAAGTAGCTAATTGAACTCTTCTTGTGTGTAGATCTGGTTGTTTATGCCTGAGAATTAGAGAGTTGCTTTCTTCATCTCTCACACAACATATGCATTCAGTTTTGGTCACCATGATGCAAAAAGGATGTTGAGACTCTAGAAAGAGTGCAGAGAAGAGCAACAAAGATGATTAGGGGACTGGAGGCTAAAACACATGAAGAACGGTTGCAGGAACTGGGTATGTCTAGTTTGATGAAAAGAAGGACTAGGGGAGACATGATAGCAGTGTTCCAATATCTCAGGGGCTGCCACAAAGAAGAGGGAGTCAAACTATTCTCCAAAGCACCTGAGGGTAGAACAAGAAGCAATGGGTGGAAACTAAACAAGGAGAGAAGCAACTTAGAACTAAGGAGAAATTTCCTGATGGTTAGAACAATTAATCAGTGGAACGACTTGCCTCCAGAAGTTGTGAATGCTCCAACACTGGAAGTTTTTAAGAAGATGTTGGATAACCATTTGTCTGAAGTGGTGTAGGGTTTCCTGCCTAAGCAGGGGGTTGGACTAGAAGACCTCCAAGGTCCCTTCCAACTCTGTTACTATTACAACATGCCTGGACTTCCTCCCAGCTTACTATATTCCATCACACTAACCAATCTGTCCTGGTTTGCAGAAACGCTACGAACCCAAAAAGGGACGCTTGATTGTTTGTGGTCATGGGACTTTAGAGCTGGACGGGATCTCCTGCCTCCTCAGTGATGACCACGGAATGACATGGTATTACGGGAGACAACCCTTGCATGGCATCCCTTACGGACTGCAGAAGAATTACAGTGACTTTAATCCTGACGAGTGCCAGGTCAGTACAACTGCGAAGGTCAAACCTTGGCTATTGAGTTTTACGTCTCAGAAAGAATATCAAAGGAGTCACTGGTTTAGAACGTTATTTGCAAGATGGCGGACATTTATGCTTGATTTTGGGGGAAATGTGAGAGAACCACTGAGCAAGCTATTAAGGAGGAACTTGAAGAACAAACTGTGCAAAGCAGAGACTGAAGGAGATCATGAGAAAGAAAATCCTACCTTAATTTTGTTTGCTATAATAAGGGACAAAAAATGACAAGTTTTCAGGATTGTATTCAGCTCCTTGAGGTAGGTCCAGTCAAGAAACAGACATTGCAGGAATTTCACGAATGCTATTTTATTGTTGCGTGGGGTATATAGTCAGTAATGTTGAAAGCCCAAACAAATGTCTCTGTATCCCCACTTATGCAAAATAAAACCAAGGTGAGTTACGGGTAGTCCTCAACATATGACCAGAGTTGAGCCCAAACTTTTATGTTGCCGAGTGAGAAATTTGTTAAGTGCCCCATTTTGTGACTTTTCTTGCTTACATTTGTTAAGCGAATCACTGCAGTTGTTAAATTGGTAACACGGTTGTTAAGTGAATCTGGTTTCCCCATTGACTTTGCTTGTCAAAAGAGGATAATGTAACCCCGGGACACTGCAACCTTCATAAATGTGAGTCATTTGACAAGCATCCCAGTGTAAATCATGTGACTATGGGGATACTGCAATGGTCATAAGTGTGAAAAATGGTCATAGGTCACTCCTTTCGTGCCGTCGTAATTTTGAACAATCATTAAGCAAACTGTTGTAAGTCGAGGACTACGTGTATTTTGAGTTTCGTTCTCACATTTCCTTCAATCTGTGGACTGTGTAATCCCTTCCTTCCTTCCTTCCTTCCTTCCTTCCTTCCTTCCTTCCTTCCTTCCTTCCTTCCTTCCTTCCTTCCTTCCTTCCTTCCTTCCTTCCTTCCTTCCCAGCTCACTCTTCCCTTCCTCTCTGATCAGCACTCTTACACTTTCCCAAGGTCAATTCTACATTCCTTTTACAAATTGTAGGAGATTATCTCACCTTGTAGTGGTAGGATTCCTGAGAATTTCCGTCAAATGGAAAGTCAGCTGGTTCTCTACAATTTAAATGGATTTGAAAGAGAAAGGTAAACTGGACTCTAGTCTTCATGTTTCCAGGAAAGGGATTTGAAACCTAGGCAATGTGACCCTGTCTAAATTCATTCAGAATTCCATTCCACTGAGTTCAGGAGAAGCCATGTTCAGACAATAAAGATGCATACGATGGTTTGAATATTGATGTAAGAGAATCCTTAGAAATTGGCAGACTACTTTTAGGGACTTGGGCCATTTTACACTCCTACATTTTGATGTGATGCCTCAGCTGTTTTAACATCTTGTCTCTTCTTTCTTTGAATGGCTCTGTCCATGTGACTCTGGTGAGGTGGACTCGGTTGGCTAATGAACTGCCAATACTATAGCTAGTCTTCGACTTACGACCACAAGAGCCCAACATTTCTATTGATAAGTGAGACAATTGTTGAGCTTTGCCCCATTTTACGACTTTTCTTGCCACAGTTGTCTTGTCAAAGCCGACTCTAGGCAGCTTACAATTAAACGACAATTAAGATTTGTTTCTTTCTGTGGCATAAACCTTGATGGTTGAAACAAATTGGAGTGTGAGATCTTACCCAAATGAGGAGAAAAGGAATATTGGTGTATATCCCAAATCATCTTAATTTCATCCGCAGGCTCGTGTGTTCTGTGTAGTAAAGGTTTTGCTTTAAAAACCATGCTATGTATGGCTTAGCAGCAGAGGTGGTATTCAGCCGGTTTGGACTGGTTCGGGTGAACCGGTAGCGGCCATTTTGAGCAGTTCGGAAAACCGACAAATGAGGAGAAAAAGGTTGGCTCCGCCCACCCGCCCCCGCGTTTCCCTCTCCTATATTCCCTTTTTTTTTAGCTCAGCTGATTCACGCGGCAGAGCGGATTGCTGCGCCTCAGCTGCGCTAAACAACAGCTCAGCTCACCAGCGCTGACACCGAGGGCGGTGCAAGCAAAGTGCATGTGCAGAAGGTTGGGCACATGCACGGATGAGGTGTTTGCGAGCAAAGCGAGCGTGTGTGTTTATGCGCTCACATTTTTTTGGTGCTGGCCAAACCGGTAGGTAAATTATGTGAATCCCAACTCAGCTTAGCAGGGTTTGGGAACCTAGTCATTGTGGCTCACAAACCACGGCAATAGGAAGTATGAGGTCCTACCCAAATACAGAGGAAAAGGAAGAATATGATTTGCTTATCCCAAATCTTCTCAGCTTCTCATCGGTCTCCTTTTTGAACAGCCCTATGAGCTGCCAGATGGCTCCGTGGTGGTGAACGCCCGGAATGAGAATTTCTATCACTGCCGATGTCGCATCGTGGTTCGCAGTTACGACGGTTGTGATACCCTTCCGGTGGAGAACGTGAGATTTGATGAGGGTTTAGTGGATCCTGCAGTGGCTGCAGGAGCTCTTGTCAAATCCGGCCTGGTTTTCTTCACCAATCCAGCCCATCGCCAGCTGCGTGAGTAAAAATAATCAAAATATTGGGATTTTCTCTCTGTTTATATATTTGCACCTGGGCATACAAGTTGCACAATGCTACCGTTTGCTTAACCTTGGTGTATTACGACACAATTGGCCAAATTCACTCAAATTGCTGGGGGTGGGAAATGTTTTCGCTAATTCTTTTTCTTTTATACAACTGTCCTCTCCCTACACACATTGAAAGGTCTGCAATTGACACAAGAGATTTTTGTATCCGTAGTACTTCTATTCGTTGTGCACTTTGCATAACCTTCTGTTAATTCTGTTAATTTCCCAATTAAACCTTGGAACCAAAATTACAGGTGAAGACCATTACTGTATAAAGGTCAGAGGTGGGTTCCTCCCGGTTCGGACCGGTTCGCCCAAACCAGTAGCAAACCACTGGTGATGTCACGATGATATCACAAAACCGGATCGGTCGGTGCCAGTCCGTGGGCGCCACCATCTTTTGGGGGGATTTTTTTTTTATTTGGGGGGCAGGGTTGGAATTTTTTTCTGGTTTTTTTTTCTTCTGCGCATGCACAGAAGCCAAGTTTCTGGCACTGTGCATGCGTCGCCATCTTGTTTTTGGCTTTTTGGGGGGGGGTTGGATTTTTTTTGCACTGCGCGCACGGCGCGGGAGGAAGCAAACCGACAGCAAGGTAAGGTAGAACCCACCCCTGATAAAGGTTAATAATCACTAATTGTAGCATGCTTGTACTTCTTTAAATAGTGTGTGTGTGTGTGTGTGTGTGTGTGTGTGTGTGTGTGTGTGTGTGTAGCATTTTTTGCTGATAAATGAAAATAAAGGGAGACTATTATAGATCTATTTCGAGCTATTTAGCTCTCATCAGATAGCCATACCCTTACTGGGATTTGAACCTGGGCCGCCTGCCTTGTAAGGCAGGAGCTTAACCTCTAGACCACAGGCTCTATTCCCTATCAGCTCTTCACCAGGAAAGGGTTATATATGTTTTTCTGTTGTATCATCCTGGTGTACTCAAATATAGGAGAAAGCATCACAGCTTCCTATATATATATTGGTTGAAGGAGACCTTCAGGATCTTCCAGAGATTCATGGGCAAATTTATCCAAGTAGGAGGTACTGTGAAATCTGTCTGGGTGATATTATTATTTATAACATTTAATGCAGACTCTGCTGCATTAAATACACCACAGTCTGCAGCAGTTAAAAAACAGTTTTCCCAGTCTTAAAACAGCAGACTTAACTATCCAGGCAGCCAGGTGTCACCTAGGATTTTCTGAATTAATTACCTTGATCACCAAGAAATTAAGGCGTCCTCAGGGTCACCTGAATGGCGCAAATGAGTGTGGAACCTTCTTGGAACTGCTGAAAGGACTGTGTTGTAAACAGGAGATAGGTGTTGTCATATCCTTCCCCCTCTGTGGAGAATGTCCAGAATATGGCCTTTCTTTTCTTCAAAAGAGTGAAACTTCTTGTTAAAATGTGCAAATATCTCTAAAGCGGTGTTTCTCAACCTTGGAAACTTTAAGATATGTAGACTTTAACTCCCAGCCTGCTGGCTGGGGAATTCTGGGAGTTGAAGTCTACGCATATTTTCAAGTTTAAGAAATATACCGTATTTTTCGGAGTATAAGACGCACCTTTTTCCTCCCTAAAAGAGGCTGGAAATTTGGGTGCGTCTTATACTCCGAATGTAGCTTTTCCAAAGCTTTTTTTCCCCAGCCCTAAGGAGGTGCTAACATCTACTGGCTTACAGCATTTTTTTATTCCTACTCCCTTGAAGTAGTTTTTTCCAGCCCTAAGTCTTTGCAGGCTTGTTTCATTCCTACTCCCTCTGAAAAAGATTTTTTCAGCCCTAACCAGGGGATAAAATAATGTGCTGAAGCTGAACAGACTAAGGACGCTAGCCAGATGAATACCTGGTAGGTAGATTTCCCCCCCCTATTTTCCTCCCCCAAAACTAAGGTGCGTCTTATACTCCGAAAAATACAGTAGGTGGTCCTCAACTTACAGCCATTCATTTCGTGACCGTTTGAAGTAACCGCTTTATAAGCTCGACACTGAATTTTTTTTCTTTTCCATTTGCAGGGGTCAACCTGACGCTGCGCTGGAGTTTCACCAACGGGTCTTCTTGGTGGAAAAAACCCTTGCTGATCTGGAGAGGTTCCAGTGGCTATTCCTCCATGACCACCCTGGAGGGAAATTCTCCGCGGAACGACCACTGCCTCTTTATCATTTACGAGAAGGGCGAGGTCGAATATACAGAAAGTATCTCTGTGGCCAAGATTAGCCTCAACGGGCAGCTCTGACCCTCCTTTCTGGGGCATCTTAAACATTCTCGAAGTTTGTCATGGCAGGGAAAGGAAAACGTGTGCTTGGACTGGGGAAAAACCAAACGAACTGGTGTTTTGGGGATCCAAAGAATGCAATTGAAGGACATGGGTAGAGAGCTTGGGCATGTCCCAGCAGAAGTCGGGGTGGCTAAAGAGGACCACATATTTATTTTCCATTCATGCCCTGCACTTCTCTTTGTGCCTGCCTAAAATGGGCAACACCCCCTCCGAACCTCTCTTATTATTTCTTTCTGACCTTCTGAGGTTGAATCTGTTTTCTTGTGCTTTTCCTCACATTTATGAATGTGTATAGATTTATAGAAATTGTGGGTAGATCGGGTAGGGATGGGCAGATCCTTGGAACGAAACACAAAGGCAGATTCGGTCAGATTTGTGAAGAATAAATTTATGCACTTTCGACTGACTTTCTGAGCAATAAAATGGAATCAAGAGCAGAAGATGTCACTTGCTGGACCCCAAACCCCCCAAAAACCTACGTTGACGCACCTGAGGGTTCACAAGCGGGGTGTGTGGGAAAGCAAGCCGATTTTTCCTCCGCGTTGCCAACATCTGTGATTTCAAATGAATGTATTTAAAACCTGTTTCCCCATTTTTCTGATGGGACAAGTTGCCTGTACGGCTTATAAACATTTTATAAGCACAAAATTTTAAGAGCACAAAAAAAAAGCGGAGGGGACAGAGAGGCAAACAAGCAGGGGACAGTTTTGAGGTAAAAATATTTATAGAGGTTCTCAGTCATCCAGGTCATGGTTGTCCCAAAGATGCTTTTTCAAGAGCCAACAACTGGACTCTGTTTTTCCTTGAAGACATTTTGCTTCTCATCCAAGAAGCTTCTTCCGTTCTGACTGAAGTTCAGAGCTGAAGAAGCTTCTTGGATGAGAAGCAAAACATCTTCAAGAAAAAACAAAGTCCAGTTGTTGCCTCTTGAAAAAGCACCTTTGGGTTGTAAAAATATTCTTTGCTGAAATGACCTCTCTGCATCTGCTACTTCTCTGCTGACGGATTGCAAGAGTGCAAAATTCATGGGCTCTATTGAGCCCGCCCCCTCCAAAAAAAACCCCACCCCTTAGTTTTTACTCCTGCAGTACCTCAAGATCAGCAAAATGGCTGCATTTTGGTGGCCTGTATTTTAAGGATGGATTGTGGGTGGTTTGTAGCCCATAGATTTTGTTCCCATTTCTACTCTAAAAATTCCAGCCTTAAGTTTGCCAACCTAAAGCTGCTAAGCTTGAGAAATGCTGCTATAACCAGTTGGAGTGCTTACCCTGGTTTATATTTTAATGATGAATCTTCATAGATGTGTTTCTTTATACCACAAAGTTGTGGCCCCTTTGGGCTAGAGCAGAGGTCTTCAAACTTGGCAAGGTTAAGACTTGTGGACTTCAACTCCCAGAATTCTCCAGCCAGAATAGCTGGCTGGAGAATTCTGGAAGTTGAAGTCCACAAGTCTTAACCTTGCCAAGTTTGGGGACCCTGGGCTAGAGGATAATCTGCACACATTTTGCTTCTTTTCATTCACACATCTCTTTGTGAGTCGATTTTTAGAACTTAGGCCTCCAATTATCTGATATCCTCTATAAAGTCCATATTGTGACTGTGTGAATCAGTTTAGCCCTCCAGGGAATTATTTTTTCGCCTTTCCTTTAATGTGCAATCTTGTTTGAGGGACCAAGTTTTGGGAAATTGATTTTTTTAAAAAAATGATTGGTGTGACAGTCATTTTATTTTCAACATTTTTTAATTGATTGATTATAAAGCATCAAGTGCTTTTTGACGTGGGTGTTAGGAGTCGAAAACAACTAGGTAGCAGATAATCAGTCAAGCAATTCTAACACCCTGGTGGGTGGCCAGCTTGTTTCCAGTTTCCAAATTCTTTTCGTTTAAAAGAAGATAAGCCGGTAATTCCTGACACCAGAACCACCCATACAAGAGTGGATGCAGTTAAGAAAGCTACACAAAGCTCACCTTGAGCTCCAGGCAACAGTCAGGTAGCATAATTGACGTCATGAAGCTAATTCTTGGAAAAAGAAAAGAGATCTGAGCTCAAGGGCATGATGTACGCTATAGATTTTACACACGCTCATCAGAAGCGTCATGGAATAAAGCTTTAGTAGTTGATAATTCCAGTAAGGCCCTTTTTTTTCTCATTTTGAAGACGACAGTTTTAAGTGACGGGTGCTGAAAGAAACTACAAGTTACAGGGTGGGAATGTCTTATTTTGATCCAGGCGTGCTAACCTTTATTTAGTTATTTATGGGCTCTGATTTTTAACACCACTACATCCTAGGAGGGCTCGAGCCACAGCCAATAAAAGCAAATCCTTGCAAAATGTCCTCCAAAGAAACTACAAGACATAATAAATTGTCTTAAGGAAGGAAAGCTCAAAAAGGAGAGGGGAAGGAACCATTATTTCTACCGTAGCACTTTTATTTATTTATTTTGATTTTTATGTAGTTTGCCTTTTCAATCTTGATTTTTATGAGGAGTGCCTTTATCCAGACGTTGGAAGTAAACTCTCTTCAGTTACTGGAAGATTACTACATATGTAAATAAAAGATGAATGAAAATTAATGAAATGTGATTCCTTTTGTTAAATAAGCAGAGGTTTATCTCAGATTTCAGCTTCTTGAGCCATAACTTATATTGTATATATTTGCTTGTGTATAAACTTCCCCACGCCTTTGGAGAAATTAATTAAAAGGCTTAGCATTTCTTTTTTAAACTATTTTATTGCCGACTAGGAGGCCCTTACAGACTTTTTGGTGAAATGGGGGGGGGGGGGAATGAACATTCCTTATGGTTTGGATGATTAAGAAAGATACTGGTAGATAATAGAAAAAAGTAAGTTTGTTTTTGTAACCATAAAGTATGAGGTAATTTTGTATGTGTTATAATAATTGTAAAGAAAATTGGAAACTACTTATCTTTTCTTTCTTTACTTTTGGGTTTTTCTCTGTTCTTTTTCCTTTACATTAGTTCTTGTTAGTTTTTATCCTCTGTTTAAAATAGCTAATTAAAAAAAATAATGTGTATTTTTAAAAGTGTGAGTGCATCATTCCCACTTGGGTGGAAATTAATTAAGGAGAGAAGCAACCTAGAACTAAGGAGAAATTTCCCAACAGAACAATTAATCAGTGGAACAACATGGTGCCAGAAGTTGTGAATGCTCCAACACTGGAAGTTTTTAAGAAGAGATTGGACAACCATTTGTCTGAAATGATATAGGATTTTCTGTCTGAGCAAGGGGTTGGACTAGAAGTCCTCCAAGGTCCCTTCCAACTCTGTTCTTCTACTCCTAGTCTACTCTACTCTACTCTACTCTACTCTACTCTACTCTACTCTACTCTACTCTACTCTACTCTACTCTACTCTATTCTAAACTTCAGCCTATTTCAGGATACAGGCGCCCGAGCCCTAATCACTTCTCGTCTTGACTACAACAACACATTCATATTGGGCTGCACTTGGAAAGTATCCAGATTCCAGAAGCTTCAATTGGTTCAAAATGCAGTGGCCTGCATGGTTGTGTGTAAGTTTAGATTTGCACATGTGTCACCACTTTTGAGGGAGCTACATTGGCTGCTGATTTGTCTCCAATTCAAGGTGCTAGTTGTCACCTTTAAGGCCCTACCCAAGTTATTTGAAAAGCCATCTTTTCCCAATTATACCTGACCCATCAGACCGGAGAGAGTTACTTGTTACTTGTCCCATTTCTTAAGGAGGTCCATCTGGTGGGATCAAGAAAAAGGGCCTTCTCCGTGGTAGCCCCTTCCCTGTAGGACATCATCACTCCAGAATGTCCCAAAGGTGCTTTTTCAAGAGGCAACTGGAGTTTCTGGTTTTTCTTTGAAGACATTTCACTTCTCATCCAAGAAGCTTCTTCAGATCCGACAGGATGATGGGGAATGGAAGGATTTATACCCCTTGTAGACAGCTGGTCATTTGCATTCTTTTAGAGAGTCGTTGACGCCACTTGGAGGTTTATTGGAGGGTCACCTGAGTAGTGCAAATGGGTGTGGAGCCTTCTTTGAACTGCTGGAAGGACTATGTCATAGATGAGATAGATGACTACTCAGGTGACCCTGAAGGCATGGATAAACATGGTCTCAACATCAGCAGTTTTAAGATTGTGGCCTTCAGCTCTCAGAATTCCTTAGCCAGCATGCTGGCTGTGGAATCCTGGGAGTTGTAGTCCACACCTCTTAAAATTGCCGATGTTAGGAAACACTGGTCTAGAAGCTGTGAGTCTTATCATTAAATTGCCCCTTGTGTAATTTTGGACCGGGCCTCATCTTTCTGTCTAAACTACTTCACAGGATGGTTGTGAAACAAAAGAAGGATCTTGCCATCCTGAGCTTCTTGAAAGATGGTAGGAGAAAAATGACCATGTCACTAATGTTGAACACCATGTTGTTGTCCTTGGCTCTTAAGCGGGACAACACTGTTTGTATTTTTTTCATTCTTGTGTCCTCCTAACTAAACTGACTGGCTTTGTTTGCTAATGAGGACAGATGACAGCTACACTAAACACAAGTATTCAAAGCCCTAGATATGTTTGAGATATATATACTGTATGTGGGAGCAATATTTCGATGAATGTATTATAAGATGATGCTGGGTAGGTGAAAAAGGAGATGTAAAAATTAAGTTTAGAGAAACTTATTATTTATGAAGTTAAATGGAAAAGGTATTGAAAAGCAAATGGAATTTTATTTTATTATAATAAATGAGAAATTAGGAATTAAGATGGAAAGGACTGCTTTTAAAGGGTGTTAACTAGACAAGGGAATAAGAAAGTTTTGGGGTAAGGGCAAATGGTAATATTTTTTAAATGTTAGAAAAGAAGTAGCAGGTAAATAGAATTAAAAAACATAGAGAAAAAATATTATGGCAGAAATTGGAAATATATAAAAATTGTGTATGGGGATGTTATAAGCTGTATAAAACTTTGACTCGAGCGATACTCTGTTCAGAGAAAATACATCGTCTGTATGTCAAGATGTGTGTTAAAAAATAAAAAAAAATTATTAAAAAAAAGCCCTAGAGAGAAGCAAACTTGTACAGGTAGTCCTCGACTTACAACAGTTCATTTAGTGACCGTTCAAAGTTGCAACCAGAGGTGATATTCAGCCGGTTCGGACCGGTTCAGGTGAACCGGTAGTAGTGACCTGCACGTGGGTGGGCCTGCCCACCTGCCCTGGCGCTATGCCGTCCTATTTAGGCATGTTTTGAAGCCGCGCACATGCGTGCAAGCCGCGCACATGAGCAAACCGCATGCACAAGCAAAGTGCATGCGCGAAAGGCTGCACGCATGCACGGAAGGTGCATGTGTGATTGGAGCGAGCGCACGCACGCTCACATTAGCAAACCGGTAGGGAAAGTAAGAGAATACCACCCCTGGTTACAACGGCACTGAAAAAGTGACTTATGACCATTTTTCACACTTACGACCTTTGTAGCAGGCCCATGATCATGTGGTCCAAATTCAGATGCTTGTCAGCTGGTTTATACTTACGACTGTTGCTGTGTCCTGAGGCCATGTGATTACCTTTTGCCACCTTCTGGCAAGCAAAATCAATGGGGAAGCCGGATTCACTTAACCACCATGTTAGTAACTTAACAGTGATTCGCTTAACAACCATGGCAAAAAAAAAATCGTAAAATGGGGCAAAATTCACTTTAACAAATGTCTCATTTAACAAACAGAAAGGTTGGGCTCAATTGCGGTCGTAAATCAAGGCCTACCTGTATCTTGCCAACAATTAAGCAGCAGAAACGCTGGAACAGTGGGGCACTAGGACCTTGAAGCGCTTTGCTCAGAAGTGGTACCCACTCTGGCTGGAAGCAGAAGGCATCATCACCAGAGCCTCTTGCAGCATCGTTGCTACGCATCTATTGCTACAGAAATATGGCCAGCCAGACCCAGGGAATCCAGCAGCTGCTGCAGGCAGAGAAGAGGGCTGCAGAGAAGGTGGGAGAGGCTCGAAAACGTGAGTTGGAGCTCCCGGTTGTTAGGGAAGGTGCTGGTTGAGAAGCGGGGTGGATGCTGACAAGCAGTGCGCCCACATTCTCAAGTGGAAAATGGCAGCATCTTAACAGTTTCTCGTGGAGAGGAATGGCAAGGATTTTTTTTCTGAGGAATGCTGGGCCTTGAAAGGTCATTTCTGCCTTGACCTTGGACTTCTTTGTCTCCATCCCAGGAAAGGCCAGGCGGCTGAAGCAGGCCAAGGAAGAAGCCCAAGCTGAAATTGAGCAGTATCGCATGGAACGTGAGAGAGAATTCCAGCAAAAACAACAGGCGGTGAGATAAAGGGGTTGGGGCTTACTTAGCCTTGGGGGTGATGAGAAACCCAGGATGAAACACAGAGGGTGGGTGGGGAGGTGAATAAAAGGTGAGAAGGGGATGTGGATGATGGAGTCGGAGCTTCTAAGAAGCCTGATGGGAATTTTGGAGAGAAGGAAGAGAGAAAGGTGTGGTACAGACTGATCTGGATAGTACAAAGACTGGAATTGGCCTTTACAATTTCCATTGCAATTTTGCTTGTCACAAAAGATGGTCACATGAGCCCAGGACACTGCAACCGTCATAAATAGGAACCAGTTGTCAAGCATCTGAATGTAACTCACGTGACCATGGGTCATAAATGTGAAAAAATGGTCATAAGTCACTTTTTTCAGTGCCCGTTGTAACTTTGAATGATTATTAAGTGAACTGTTGTAAGCTGAGGACTACCTGCACATGTGTGAGCTCAAATTTGGAAGTACTTGGTGGAAGCTGGATGAGCACAATGTACATTTCTTTGAGGGGTCCTTGGTGCTCTCTGAGTTTGGTTGTTTTCTTGCAGACATTTCATTGCCCAAACTAAGTAATATCATCAGTGTTAGTAGTCCGACTATCTCCTGCCACAACTACTAGCACTGATGATGTCACCTATTTTGGATAATGAAATGTCTGCAAAAAAAAAAACCAACCAAGCTCAGAGAGCACCAAGGACTTCTTATTTCAACCATGAGCTACATATATTCCGCTTTATTGGTACATTTCTTTATTATTAGACAGCCAGGAATTGTAGGAGGCATGACAAGGGAGTCATGGAGGGGCAGGTCTGGAATTTCAGACTTTCTTTTGGGCTCATTCCAGGGGTGAAATGCTACCTGTTCGGCCCGGTTCGGGTTCGGGTTCCGCCCACCCGCCCGGACGCCGCCATTTTTTAAATTTTTTATTTATTTTTTCTCTCCACCATTTCTGTACATATGTCAATACATATACCTTACATATATCAATACCGTACATATATTGTATCAATACATATATCAATAATATATTTAATTATACATTCCATCCAATCAGTCATAAAATCATTATTTTTATATCATTTTCATACATATAATTCTTTATTCTGGATATATGTTATTAATCTAATGCTGCCTCCTCAAACCTAATTTTGTCTCCTGGGTCTACCACCATTTATTTTCAATTTTAACTCAAATCAACCGCTATAGCTTACAGTAACTTTAATAAACAAAACACATTATCTCTTATGCCTCTTAATTTTAGGCCTATTGCGCCCTCTCCTCCCTTAGTATCTTTACTCGTCATTCATTTTTTTTTCTTTTACTCTATCATTTCTAAATGCCCTAGATATATTATTACAACAATTATTCCATTTCATTCTTTCTTATTTTTTGTGAAATCCAACATATTCATATTGACAATTTAATTTTGTATGGAAACCTTATAGTAATATTAATTATATATTATTAAATTTTTTGTTAATATTACATCAGATTCATGAATTATCCAAGTTCTATACCAAACAAATCTTAGCCATTTTCTTTTTTTAACTCTCTGCGCATGCGCAAAGCCTTTGCGGGCACGAAGTGTGCACTTCCGAACCGGTAGGGAAGGTAAGTAGATTTCACCGCTGCGCTGTTCCATACTAAATTGCCGAGAATTTCTGCAGTATCCTCTCTGAACATGCCAACTTCCCTATCCTGGTAGAAAGGAAGAAACATATCCAGTTTTTATTTGGAGTACTGGATTCATTTCAGGTAGTCCTCGACTTACAACCACAACTGAGCCCATAATTTCTGTTGTTAAGTGGGTTTTGCCCCAAATTTACGACCTTTCTTGCCATAGTTGTTAAGAGAATCACTGCAGTTGATAAATTAGTAACCTAGTTGTTAAGTGAATCTGGCTTCCCCATTGACTTTGCTTGTCAGAAGGTCGGAAAAGGGGATCACATGACCTTGGGACACAGCAGCAGTCATAAATATGAACCAGTTCCCAAGCGTCTGAATTTTTGATTACCTAGTCATGGGGATACTGCAAAGGTCATAACTGTGAAAAATGGTCACGCCACTTTTTTCAGTGCTACTGTAACTTTGAACCGTCACTAAATCATCTTCTTCTTCTTCTAACAACCCCATAATTCCTTGCAGGGTGAAGTCTGGGCAACTGAATGGAGCTAGCAGAGTGTTTACTGGCCGGATGCCCTTCCTGTCACCAGTGCAGAGTTTTGTTCAGCGGATATATTCTCATTGTGCCCAGAGAGAGAAATATCTGCCTCTACCTAGGATCGAACTCACAGCCTCCTGATTGTGAGACGAGAGCTCCACCTCTAGGCCACCACATCACTCTTTGAACCATCACTAAATGAACAGTTGTTATTCGAGGACTACCTGTATTAGTGCTTCATTTCTCATTATTTTGGAACAACCTTGATTTTTTTTTCTTCTTCTCTAGGCTCTGGGCTCGCAGGGGAATCTGTCTGCAGAGGTGGAGGCTCAGACCCGCAAGAAGCTGCAAGCTATGCACGGAGGGCAGGCTCGGGGCAAGGACCAGGTGTTGCGTCACCTTCTCACTACTGTATGGAATGTGCAGCCCCAAATTCACCCCAATTACCGCCTGGCTGTCTAAAGGGCCTAGTGCCCCTGCCTGCAATTGACTGGTGGACTTCTGATGTACTCCTTATTCTCTACACAATACACTTTAGATGCCCAAATACCCAAGTCCCCTATTTCCACCTATAACTTCGCTGAATCCTACAGGTCTAACATCCTGTGCTCCCTTGAGGCTTCTCATTCATCCTTTCCAGGGGTGGGTTACTCTTACCTTCTCCTATTGGTGCGCATTGCGACATTGTGCGTGCGCATGTGTGCGCCCTCTCACGCGATTTCGGCTTTGCGCATGCGCAGAAGGACAATTTTACTTCTGTGCATGCGCAGAGAGCCAAAAACCGTGAAAACATTCAAAGAAAATATGGCGGCGCGCACGGACCGGCAAACAAAGCACCGGAACCGTCACGCCAATATTATACAATCGGCAGGCCCCTACTAGAACGGAGCTCTGGACCGCACCGGAAGGAACCCACCCCTGATCCTTTCTCCTTCTTTTATTATATCTTGAATCAAGGCTGTGAATTGCATTTGATAGTCTGAGTCATCCATTATGCCCCAAAGATGCAAAAGCAAGCCATCAACTTTCTATTTGTTACTGGACACTGTAACACTACATACAAAGGCACACACCTGTTTTCAAAGTACATCTATAGATTATTCTTTATTCCCCAGGATTACTGGTAGTCCTCAATTTACAACCATAATCGAGCCTGCAATTATGATTATAACTGTGATGGGTCATTAAGCAAGTCATTATGTGACCTGATTTTATTTTATATATATATATATATATATATATATATATATATATATATATATATATATATATATATATATATATATATATATATATATATATATATATATATATATATATATATATATATATTGCGGTGGTCATTATGCAAATGCCATGGTCATAAAGTAAACCCACTGTTTACTATCTCCGTTTTTTTTCTGGAAGTAAACTGGAAGTAAATGCCGGTTTCCAAAAAAAAAAACCCATTGTAACTCGTGCTTACGCATCCACAAGCTCACTGCAATGAGCTATAAGCAAGCCAATTGGGAAGCATCCAAAATGTGATCATGTGGCCACAGCTGTGTGCATGCAAACTTTGAATCCGGATTGTCACTTTTTCAGGGTCCGTCGGAATTTTGAACAGTTGTTAAGCATCTGGACGTAAGTTGAGGACTACCTGTAGTTGTTTTGGGTTTTTTGGCTTAGTTTTCATTTTTAAAGGGGCTGTAAAATCCGAAGAGCTGATCCCTCCAAAACATATCCACTTTCTTTTACAAATCCAGTGCAGGATCTTTCCTTCCGTATTACGCAGCCCTGTGGCATGAAAAGGTATGTCTGGAAATGTGAAGGTTGCAAGATTACCCTTGTGTCACCTGCTACATGTATTTGTGTGCTGAGACTGAGAGGTTTTACTTCTGCTCCTTTGTACCCGGCTTAATTTATTTCCTTCCTATGATCTTGACAATCCTGTTTATCCGTAACTGAACAGTTCAATAAAAATGGCAGGCAGTTAAACAAGGGGGAAAAAAGTTAGTGTTTTGTTTTTCTTGACAGTTCTGCAGCAGGAGCGATGGTGGTACAGGTCCTTTTCACTAGACTAGACACACCCAATTCCTTCAAGATGTGTGTTGTGTATTTGCAGCTGAAATGTGAGCTGAATTCAAGAAGAGTTTGCAGGCAATATTGGAATGGTGTCTTCAGGTAGAAGGGAAGACATAGAGAAAACAAAAGGTGGAAAGAAATAGATTTTGTTGCTAAGAGATGAGATGAAGTACACACCTGCAAATTCATGGGAAGAGGTAGATAACAGCTGGTTCATTTAAACAAAACTTCCCTCAACTCAGTGCTTTCTGGTAGGGAGTCATGAAAATGGACTTGATGAACCTGTTCAGAAATCATTAGAAAAACACAATTTAGAGAAACGTGTCTTGAGCCCAGGAGAAGAAGAAAATATTAGGTTGGCTCCTTCCTGATTCCTTGCATTATGAGGAGGAGAATAAATATGCAAACGAGCATGCAAGATTTCATTACTATAGCCCAGAGGTGTGCTGATAAATGGTTAAAAACTGGCTCTGCCAACTCCAGTGCCGCCACGCTGCCACACCGCTAGCTAATGAAACAGCCGATTGGCATATTAAGGATTGTCATTCAGCTCTGCTTTCTTCCAGCTTGCAAAATTCCCAGAATTATAACCATCTGCTCTTGCAAGAAGATACAGGCCAGCTACAGCACACAATTACTATAGTCTAACTTAACAAAGTATAGTTCTAGTATTCTTCTGTGTTGGTTTCATATCCGGATTCTTGAAGGACTGGCAGCTCTCTGGATGTGTAGGACCAGTGGTGACATCCAAATTTTTTTACTACCGGTTCTGTGGGCGTGGCTTGATGGGAGTGGTGTGGCTTGGTTAAGGTGACCAGACGTCCCGCTTTTGGCGGGACAGACACGCTTTTCAAGCGTGTGTCCCGCGTCCCGCATTCTTTTCAAAAAGTTCCGCTTTTTTGAAAAGAATGCCGAAACAGCGGGACGTCTGGTCACCTTAAAAGGGGAAGCAAAAGAGAGGTACCGGAAGCAAGTCGGGCAGAATTCCAGTGAGGCGGCTGCCTGCTGGGGGGAGGGGGAAGGGAGGCTGCTCCTCCTCTCCTTCCCCCGCCCCATCCCTAGCCCCGCCCTCGGAGGCGCCGCTGCTGTTGGGAGGGGTGAGGGACGAGGAGCCGTCGCTGCTTTGAACTCACGAGCGGCCCCTCCGGCGGCGCAAACAGCCCTTCCTCGTCCCCCTCCCCTTTCTTCCCCCCGTCGCCTCGCTGCCACCGTTGCCCTGGGGCGAGGCGGGCGACCGGGAGACCGCGGCGCTTGGATGCCT
This sequence comes from Diadophis punctatus similis, assembly GCA_023053685.1. Classification (NCBI taxonomy): domain Eukaryota; kingdom Metazoa; phylum Chordata; class Lepidosauria; order Squamata; family Dipsadidae; genus Diadophis; species Diadophis punctatus. The sequence goes on from JALIGW010000067.1 coordinate 1,143,138, forward strand.
GGAGCAGGTAAGCTGCCGGCTGCCTCCTTTCCCCGTCTCCCACCTCCCGTTCGTTGCTTGCCAGCCCGGCCGAAGGGGAGGCGGGAGGCGAGGAAAGGCCTCCCGAAGGGGAGGCGGGTTCCCGAAGGGCTGAACGGGAGGCGGGAGACGGGGAAAGGAGGCAGCCGGCAGCTTACCTGTCGCAAGCTCCAGGCATCCAAGCGCCCTCCCGCCTCCCCCCCCCACCTGGACGCCGACATTTGCTGTTTTGCCCTCTGCGCATGCGCAGCGTTCTGCGCATGCGCAGAGGGCAAAACAAATGGCGGCGCCCAGGCGGGCCCGCCCCCCCGTCCCGCTTAAAAATAAATAAATCTGGTCACTTTAGGCTTGGTGGTGGCAGGGGAAGGATACTGCAAAATCCCCATTCCCTCCCCACTCCTGGGGGAAGGATATTGCAAAATCTCCATTCCCACCCCACTCTGGGGCCAGCCAGAGATGGTATTTGCCAGTTCTCCAAACTACTCAAAATTTCCACTACCGGTTCTCCGAACTATTCAAAATTTTCACTACCGGTTCTCCAGAACCTGTCAGAACCTCCTGGATTTCACCCCTGTGTAGGACTACACCTCATATCATTTTCCGTTAGCATGCCCACTGTTTTAATGACCACATCTCAATACAAGTTATCATGCAAGTCTACATGTAGGAGTCCTAGTGGACAATCCCTTAAGAGTACTACAGCTGCCCAAGAAAGTCAATGCAATCCTACGCTGCATCAACAGAGGGAAAATATCAAGATCATGTGACGTATTAATACTGCTTTACTGTATACTGCACTGGTAAGACCACACTTGGAATACTGTGTCTAGTATGATTAGGGGACTGGAGCAGAGGTGTATTCCTCACAGTTCGGACCAGTTTGCCCAAACCAGTAGCAACCCGCTGGTGACATCACGATGATGTCACGGAACCAGTTCTGTCGGTGCCGGTCTGTGGATGCCGCCATCTTTTTTTTTTGCATTTTTTTCTGTTTTTTTTCTTCTGCACATGCGCAGAAGCCGAGTTTCCGGCACTGCACAAGCATCACCATCTTGTTTTCGGCTTTTCCCCCCGGCACTGTGCATGCACGTGGCGCGGGAGGAAGCGAACCAGCAGCGAGGTAAGTTAGAACCCACCCCTGGACTGGAGGACAAAACTTATAATGAACATGTTGCAGGAATTAGGCATGTCTAGTCTACCAAAGAAAAGGACCAAGGGTGACTTAATAGTGGTCTTCCAATACTTGAGGGGCTGCCATAGACAGGAGGGGGTTGACCTATTCTCCAAAGCACCTGAGGGCAGGACAAGAAGTAACACTTGAAAATTGATCAGGGAGAGAAGCAATCTAGAACTAAGGAGAAATTTACTGACACTGAGAACAATCAGTGGAACAGCTTGCCTTCAGAAGTTGTGGGTTTTTAAGAAGAGATTGACAACAATTTGACCAAAATGGTATAAGGCCTCTTGCTTAAGCAGAGGGTTGGACTAGAAGACCTCCAAAGTCTCTTCCAATTCTGTTATACTGTTACATCTATTCACAGAACACCATAAACAGTTTATAAAAGACACATTGGAAGGCTACCCACAGATAGGACCGTGATGGTGAACCTATGGCACGCGTGCCGGAAGTGGCACGCAGAGCCATCTCTCTGGGCACACGAGCCGTCACCTGTTGCTCTTCCGGGTTCCAGCAGGCCGACTAGCTGGTCTTCACGTGCACGGGAGCGCCGGAAACCAGAAGAGCTGCTGCCCGGCACGCATGCGTGCACCAGGAAGACGATCTTCTGTTTCTGGCATGCGCATGCGCACCGGCCACATGGTCTTCCGGTTTCTGGCATGCATCTGCGCACGAAGACCAGCTGGCTGGTGCGCATGCACACGCTGGAAACTGGACGATCATCTTCCCGGCGCATGCATGCACAACAGGCGGTAGCTCTTCTGGTTTCCGGTACATGCGCACTTGCGCACTCCCATTTTGGCACTCGGTGCCGAAAAGATTCGCCAACACTGTTATAGGATGTGGAACATGGGGCTAAATCTCTTCTGCTTCAAGTCACAGATTCGTGATGAGAAGAGCTTTGGAGTCCACTTGGCATTTTTTGTCTGCTCTAACTATTATTGAGTTCTCTAGAGCAGTGCTCCCCAACCAGTGTGCCGCGGCACACTGGTGTGCCGTGAGGCCATGCCAAGTGTGCCGCGGCAAAAGCTAGCGTCATATCCAGAACGGCCTGCCGCCCACCAAATGCTAGATTTTGCCCAGCAAAGTTTTGTTGCATTTGATGTGCGGCCGCAGCCCTACAGCTCTGAGTCCGAGAAGTTCTATCCCCTCCCCTTCCCCCGCTCACGATTGTCCTGATCACAAGTCTACAGGGCCTGGACAGAGCAGTGTTCATTATTAGGTATTACCTATCTGTCATTTTCTGCACTGTGTTCTAATTTTTAAGTTCGCGTAGTTCAGGGGTGGCCAAACCATGGCGTATGCGCCAAATGTGGCGCATTGGATGATTGCAAGTGGTGCATTGCAATCATTCAATGGCTGATGCCTCTCCCGCCCGCGTGACTTGCTGTCTTTTAAAACTCAAGCCACCTCAGCTTCAGTTTTAAAAGACAGCAAGACGCGGGCGGGAGAGGCATGTCTGGTCATTAAGCCTGCTGGCCACTGCAGCGAGGCTTAATGAGCAGACCTGCTGCCCTGGACACAACAGCGAGGAACGCGAGGAGGAGGTACCGGGGCATGTCCCAGGTAGGACACACATCTCGCGCTGGGGGTTGGCAGGACGGGTGGGGCAGGACTGGCGGGCGGGACGCACATCCAACTGGGACTTTTCCCGGTAGCTCCAGTCGCGTTCCTTGCTAATAGCGTCCAGAGCAGAGCAGCCCCTTCCAAAAGATAACGTCTCATGAGACGTTATCTTTTGGAAGGGGCTGCTCTTCTCTGGACGCTATTACGGTAGCAAGGAACGCGACTGGAGCTACCGGGAAAAGTCCCAGGTAGGACACGCATCTCATGCTGGGGGTTGGCAGGGCGGGCGGGGCAGGACTGGCGGGCGGGATGGGTGTGCGCGTCCTACCTGGGACTTTTCCCGGTAGCTCCAGTCGCGTTCCTTGCTACCGTAATAGCGTCCAGAGCAGAGCAGCCCCTTCCAAAAGATAACGTCTCATGAGACGTTATCTTTTGGAAGGGGCTGCTCTTCTCTGGACGCTATTACGGTAGCAAGGAACGCGACTGGAGCTACCGGGAAAAGTCCCAGGTAGGACACGCATCTCACGCTGGGGGTTGGCAGGGCGGGCGGGGCAGGACTGGGGTGCGCGTCCTACCTGGGACTTTTCCCGGTAGCTCCAGTCGCGTTCCTTGCTAATAGCGTCCAGAGCAGAGCAGCCCCTTCCAAAAGATAACGTCTCATGAGACGTTATCTTTTGGAAGGGGCTGCTCTTCTCTGGACGCTATTAAGGTAGCAAGGAACGCGACTGGAGCTACCGGGAAAAGTCCCAGGTAGGACACGCATCTCACGCTGGGGGTTGGCAGGGCGGGCGGGGCAGGACTGGCGGGCGGGATGGGGTGCGCGTCCTACCTGGGACTTTTCCCGGTAGCTCCAGTAGCGGGCTGGCTTGATTTGAGGCTTGGCAGGGGGGCGTGGTGGGGCAGGGCGCGAGTCCTCCTCCCTGCCGCTTCTGTTTGTGGAAGCCGAAGAGCCTTACCAGTAGTTTGGGAGAAAGAAAGAAAGTTTTTTGCTGCTTTCCTTCAGTGCACTCAAAAGCAGAAGCAGCAAAAAACTTTCTTTCTCCCAAACTACCGGTAAGGCTCTTCAGCTTCCACATACAGCCTGGAAAGCAGTCTCACGCATCTCGCGCTAGGGCTGGCTTGATTTGGGGCTTGGCAGGGCGCGAGTGAGGAAGGCGTCGGCAAGAGGCGGAGCCGAAAGGGAGGGCGACAGGGATGTCTGCTTCTTAAGCCAGCAAACTTCCTTGTCGCCAAGCTCCGCCTCTTGCCGACGCCTCCTCACTTGCTGGATTGACTCGCCTGCTCTGGGCTGCCTTGGGCGGCTTGAGTTATAAAAGACAGCAAAACGCGGACGGGAGAGGCAGGTCTTGCTCATTAAGCCTCGCTGGCCGCTGCAGTGAGGCTTAATGAGCAAGACCTGCCTCTCCCGCCCACGTTTTGCTTTCTTTTAAAACTCAAGCCGAAGAAGCAGGTGGGGGAAGCGGCCCCCAGCCGCTTCCCCCGCCCACTTGGACGCTGCCATTTGCGGTCTTCTGCCCTCTGCGCATACGCACAGCGTTCTGCGCATGCGCAGAGGGCAAAACTCAAATGGCGGCATCCAGGCGGGCCCGCCCACCCGGGACGCCTGGGCCAATTGGCGCATGGTATCATTAAGGTTGGCCACCACTGACCTACCTAATTATCAAATAAAATAATAAATCAAGTAATTCTGTTATGCCCAGTTTGACATTCCTATACTATTATACTCTTCAAAATGATATTTTGAAGATTATATTTGTTTTTTATCCAATTTTTGTATGTGGTGTGCCGTGGAATTTTTGGAGAGGTTATGGTGTGCCGAGGGTGACAAAAGGTTGGGGAGCATTGCTCTAGAGCAGGGGTCCCCAACCTTTTGGACCTCAGGGACCACCAAGGTCATAATTTTAAATCCCGCAGACCTGAATTCATAATTTTAAGTCCCACAGACCACTAGTATGAATTTTTTTAAAAAAAAGATAAATACATTTGTAAAATAATGATCAGAGAACTTCCATTTTATTAATATGAAATGCACCTATTTAATTTAACAAAATTATAAATGCTTATTTAATCATAACAAAATCTTTAAAGGTTGTTTTAATTGTAACAAAATTATTAAAATTAGTGTAATTATTACAAAATAATTGAAGCTTATTTGATGGTGGCTTGCTGATGTTGTTGGGAAAGTCAGTCCCATATTCCAGAGCACTAATAAATTAAGGAACTACATTTTGCTTCTGCCCAAAGCAGTATAAGACTTAAGGAAAATATATTCCAGCTTCCAGATAAGTTGTCACAGGACCACGTAAGGAAGATAAATTAATTTTTAATCAAGGCATTGCTTTTGGTGTTCACCTGAGAAGGATCTGTTTTAGCTATTAACGACTAAAAGGAGTTGAGAAGTGGCTATGGTATGGAGACCTTTGAACTTTGGTGTTGGAGAAGACTCTTCAGAATACCATGGACAGCCAAGAAGACGGTTCACAAAATAAAATAACCCAGAGTTCTGCCTTGAGGCACAAATGACCAGGTTTAAATTACCCTACTTGGAACATATTATACAAATACCAGCTCTGTGATTTGTTTGGGGCAGCATCATGCCATAGATTGCTGCACCCCAAAGTCACAGCCAGTGAGAATGGAAATAAAATGCCAATAGGAACTGTTAGAAATCCCAAGGGTGCTTTTTCAAAAGGCAATCAGACACTTCTTTGTTTTTTTCCTTGAAGATATTTTGCTTCTCATCCAAGAAGCTTCTTCAGTTCTGAATGGGGGGAGGGGGAGGAAACTGAAGAAGCTTCTTGGATGAGAAGCGAAATGTCTTCAAGGAAAAAAAAACAAAGAAAAGTCCAGTTGCCATTTGAAAAAACACCTTTGGGACAGCCACAACCTGGATGACTGAAAATCTCCATAGATAGCTATTAAAAATCTTTATATTTTGCTTTAGCTCCCAGGCTCTTGTACCTTGAACAGGCTGCTATTGGAAGTACAAAAAGATGAAGCAATGCTAAGAGTAAACAATTAATCCATGAGAGGATTGGGCCAAAGTTTTTAGGTGGAAAATTCTCAGCAAGAAATTTGAGCATCTCTAGTCTGATTGATTGGACAGCCATTTGTCAGAAGTATAGAGATGGAGTTCTTGCCTCACAATTAGGAGGTTGTGAGTTCAATCCTAGGTAGAGGCAGATGTAGGGTCTCCTGCTTGGGCAGGGGGTTGGACTAGATGACCTGCAAGGTCCCTTCCAACTCTGTTAATCTGTTAAATGGTATTGGGTCTCCTGCTTGAGCAGGGGGTTAGACTAGATGACCTACAAGATCTCTTCCAATTTTGGGTGGTTGCTTTTTATTGTAAGATTAGGGTAGAAATTTAATTGGTGCCTTCTGCAGAACCACCCCCGTTGAGTAATCGGCCTTAATACTGCTACGTAATTCCTTTCTGGGAATGAGCTACCGGGTAGAACCCAACGTTTTTCACATGAAATAAATACAATGATTTAAAAAGTGAACCACGTGACTTTACTGACCAATTGTGAGCCAGCACCTCCCATCCAGTGGGAGGACGCCTGCAAAAATCTATCCCAAGAATCCTATATTACAATAGGATCGAACGAAAAATCATGAATAATAGCATCATTTACAAATTATTATTATTTTAAAATATGATAGTTGTAATCATCTTTTTAAAGGTTATTTTTTATCGGGCACTCAATTAGACAAAAGGCGCCAAAAAACCCCGCGCGGGGTCCTGACCGCAGGTCCCTCCAGTAGCTTCCGCTTACGCCCATCACCTAACGGAAGTGGCTTTCTTTCCGCTGTTACCGCGTCTCGGCATTAACTCGTCGAACCCCTCCCCTTTGTGTAAGGTAAGCTGCTCTTTGATAATCTCCCTTTTATCGGCGCTGCGGTTAGTCATCCGTCGTATATCGAGGTAGGTACAGTTTCTTCGGGCATTTGCCTTTCCGAGTCGTCTTTTTTGGATGATCATTTCTTCATCCCCGCGCCCGGATTTACAATTGGGAGCGTGTGCCGTAGATCCTGTCATTGTAGTAAAAGCCTGAAATTAAAGATGGCGCCTTTTCTTGCGCGTTGGGTGCGTTTCTTGGGCCGATCGTAATCGAGAAACATCGGCCACCCGCTATTACTCTCGTCTTCTAGGCCTGGTTCGTTAGATCGAGAGATCTCTTTGTGCTCCATCCCAGCCAAGAACTAGTCGACAAACTAATCTTATTGCTATATATTACGGCAGTTTTGTAACCCCACCACCCCTCCATTTTTTTTTAAACGGGGCCTTATCTGTAAAGGAAGAAAAATCTGAAGTATTGTCTAATGAGGCGAATGCAATGATTTCTTGAGGTCCCCCCCCCCACTGGCTTTGCAATACATGATCACATATTTTTACTGTAGTAATTAAGAATTACTGTTGCTAGCCTGAGCATCATCCTGCATTTGCTTCCTGTTTATTTTTGGAATTAAATAGCTGCATCTTCTCATGCGTCAAGTTGTGTTGCTTGCTGAACAACGGAAACACGCGAATGGGTACCAGCATTCATATAGATCGGGTGTGTTGCCCAGGGTTAAATGGATGTAAGGAGCTTCATTCCTCAGTGAAAAAAAAAGTTAAAACTCCTTGAGGAATTCACAGTGTTGAAATACACAGGATCTCTTTTTTCCAGGATTTCTTCCTAGCTCCAGGAAGTGATCAGAAAAGACAGGAGGTGTGTTCCTAAGGTTTTCCTTACTGATCTTGCTTTGATAGCTGATTTCAGAGTGAGATTTAAGGGGGGGGGGATTTGCAAATGGTTGTTGAATTTGCCTATTTCACGGAAACATGGAAGATGAGGTGCGCCCCATGCAGCTGAACTGTTGCAGTACACAGTACTTCCAACATCTTTGTCATGCTTTTTGCAACTATTGGGAGTTCAGCAGTACTTAAGACTTGCAGAAGTTGCTTATTGGTTATCCCTGCCTTAAGGCATAGATTATTACTTAAATCCTATGCATAGAGTTTACACTTTCATATGCATTACAACCACTTTGATGTTTCCTACAAAAGGAACATGCAGGCAGTCCTTGACTTATAACTATAATGAAGACCACAATTTCCATTGCTGAGCAAGGTGATTATTGAGTGAGTTGGATGTTAAGTGAGGTATGCCCAGTTTTACTATCGTTTTGCCATGGTTATTGTTAAGCAAATAACTGCAATTAAGTGGATCATGTTAAGTGAATCTGGCTTTCCCCTGTGATTAGCTTGTTGGAAGCCAGCGGAAAGAGTGCAGTTGGCGATTGATCACATGACCCTAGGAAGCTGCAATCATCTTAAATACATACTATTTGCCAAGTGCCCAGATTTTGATCGTGTGACACTGGGATACTGTGACAGTCATAAGTGTGAGGACAGATCATAAGTCATTTGAGACCATATGCACCAAAGACATTCCTTGTGTGTCCAATCACACTTGGCCAATTAAGAATTCTATTCTATTCTATTCTGTTTTTTTTTCAGGGCCATTGTAACTTTGGACAATTGGATCCGAATATGTTGTGAGCCGCCCAGAGTCCCTAGGGAGTTGGGCGGCATACAAATCCATTAAATTAAATTAAATTAAATTAAATTAAATTAAATTAAATTAAATTAATTAAATTGCTAAATGAATGGTTGTAAATCTGTGTACAATAGTAGTACTTACGCCAGCACAATCATTTGGTATAATAACAATGGATGATTGATAATCTGTAGCCTTGTATATTGATTTCATTGTGACTATCAGATTTTCTCTGCAAAATCTGGTAGTCACTGGATGGCAGTAAAATTAAACTGGATTTCACTTCCCTTTGGTGGCTGTCTGGATTTTTGCAGCCCAGATCTAGGTTTCCAGGTAACAAGTACTTTTTATGCGTAAACCGGGATTCATCAAAAAATTTTGAAAATTATTAATAGCAAAATAGCAAAAGCAAGTAACAATTGAATCCTTGCTTGCATACATTCAATTAAGAGTAAGAGCTTGCATTTGTCCTATTTAATTAGCTAGAATATATATATATTCTGATAAGTCTTCAGGATACTTTAACTTTAAAATAGACCATTATTTACCAGAAGAATTGTCCAGAGAATTTATAAAGAATGAATTAAATTCTACTAGAGGTTTTTTTCCTACTTAGTAAGATGATGGGCATATCACGTTTGCACGTAATGGTAAGCCACAATATAGCTTCCTGCAACCAAGGATAATATTTTGGGGGGATTCCTGAGGTGGACTGCTATGCCCTCAGATACTTTCCTCTGTACCTCACCTGGCTTTCTAAGGGATTCTGATAATAGGAAGATGGCATCATTTGCTGAAATCACCAAAATTATTTATTTGCAGGAATGAGTTAACAAAGTTCTATGCAATGGGAGTATATCTCTGGTTAAATTTATTTTTGTGGTAGAATGGTTTACCGTGGTAGCCATTTTGTGAATAGACAAGTCTCTTGTGACAGCCATTGTGTGAGTTTGCTTGCTCTCGAAGCCCCGAATGTGCCCCTTAATCCTTGTGAAATGAACTTAAATCTTGTGCCATAATAACTCGGAGCAGAGTTATACCACCATGCAACAGAAAGGGCCTTGGGCTAAGTCAGGGGTCGGCAACCTTAAACACGCAAAGAGCCATTTAGACCCGTTTCCCACAGAAAAGAAAACACCGGGAGCCACAAAACCTTTTAGACATCTAAAATGAAGATAACACTGCTTATATAGTTTTTTTTTACCTTTATGCTATGTATAAAAAAAACTATAGTGTGTTGCATTTATGAAATCAATGACCTGCTACAGAGAAAACACATTTTTATTTCTGCATGCAACAAAAACATTTTGAACCCCGAAAAAAAAGATGGGTCAAAAAGCTCAATAAATCACGCCAGCGGGTGTCGCACATTGGTGATTGTGACACATATTTTGAGCGACGCAGCCGCAGCAGACAGATGAAAGAGCCACATGCGGCTCCAGAGTCGCGGGTTGCAGACCCCTGGGCTAAGTTATGAATGTAGATGTCTTACTCTTGCAGATGCCTCATGGTATGGTTGCTACAACACGACCTCTCTCTTGAAAGGGTTAGAGGTCACTGTGGCTTGTATGCTTTGTTTATTTGTGCTCTGCAGTATATTGATAATATTGGGAATTTCCTTTCTAAAACACTTTGGCTCACCTAAGCCCTTATCTCAGTTTTTAGAGAGGGAGGCATCACCATGACCGAGAATGATGTTGACAATGAGCTGCTGGATTATGAAGACGATGAGGTGGAAAACCAAGCAGCTGGAGAAGGGGTGGATGTCCCGTCCAAGAAAGACGTCAAGGGGTCCTATGTCTCCATCCACAGTTCTGGCTTCCGTGATTTCCTATTGAAGCCAGAACTCTTGCGTGCCATTGTTGATTGTGGCTTTGAGCACCCTTCAGAAGGTGAGTCGAGGTGACTTGTTCTTCCGTGGAGGAACTTGGGCTTCTGCGATCTCAGTGGCGCCAGGTGTTAATTCTACCCTTATTCTCAATGCAGTGCAACACGAGTGCATCCCACAGGCAATCTTGGGCATGGATGTCCTGTGCCAGGCCAAGTCTGGCATGGGCAAGACTGCTGTCTTCGTTCTCGCTACACTACAACAGTTGGAACCAATAACAGGACAGGTATGTCAATGAAATCCAGACACTTTCCCATCCCACCCCACCCCCTGCAGGTGATAGATGGGCACAGTTTGAAGCCTGATCACCCAGGTGGGCTAAGAATAAGCAAGGGTGACGGGAGAAATTACAAATTATTTTTGCCCTCTTTCACAGGTTTCTGTGCTGGTGATGTGTCACACGCGTGAACTGGCCTTCCAGATTAGTAAAGAATACGAACGGTTCTCCAAGTACATGCCCAGCGTCAAGGTGAGAGTCAGGAAGTTGTTCCTGTTCAGAATTGTCAAGATTCTGCTCTTGTTTTACCATCATGGGAGTGAACAGAATACCGTATTTTTCGGAGTATAAGACGCACCTTTTTCCTCCCTAAAAGTGGCTGAAAATTTGGGTGTGTCTTATACTTCGAATGTAGCTTTTTTTCCCAGCCCTAACTAGGTGCTAACAGATCTTCCCAGCTCTTACCTTGCAGGCTTTTTTATTATTACTCTCTCCAAAGAATGTTTTTCCAGCCCTAAGTCTTTGCAGAATTTTTTTTCATTGCTCTACTTGCTCTAAATAAGTTTTTTTCTAGCCCTAACCAGGTGCTAACTATCTTCCCAGCTCTTACTGGCTTGCAGGCTCTTTCATTGTTACTCTCTCAGAAGAAGGTTTTTTTAAGTCCTAACCAGGGGATAAAATAATGTGCTGAAGCTGACCAGACTAAGGACGCTAGCCAGATGAATACCTGGTAGGCAGATTTCCCCCCCCTATTTTCCTCCCCAAAAACTAAGGTGCGTCTTATACTCCGAAAAATACGGTAATTCTGAAAGAATTATTTATTTGGGTTATATGCCAACTCATGTGATCCTAGGCAGCTCACAAAAGCCGTGTGACATGAACAATATTACTATATGCTCAGTAAATAAAAAACACATACAGTGATGTGACCTTAACTGCTTTTCAAAAATATAACTGGGAAAGAGCCATTCTAACCTCAGGAGGGAGAGTTAACATCGGGCTGCTCCTAAAAAGGCTTATTTTGAAGCACCTTCCCCTTTAATTTCTCACAGACTAGACTTTGAGCCGCTTCTGTCTGCCATCATTGAGTGGGAGGGCAGAACGTACCTGGGTTAGAAGGTAACAGAGTTGCCTTGGTGAGATGGGTGGCATAGAAATTTGATAATTAAAAAAAAGATATGAACTATAAAAAGAACTTTTAACGGTTGATGGTGCGTGAAACTTGGTCTGTGCAGTTTCTGCAAAACCAGTGTTGTTGTTCTGTACAGTGTTGACCACAGCAAGGGAGCAGCTGTACTCAACAGTAGTAGCTTCTGAATTGACTTTGAGTGCAGCCCTCAGCAAAACAGATTGCGGTATCCAAGTTCAAGTTAAGGACACATTACTGATACCATAGTCACCCAGTCTAGAAAAGGCTGCATTGTATAGCACAACTACTGTTTGCTGTTCCACCGGAGGACATGAATCCTGAAGGACCCAAAGTTGTTAACCTCCTGTTCCGGGGGTAGTATTAACCCAGTGGTGGCCAACCTTAAGCATACCATGCGCCATACAACTCAAGCACGTTTTTTACCTTCTCACTTTCACGTTTGGGGTTGTAAAATAGGGATAGGGGTAGGATCTGCTTTGCTTAAGGGAGGAAAAGGAATAATTCAATCACGCAATTCAATTAATTAATTTACGCCATTTCAAAATTTGACAAACGTAATATATAATCTTGAATCTGTCTTTCAATCACTCTCAATACAAAAACCACGCTAGTACACTCAATAAAACACTGCTTCAAACTCCATGCCATAATGGCTCACTCAGAACTGACTGACCATATCGAACGCTCGCCGCTCATTCGCACGTGACTTCAAACACATGGTGTGTTGCTAGTGCGCGGTGTTTGCGATCGTTTGAGCAGGAACACGCAACGGCAACACCGATAAAAATATTTGTACGTTTGTAAACCCGCCTAAAGTAACATCTCACAAGTTCCATTCTAAGTTTCAGACACCGAGAAGTTGAACATTACTGAAGGCTATACGAATTGAACTGAGATCACTTTGGTGTTGAAAATATTAAGATGGATTCAGTTATGGCACCTATTTAAAAAAAATAAGTAGGCGCAAGGATGCAATGCGCCACTTGTAATCATCCAATGTGCCACATTTGGCGCATGCGCCACCGTTTGGCCACCCCTGTATTAACCTGTCCGGAGCTGAAGAAGCATTCTGGAAGCTGATGGATACTAAACCAAACAGCACCTCCATCTTACTATGATCCATCTTCTTCTCTGTTCCATCTCATCTGTCCTCTGGGCCATTGGTTCTCAACCTGTGGTCCATGGACCCCTGGGGGGGCTGCAGTGTTGTCACGGGGGATCCACGAAGGGTTGAAGAAATGTTACGATTTAAATTTGAGTTAGGTCTTGGCTGTCCGTGGCCACAAAATGTGGTAAAGAAAAAATTTGAGAACCACTGCTCTAGGCACTGGGGAAAGACTTAACATCTTTCTTGGCCTGGAACAGACATATAAAAACAGGAAAGGATTGAAAAGTTTTCTAGGGCTGTGTCAGATTCGGCTTAATATTCTGCTGCTTACCACCCCTGAATACTCAAGATGGTTGATTAAGCAGAATCTAGCAACCGTGCCAGACAATATTCTTTCATCCTTCCCTCCCGTAGGTGGCAGTGTTCTTTGGGGGCCTGTCCATCAAGAAGGACGAAGAGGTTCTGAAGAAGAACTGCCCCCATATTGTGGTGGGGACCCCGGGCCGCATCCTGGCTTTGGCCCGCAACAAGAGCCTTAACCTCAAACATATCAAGCATTTCATCCTGGACGAATGTGACAAAATGCTTGAGCAGCTTGGTGAGTGTCGAGGGTATCGGTGGAATAGAAAGAAAAGACGGGGCTTCAGAGTGGCCGGAAATCTACATTGTGCCCTTTGTAGACTTGAGTTTCTATGAAGGCAAGGAAGAAGAATATGAAGATTTTCCCCTTCCTCTCAGGCCATTGTTAGCTTACTAGGGGTATTTTCTGACTTTGGCTGTCTCTGATTTAAAATTGAGGCAGTTATGTGACTCGGTATGATCTGTAGAGAAGATAAGATGTAAAAATATATGTTTTAATAGCAACAGCGTTTAGACTCATACCGCTCCATAGTGCTTTAATAATAATAATAATTAATAATTTATTGTCATTGTACATATATACACAGTACACCCATACAACGAAATTCACATAACGCTTCAAGACCAGTCCCAACACACATAGCAATCCCTAAAAACACGCCACGAATTCCCCACCGTGAACCACTCAAACATCCATACAACAAACCAAGTAATACTATCCAACAGCTCACTGATGGTGACCCTTCAATTCATTATTAAGTGCAATTATAGCTCTAGGATAAAAACTATTCAGAAAGCATGTGGTCCGAGTTTTAATTGTTCTGTATCTCCTGCCAGAAGGCAACAGTTCAAAAAGATTGTAAGCAGGATGAGAAGAGTCTCTGAGAATATTGTGCAACTTCCTAGAACAGCGAGATGCAAAGATATCGTCCAGGGCTGGTAGCTGGAGCCCAATGATATTCTGGACAGTTGTAATGATTCTCTGTAGAGCTTTTTTGTCTGCTGCAGAGCTGCTTCCATGCCATGCTAGAATACCATATGTCAGGACACTCTCAATGGTGCTTTATAGCAACATCATAAGATATATCCACTCATAATAGCAATAGCCCTTAGAGGTATTTAGTTTTAGTTTAGTTTACTTTATTGTCATTCCACATGGTACAATGAAATTAAATGCCGTCTTCAGTGTACATTATAACTATAAAAATAAAACCACAAACATACATCCTTTACATTCTGTATAATTGAAATTGAAAACCCGATATTGCACTACACCATAGAATTCAATACGGTTATTGCCCTGAGAAAGAAGCTGTTTTTCAGCCTATTTGTCCTTGTTTTTATTATCCTGTACCATCTGCCAGATGGTAATAGTTCAAAAAAAGGGGTGCCCAGGATGAGATGGATCTTTAAGAACGTTTTGAACACTCCTTAAGGCAGCGGGAGCTATAAAGCTCTTCCAAGGAGGGGAGAGGGCAACCAATGATCCTCAGGCAATGATGTTAACCCTCTGGAGCACTGTCCTATCTGCCACTGTGCAATTGGCAAACCACACACAGGTGCAGTAAGTTAAAATACTCTCTCTGGTGCAGCGGTAGAAGGTCACCAGCAGTTCTTCATTCAGTTGTTGTTTCCTGAGAAGTCTCAGGTAATATAATCTCTGCAATGGGCCCTGTGCTGCAATGTGAGCGCCCCAGGTCAGGTCCGCTTTTATGATAACACCCAGAAACTTAAAACTGGCCACTTGCTCCACTCGGTCTCCCTTGATAAGCAAGGGCTGGATGTCTGATCTATAGTCCATTATAAATTCCTTGGTCTTACTGGTGGTAAGGACCAAGTTATTGTCTCCACACCACAAAAGCAACCGGTCCACCTCATCTCGATAGGTAGACTCCCCCCCCCCACCCAGGAGATCAGTCCCACCACTGTTGCATCATCTGCAAATTTAATAATAGTATTACTAGTGTGAGTGGAAATGCAGTCATGCACATAAAGAGTGTTAGATAAGAATTACTCTCATCAGAGGCGAAATAGATCTTTTCCCTGGAACTCTGACATTATAAAAAGGAAACCGCAGTTTAAAATACTAAAGTAGAAAATATTTATTTCGGTACAAAATAATGAATCACATCTTGGCTATAAAACAGGTCTTGCTCCTTACAGGAGTTGAAGAAGAAGGAAGGAACAAAGAAAGGAATGTACACATGCGTACTAGGAACATATTAATCACGTGCTCAGGAATAAACCATTATATTTGATAGGGATGCATCTCCCCTGCTTATACATGTAACAGGCAATATAAAATCACTGCCTGACAAAGAGTATAGAGTAAGGGACTCAACACGCAACCCTTAACACTGCACCAGTGTTAAGAATAAGGGCTGAAGAGATAAGATTACCTAATCTGACCCTCTGACAGGAAATCCATAATCCAAAGGCAGATTGAATAAGAAAGCCCAAGATCCATAAGTTTATAAGTATATACTGCTCCATAGCACTTTCATTCTGTGAGCAGTTTATAAATGTCAGCCTAATTGCCCCCAACAATCAGTCCTCATTTTACCCACCTTGGGAGGATGAAAGACTGAGTCAACCTTGAGCCAATCAAGATCGAACTGCTGGCAGAGGGCAGAATTAGCTTGCAATACTGCATTCCAATCACCGCGGCACCACGATTCACAATAGCAATAACACTTAGACTTATAAATACCGCTTCACAGGGCTTTACAGCCTTTCTAAGTGGTTTTACGTGGTCAGCATATTGCCCCCCAACAGTCTGAGTCCTCATTTTACCTATCTTGGAAGGATGGAAGGCTGAGTCAACCTTGAGCCTGTCCGGATCGAACTGCTGGCGATGGGCAGAGTTAGCCTGCATTCTAACCACTGCGCCACCAAGGCTTAGAGATGTGTGTGTGTGTATGTGTTTATCCCAAGTCGCTGTTGTTAACCTGTTGGCCCTTCTTTCCTCCCAGATATGCGTCGAGATGTCCAGGAGATCTTCCGCATGACCCTGCATGAAAAGCAGGTCATGATGTTCAGTGCTACTCTCGGCAAGGAAATCCGCCCCGTGTGCCGCAAATTCATGCAAGACGTAATTAAAACCCTTCTACCTTCTTTACCCACCTGGCCGGTCAGCCTACCTCTCTCCCTCCCTCTCCCCATCCAAGGAAGGAGAAGGGGGCCGGCGCGGAGAACACGACCACTCTTTACAGCTCATTGGGCTGCACCCTTGCTGCCCCTCACCTAGGCAGTTCTGCTAAGGCATCTGTAGGAGACATAACTTTCCGGAAGATCATTCGGGTGACGCTACGAGCCTCCTTTGCACACACTAGCGACAGCACCTCTCCCAGTAGGGTCAGAACAGCACTCCAGCTATGATCTTGATTTTGCCCCTCTGGCACGCTTAGCTTAGAGATCATCTACATTTTACTCAGGGCGGATCCGTCCCAGATGGGATCCTTTTTATGCTTTCCCACCTGGCAAGCGGCGCGACATGGGCAGCGCTCCCTTGCTGCCCCGGTTCCCTCCCTCCTGCGTGGAATTTGCCTGCTCGTGTCAGCACGGTGCACAGAAGATCCTGGCCCACACACGCACCCACGTTCAGAAGATCCTGGCCCACACACACCCAGGCAAGTGGTAGCCTTTTTTAAAAAAATTCCCCATCCACCCTGCCCCCTCGCGCGCGCCCCTCCCTCCCCGCGTTAAACCTGATACACACATTACGCACAAGACACAACCGCGGCCTGTGTGTTCCTGATCCTGCCCGCCCTTGCCCCGCCCCTCCCTGCCCACGCATTCTGGAGACCGGCGGCGAAAAGACTCCCCGAGGGATCCGAACAATCGGAGGCAGCCCAGTGGAGCGGACGCCTGGTGACCCGGAGGAGAAGTTTTATCCTTTTTTTGGAATGGGCAAAAAAACGTTTATTTTCTGTAACCCTCTTTTCTCCTCCTTCCCCCCCCCCCATGCCATGTGGGAAAGGGTTTTATTTCAGAGCCTTCGCAGTGGGGAGGGCAATAATCTGGGCATTTTCCCTAGAGGAGCCCCTAAATTATGAGGCAGAAAAGTTAAGTCTTTAGAGCAAGGGTGGGGGAACTGTGGCCCTTTTAAGTCCGCAAGACTTGCGGACTTCGACTCCCAGAATTCCTGCTTGCACAAGTCATAAAAGGGCCATCGTTCCCCCCACCCCTGCTTTTAGAGTGCGTTAATAAGAACGTTAGTTAACCCTGGAATGAGTAGGCCAGGGGCCTTTGAGTTCAAAATCAGGCGATTTACTGGTCTGATACGAACAGATCAAGAATGATGTCTTATATGGAAGAAAAGGAATAGCAGTTCCTTTTCTTTTGTTGCCAAGATCTTGTTAACGCCTTTAGGCCAAGCAGGTGTTGAGGGAGTAACCCTCGTGTTACCCCCCTTTAGGCCAAGCAGGTTAAGATGCAACCTTCTGCATGGTTAAATGTCTTGGAGAAGTGACAAGTGGTAGTTAAGGTAGCTGGAGTATTTGAGTAAACTCCCTTTTTCCCTACAAGTGGGTGTTCTCCATGTTTGTTTGTTTTTTGTAATTTCAGGCAGTGAAAAGGGGATTATTGAAGCTTTGAGTCCCCTATTGAAGCTTTGAATCCTTAATTGAAAAGGGGATTATTTGAAGACTGTACAGCAGGGGTGGGCGAACTATGGTTCTTTGAGGACCTGTGGACTTCAACTCCCAGAATTCCTGGCTGGCTCAGGAATTCTGGGAGTTGAAGTCCACAGGTCCTCAAAAGAACCATATTTCGCCCACCCCTGCTATACAGAGTTCTGATGTGACTCAAAAATTCTTTTAAGGCAACAACATTAATGTCTTGTAACAGATATATTTTTAAAAGGTGACATTAGCCCTCGTTCACAGAATGCGTTGCAGGATAAATCCTTGGCTGAGAAGGGAGAACGCTGCTTCCCAGTGTGCACTGCTTAGGCGCATGTGGGGTGGTTTTTTTTTTATTATTATTGTTCTTGTCGGGAGTTAGCCAGCCTTGGTTTTTCTGGGCCTGTCCTTAAGGAACAGGGCCTGTGTGGTAGAGAAAGTCGCTCCTGTGCACATCTGTGCTTCTTGTCCTCTTCTCCTCCCCTCCCCTCTCCCCTCCAAGCCCAGGTCAGTTTTACCTTGGTCTAACTGGCCCTGGATTTGCTTCTCAGCCTATGGAGATCTTCGTGGATGACGAGACCAAGCTGACGCTGCACGGTCTGCAGCAGTACTATGTCAAACTGAAAGACAACGAGAAGAACCGCAAGCTGTTTGACCTACTTGATGTGCTGGAGTTCAACCAGGTGCTTTCTGGAAATAAGAGCCTGTCTTGGGGGGTGGGGGTGGGGCAGGAGTGGTGGATGCAGGAGGGCCCGGAGCTTGCGAAACCCAGTACAGGCAACCGTCGACTTGTAACCGCTTATTTAGCAAGCATTTGAAGCTGTAACAGCACTGGGGGGGGAAATAATGTGGCAACTGGCGCTCAGGCTTACAACCACTGCAGAATTTCCCATGGTCACGTGAGCAAAACTCACCAGCAACCGGCGTATGTACAGGGTAGCTCTTGACAACAGTTCACTGAGTGACTCTTTCAAAAGTTACAGCACCGGAAAAAAAGTGACATGTGACCATTTTTCACACTTTGCGGCCATTGTGGCATCCTCATGGTCATGCGGTCAAAAGTCGCACTCTTTGACAGTTGCAGTGTCCCCGGGCTGGTCATATGACCAGCTTTTGTGACCATCTGACAAGCAAAGTCAGTGGGGAAGCCAGATTCGCTTAGCAACCACGTTACCAACTTGAACAACTGCAGTGATTCGCTTAGCGACGATCATAAAATGAGGCCAAATTCACTCAACAAATGTTTCACTTGGAAACTTGAAAGTTTGGGCTGAATCGTGGTCGAAAGTCAAGGACTACCTGTATTTACGACGGTTGCAGTGCCCCTAGATCAGTGATGGCGAACCTTTTTTTCCTCGGGTGCCGAAAGAGTGTGCTCGCGCGCTATCGCACATGCGCGAGTGCCCACACCCATAATTCAATCCCTGGGAGGGTGAAAATGGCCTCTCCCACCACCCTGGAGGCCTCCGGAGGCCAGAAACGGCCCGTTTCCCAACTTCTGGTGGGCCTAGTAGGCCTGTTTTTCATCCTCCCCAGGCTCCAGAGGCTTCCCTGGAGCTTGGGGAGGGTGAAAACGCCCTCCCCTGCCCGCCGGAAGCCGAAAACACCCTCCCAGAGTCTCTGTGTGAGCCGAAAATTAGATGGCTGGAGTTCGCCATCACTGCCCTAGATCGTGTTGATCCATTTGTGACCTACCCAGCCTGCTTCCAACAAGCCAAGGTAGATCAACCAGATTACTTGAACGATGGCATGATCCACCTAACAACTGCAGTTTTGCTTAACTATGGCAAAACACACAAAAGCAGGCTTGATTCACTTAACAGCCATCTGCTGAGCAAGGAAAATTCTGCTCTGGTTGCGATCATAAGTCAAGAACTACCTTTTCCCCCAAAATAAGCCCTATCATGTTTTTATGCATGTACCCTACCCCCCAAACAGGCCCTACTTAAAGAGCCTGCACAGCCGGCCACTCATTCCATCTGGTTGCTTGCGGTGCCGTGACCGGGAGGTGGGGTGATGGAGCTGCCCCACATGCCAAGCACCGGCTTACATCGGCCCCTGCAGCT
This sequence comes from Diadophis punctatus similis, assembly GCA_023053685.1. NCBI lineage: Eukaryota > Metazoa > Chordata > Lepidosauria > Squamata > Dipsadidae > Diadophis > Diadophis punctatus. The sequence continues at coordinate 1,162,853 of JALIGW010000067.1, forward strand.
AGGCCATTCATGCCTTGACACCTGCCTTGCAGCACCAGCAGGCATGTGCAGCAGGAGGCCCATATGGCCACTGGTCCACTTCTGCTTGCTTACAGCTGCAACAGAGCAGGAGGTCGAGTGGTGTGTTGCTGCGGCTGTGAGGCAAGGCAGGTGTCGGGACGGCCTGCTGCGGGGGCCCTGAGGTAAGCCGGTGTTGGGCAGCTCCCCCCTGCCTCACGGTGGCAGCACTGGTACTGTCTCCTGGTATGCAGTCTACTGCACCACCGTGAGCAAGCAGAAGAAATGGGCCTCCTGTACATGGGGTAAAATAAGACACCCTCCCCCCCAAATACCGTATTTTTTGGAGTATGAGACGCACTGAAGTATAAGATGTACCTTAGTTTTGGGGGAGGAAAATAGGGGGGGAAATTACCTACCAGGTATTCATCTGGCTAGCATCCTTAGTCTGGTCAGCTTCAGCACATTATTTTATCCCCTGGTTAGGACTTAAAAAAACCTTCTTTGGAGAGAGTAACAATGAAAGAGCCTGCAAACCTGTAAGAGCCAGGAAGATCGTTAGCACCTGGTTAGGGCTGGGAAAAAAACTTTGAAAAAGCTACATTTGGAGTATGAGACCCAAATTTTCAGCCTCTTTTAGGGGGGGAAAGGTGCGTCTTATACTCTGAAAAATACGGTAAGCCCCAGGGCTTGTTTTGGGGCCCAAAAGAAAAGACCCGGTCTTATTTTCGGGGAAACACAGTATCTGTTCATTTTTAAAGACAGTTTGAGGATCTTAATTGAATGCTGGGAGCCGGCTGCTTCTGCTACAACTGGTCTTATCTAAATTTTGGGCAAAAAAGTAGCCTTGCCAGACAAGGAGTTTTGCTTAACGTTGCTCTGAAGAATAAAAGCTAACTGCCACTTTTTGACAGACTCCGGAGTTGTCCGAGGGGGCTTCAACAAAACATAACTAAAAGAAGGTTCACTGGTGTTCCTTATGAACTTGGTGGGATTGACTTTTCCCCTTCCTTTGCCTAGGTGGTCATCTTTGTGAAGTCTGTGCAGCGTTGCATAGCGCTGGCTCAGCTCTTGGTGGAGCAGAACTTCCCGGCCATTGCCATCCACAGGGGCATGCCCCAGGAAGAGAGGTGAGGCTGTGGCGGGAAGGGGTCCTGGGTTCAGCTGCCTGCGGGGGTCCTTTTGCTGTGATGAATTTGCTCAGACTAGAGTCTCTGACTTCCTTTGGTGATGATGCTTTAAGCCCTGAGCAATGGCCCCTGCGGAAGCTGTTGTAAATTCTCTTTGCCAAAAAAACTTGGATTTGTACGAGAAGGTACTAGAGAAAGAAATACCGTATTTTTCGGAGTATAAGACGCACCGAAGTATAAGACGCACCTTAGTTTTGGGGGAGGAAAACAAGGAAAAAAGGCCTCTACCTCCAAGCAATTTGCCAAACAGCAAACAGCACAGATGATATACACTGTTTGCTGTGTATTTCTGTGCATGTGTGCCTGACCCATAGAAATAGCAAAGAATTGGAAAAATGTACATTGTGCCAGAAAATTTTCTTAAATGAGTCACACTAACTCTTCCCAATTATTTAAATAGATTACTCCAAGTTAACTAAACTCTAATACTAAACAGGACACTGTTACATTTCAGAATATACTTGTATAGAGCTGTTAAAATTAATTAAAATTTCTGGAAGTATACATTATTCTCTATTATTTAAAAGAAGATACAATAGCACTGGGCCTTTTCAGAGCAAGCGTTTATTTTAAAAAGCTTCTTTATTTTGTTAAGTTGTCTAGATTTACAGGGATCTCCAACCTTGGCAACTTTAAGACTTGTGGACTTCAACTCCCATAATTCCACAGCCAGCAAAGCTAACAAAGCTGGCTGTGGAATTCTGGGAGTTGAAGTCCACAAGTCTTAAAGTTGCCAAGGTTGGAGACCCCTGGCTCTAGAACAATAATAAAGCAGTCTTTAAAAAATAAGTCTAATAATTTGAACATTCTACAGACATTTATAGTTATTCACTTACCCCCTTCCATCCAGTTCAGCAAAAATTAAAAATCTGCTGTATATCTCCCAGCTATTTGTCTCTTTGTAGTTAGTTTCACTTTCATTTTCCCACATGGCAAACCTAATCAGCTGTAGATCGGGAAACTGCTACTGACTTGCTTGGCTTTACAGGCTCTTCCCTCTTTCCTGCAAGCAGGTAAATTGCTGGAAGACAGAGGCCAAAGGGTGGGGATGGGTGGGTGGGTGGGGCTGCATTTGGTGTATAAGATGCACCCAAGTTTTCACCCTCTTTTGGGGGGTAAAAAGGTGCGTCTTATACTCCGAAAAATACGGTAGGTATCCTGGGGAGAAAAAGCCTGCTTCCCATTTGAAATGTTCCCAAAAAGATTGCGCTTTTAGCATAAATTGCTTTTCACATGCACATCAAGATGAGCAGTGTTAGAGCCTGAATATTAGGGGTTTGGAACCCACATTTTTCAGAAGCCTGGAACGTTGCCTTTTCTGCTTTGGGGATCGGTTTGATGGTTTCCAGAAGTAGATTCTCTGAACCAGAAGCAGATTCATGTGTTCCACAGGTAACCTGCTCCTGAAATGAGATTTTCTTGTGGAATGCCATATCTGGGAAATTTCAGATCACCTCCAGAACATTCATAAATACTGAACCCTTTCCAGAGGAGATTTGAGATGTTCCATTTTCAAATCAATGACTTCTACACACCCTGCATTTTGCATGTGTATATAATATGTGTAGAAAGAAGAAAAGTCTTGGTGGGTTAGATCACAGTAATGGAAATTGAACATCTTAGGAAGCAATAGCAATAGCACTTAGACTTATATACCGCTTCATAGTGCTTTACAGCCCTCTCTAAGCGGTTTACAGAGTTCAGCATATTGCCCCCAACAATCTGGGTCCTCATTTTACCGACCTCGGAAGGATGGAAGGCTGAGTCAACCTTGAGCCGGTGAGATTTGAACAGCTGAACTGTTGCACTAGCAGTCAACTGGAATAGCCTGCAGTAGCTGCATTTAACCACTGTGCCACCTTGGCAAGGGTTCAAAAAGTGTAACCTATGGATGAGGGATCACCAATATCGCTTTATAGCCCATGGAAAATCTGAATGGGCCAAAAAGAGTCCTCTATTTTAATTGTTTAGTTGGGAGAAGCTTAGGAGGCCGGTAGGTTTTTTGTGGCGGTTATATATATAACATTTCCCCTTCTGAATGGTCTGATGAATCTTAAATTGGGCTCCTGGTTCCACCTTTTCAAGGTAGGCTTTGGAATGTCTCCCAAAGACCGGCATGGCGTTCAAAATAATTTGATAAATAAAATATTAAATAAACAATTTAATGCCTCTGAGCTATGGGTGGAGTTCCATAGTGAAGAACACTACCATGTATTTGCTGTCTCGCAGGTTGTCACGGTACCAGCAGTTCAAGGACTTCCAGCGTCGCATCTTGGTAGCTACCAATCTGTTTGGTCGCGGCATGGATATCGAGCGGGTCAACATCGCTTTCAACTACGATATGCCAGAGGATTCGGACACTTATTTGCACCGGGTAAGCTGAGCTGTCCAAAAAGCAACCTCCTAAATTTCCTAGGTTTGGGTGCTCAAATTGGGGATGGGTACGAAAGTCCCAAGGCGCAGTTGCAGTGATGAGTTGCTCAGACTAGAGTCTCTGACTTTTTTCTGATGTCTCTTCTCAAGCTCCTGAGTAAGTGCCCTTGGTTGAAACCGCTTTGCTTTTAATCCTGTTCTGACCTTCAGTTGGGTTTGAATCCTATTGGGGGCTCCTGTAGGGAAAAAAAATTCATTCCCGTCTTCTCATTTCTGGATTCTAGGTGGCTCGTGCTGGTCGCTTTGGCACAAAAGGCCTGGCAATCACATTCGTCTCAGATGAGAACGATGCTAAGATCCTAAATGAAGTGCAGGATCGCTTCGAAGTGAACATCAGTGAACTGCCTGACGAAATCGACATCTCCTCCTACAGTGAGTGGTGTTTTAGATTTTTATTTATTTATTTATTTTGGTTTTCTTATATGCCGCCCTACTCCCGAGGGACTCAGGGCGGCGTACAACAAAAAAAATACAAGAAACCAGCAATAAACATTAATTAAAAGCAAATACAAAAATTAAAAATTCAATATTAAAAAACATCCATCAACCAGACATACCCGGGGGAGAGCTCAGATGGATTAGTCTCTAACCCCCTGCCTGCAGGAAAAGCCATGTCTTGACAGCTTTTCGGAAGGCCAGCAGGGTGGGGATAGTTCGGGTCTCTGGGGGAAGTTGGTTCCAGAGCGCGGCCCCCCCCACAGAGAAGGCCCTCCCCCTAGGGCCCGCCAGCCGGCATTGCTTGGCCGACGGGACCTGGAGGAGGCCAACTCTGTGGGCCCTAACTGGTTGAAGGGAAGTATGAGGCAGAATGCGGTCCCGAAGATAGCCTGGTCCTAAGCCATGAAGGGCTTTAAAGATGATGATCAACACCTTGAATTGTACCCGGAGACCGATGGGCAACCAATGCAGCTGGCGGAGTATAGGTGACACGTGGGTGTACCTTGGCACACCCACCACAGCACGCGCAGCCGCATTTTGCACCAACTGTTGATTGTTAAATGAATCACTGCAGTTGATAAAGTTAGTAACCCGGTTGTTAAAGGAATCTGGCTTCCTCGCTGACATTTGCTTGTCAGAAGGTCACAAAATGTAAAAATCATATGAGACCCTGGAACACAGCAACGTTCATAAATATGATGAACCAGTTGCCAAGTGTTTGAATTTGGGCCACAGGATCACGGGGGTGCTTGCAAAGTTTGTGTGAAAACTGGTCATAAGTCCCTTTTTTTCAGTGCCATTGTAACTCTGAACGGTCACTAAATGAACTGTCGTAAGTCAGGGATTACCTATACTGTGCTTTAGCCCAGCCCACTGCATCCTCGCACAATTAAGTATTCCAGAAAGGGGATGTGGGGAGGAACCTATGGCTGATGGCGCAACTGTATTGCCTGCTAGTTTGCAGAGTAGAACTTTATATTTTCCAGATAAAAATGAGAAGTTGATGTTAATAAATACAATGTAAACATTCCCACTTTGTCTATAGAGAAGAGCCACTTTCAGTATACAGATAGTCCTTGACTTAAGACCACAATGGAGTCCAAAATTTATGTTGCTGAGTGAACCAGTCAAGTGAATTCTGCCTCATTTTACAATCTATCTTGTCACGGTTGTTAAGCGAATCGTGGCAGTTATTAAAACGGTTGCTAAGTGAATTTGGCTTCCCCATTGACTTTACTTGTCAGAAGGTTGCAGAAGCTGGTCACAATACCTTGAGACCCTGCAACCTTCATAAATATGAGTCAGTTGCCAAGCATCTGAATTTGGATCATGTGACCATGGGGAGATGCTTAAACAGTCACAGGTTAGAAGAATGATAATGCATCACTTTTTTCAATACTGTTGTAACTTTGAATGGTCACTAAACAAACTTGGAAGTCCAGGACTACCCGTAATCTCTTCAGACCTTGGTTTAATTGTAAGGCTTACTTACATTCTAGTGATTTAATATGGTGGGTTAAAGAAGACACCCTTTTGTGCATTGGTTCTCCCTTAGCTGATTTTTGTTCATTTTAATCTTAATATTTATCATTGGAATGTTTTATATCAGGGGTGTCAGACTCAACAGCATCAGGGTTGTGTTTGACCTCAGGAGGGGCGAGGTGTGCGTGGCCAGCTCGACGTCACTTGTGTTGGGGGGCGCCTATGGCCCTCCCGAGCTCCGTTTTCGCTGGCGGAGGCACCATGAGCTGGTCCTTTGCTGTTTCCAGGGCAGCACCGTGGGCCGGATTTTTAGGAGTTTGACACCCGTTTTATATTATGCCTCCCAGGGTTGCTTGATAGATGGGTGACATAAATTTAGTAAATAAATACTAAAGTATAAGCCGCACCTTTTTCCTCCCTAAAAGTGGCTGAAAATTTGGGTGCGTCTTATACTCTGAATGTAGCTTTTTCGGAGCTTTTTTCCCAGCCCTAACTAGGTGCTAACGATCTTCCCAGCTCTTACCTTGCAGGCTCTTTCATTGTTACTTTCTCTGAAGAATGTTTTTCCAGCCCTAAGTCTTTGCAGGGTTTTTTTCATTGCTTTACTTGCTCCAAATAAGGTTTTTTCTAGCCCTAACCAGGTGCTAATGATCTTCCCAGCTCTTACTGGCTTGCAGGCTCTTTCATTGTTACTCTCTCAGAAGAAGGTTTTTTTTATGTCCTAACCAGGGGATAAAATAATGTGCTGAAGCTGACCAGACTAAGGATGTTAGCCAGATGAATACCTGGTAGGCAGATTTTCCCCCCTATTTTCCTCCCCAAAAACTAAGGTGCGTCTTATATTCCGGTGCGTCTTATACTCCGAAAAATACGGTAAATGAAATAAACAAAATTATTATTATTTCGGAGGAACATAGTTATTCCTTTTATGGTTTTTATCCACTTGATAAGTTGGGGGAACAGAACAGCATTGGGTTTTGAGTGAACATAAAGAAGTTGAGATATAACTTGGGGGAAGACATTGCGAAATGAGCGAGCATAGGGAAGGGATTTTCTGAGGGAGTTGGATGTAATGATAATGGGCCCTTTTCATTTAGCCAGGAGCCATTCACTTGCCCTGTTCTTGCCTGACACCTTCTCTCTCTCTTTTTTTTTCAGTTGAACAGACCCGATAAAAGGGGGGGGGCTCACCTCTCCATGTTGACCTTGGTTTTAATTCCTGACCTCTGCCACTTTCCTGAAACTTCACATTTAATTTCACCTGATGGAGAAAGAAGTGACTTTGACTGTCCGGAATACAAACCCACCCCCGTGTCCTGTGGCAGGGACAGAAGAGCTCCTGTCACTTAGCTACATGTAGTAGTGGAAGCGAGGCCGATCACAGCAAACCTCCATTGCTCATTGAGAGAGAGAAAGAGAGCTCTTTGGGGTTGGAAGCCTCATTGCTCGACCGGCATCCAAGATGAAAGGAGCAACCTTCTCTCTATGCTTTTAATACAAAAAGAGACTTTACTTTCAGACGGATGTTCACTGCCTGCCTACCAGCAGTTTTTTGGGGGGTGGGGGGGGGGTGGGGATTCCACATTGTTGCATTGCTCCACTTCTCCCGTCAGCAAGCAATCTTCCCCACTGCTCTGACAGGAAGGGGGAGGGAGCTGAGGTGGGGGGGTTGCTCTTGTAAATTTGTGGCATTCAAAAATTGTGTTTTGTTTTAAATGGGGCGACTTTCCCGAACGGGAGAAACTTAAGAAAACAAGCTTCCTTTTATAACGCTCTCTCATGCCATTTTAAAATCCACTTTTAATATTTTTTTTAACCCCCTCTCCCCTGTGTATTCCTCATGGCTTTCAACTTTGTCTGCATGTTAACATTACTTCCACTTCCCTGCTGGTATCTTCTGGTGGGTAAACTAGTAGTGAAAGTTAGTCATGTTTTAGCTGTGGCTTGTTTGCTCTCTCTCTCTCTCTTTCTCTCTCACTCTTCCCTCCCTTTGAGACCCTCTTATTATTATTTTTGGTAATAAAGGAGCCCAGCTCTTATGGGTGACTGATTAAACTAGTCTTGTGAATAAACATTTTGCTGGTGTTTGATTTTTAGGATTATGGCTCCATTGTACCTAACTTTGTCATTTTTTTTTACTGTGAGCACACTGGCCCACATTAAAAATGAAATTCTGTTGCCTGCTCTCAAGTGACAGTATATATCTACTGTCATACATAACACACGTGCTATATACATACATAAAAATATACCTGCATTTATATCACAGGTGAAATCCAGTGCTTCGCCCAAACTGTTAGTTAATTGCTTAGGCAGTTGAGAACGGGTTAAAAATAAAGTGCAAGAGAGGGTTTTTCTCTCTCTCCCTTCAGTTAAATAGCTCCACTTAACAGTTGCAGCTGGAAAGCAGCCATACACCCTGAATTAGCAATAGCAATTACTTATATACCGCTTCATAGTGCTTTACAGCCCTCTCTAAGCGGTTTACAGAGTTCAGCATATTGCCCCCAACAATCTGGGTCCTCATTTACCCACCTCAGAAGGATGGAAGGCTGAGTCAACCTTGAGCCGGTGAGATTTGAACTGCTGAACTAGCAGTCAGCTGAAGTAGCCTGCAGTGCTGCACTTTAACTACTGCGCACCTCGGCTCTTGTCAATAAACTTAATTTAATTTAATAGATTTGTATGCCGCCCAACTCCCGGGGGACTCTGGGCGGCTCACAGCATGTCAAATCCATTACAAATAAAAACATGTAACAGTTAAAAAGATATAAAAATTAGAAAAAAAATTAAGTCAATAAACAACAAATTGATAGGATTAGGGCAGGGAAACCCATCGATCACCCATCTAGGAATGGGATTAACCTCTTCCCTTCAGGAAGGAGGACAAGATTACAAATATTTTCATTATAGAGAGTATTAAGTAACACTTGTGTGATCAGCTGATAGTCCCTGGAGTTTCCCAAGACCTTTTATAGCTGCTGCAGTGTTGGCTATTTCGTTTCTTCCTGGGGGAAAAGATACAGGAGGGGACAATGATGCAGCTTGATCATACAGGCCGTGAATTTAATGCATGTGTGGTCCAGCCAGCTGTATTGCTTCTGCTGTGAAGCACCCAATTTAGAACATAGAATAATAGAGTTGGAAGGGTTAATGCCTTTTGGCAGCAGGCCCAGGCTTTCAATTAGCAGCTGAGCAGCTGCTCTTAGATTCCCTCTCAGTTGCTGTTTGCTTTGGGGTAGACTTTTTTAAAGGGGAATGGCTGTTTTAAGTTTTCTGCATTGTTTTAGTGCAGGGGTAGGCAAAGTTGACTCTTCTATGACTCGTGGACTTCAACTGCCAGAATTTCTGAGCCAATCATGCTAGCTTAGGAATTCTGGGAGTTGAAGTCCACGAGTCATAGAAGAGCCAACTTTGCCTACCCCTGTTTTAGTGGTTCCTAGCACTGTCCTTTTGGGGTGTACCAGTACTTCCCTCACTCTTTGAAAGCCTCTAGTGATGGCAAGCTATTCCATTGATTGATTGGTCTCACCCTTAGGAAATTTCTCCTTAGTCCTAGGTTGCTCCTCTCTTTGGTTAGTTTCCATCCATTGTTCCTTTTTGTGCTTTGGAAAATAGATTGACTCCCTCATTTTTGTAGGAGCCCCTCAAATTTCCTGACAGAACAATTAGTGGAACAACTGGCCTCCAGAAGTTGTAAATGCTCCAACACTGGAAGTTTTTAAGAAGATGTTGGATAACCACTTGTCTGAAGTGGTGCAGGGTTTCCTGCCTAAGCAGGGGTTTGGACTAGAAGACCTCCAAGGTCCTTTCCAACTCCGTCATTCTATTTTAAATATTGGAACAGTGCTATTTTATTGTGAGTTGGACTAAGGAGAAATTTCCTAAGGGTAAGACCAATCAAGTTGGCCACGCCCACCCAGTCACATGACCAAGCCATGCCCATAGAACAGGTAGGGAACATTTTTGTATTTCACCACTGATTTATATATATATACATTAGTACACATATATTAATCACTTCCATTTTGAATACATAGTGGAAAGAGGAAACTTGGGAGTTGACAAGGTTGATGCTATATGGAACAAAACTGACTGAATCTGGATGTTCTCCAGTTTCCTGTGAAGTATTTATTCAGGTGGATGTAAAACCAGTAGTAAGAGGACTAAGTTCAAAATTGGACACTCACTTGTACGCTAAGGCCTGAGTGATTACAACTGGCCTTGTAGTGGTGAACACTTGGTTAATATGTGACTTGATGCATGATTGATTCATTTGGGCCATGTACAAGTAGCCGTTGACTTATGACCCTAATCTAATTTAATTTAATTAAAAGTTCTTATAGGCCGCCCAATCCCGTAGGACTCAGGGCGGCGTACAACAGAAATAAGAACGATACAATAAAATAATTTTAAAACATTTCATTACATTTAAAAACCAATTCATACTTGGGGGAATCCGCTCTTCTTCACCCCACCTGCTGGAAGAGCCATGTTCTCACGGCTTTACGGAAGGCCAGTAGAGTGGGGATAGTCCGGATCTCTGGTGGGAGTTGGTTCCAGAGAGATGGGGCTCCCACAGAGAAGGCTCTCCCCCTAGGACCCGCCAGCCGACATTGTTTGGCTGATGGGACCTGGAGGAGGCCAACTCTGTGGGACCTCACTGGTCGTAGGGAGGTATGTGGTAGGATGTGGTCCCGGAGGTAACCTGGTCCTGAGCCATGTAGGGCTTTAAAAGTCAAAACCAACACCTTAAATTGCGACCGGAGACTAATAGGCAGCCAATGCAGCTGGCGGAGAATAGGTGTTACGTGGGTGTATCTCGGAACACCCACCACAGCTCGCGCAGCTGCATTCTGTACCAATTGCAGTCTCAGGATGCTCTTTAAGGATAGCCCCATGTAGAGCGCATTACAGTAGTCAGTATGGAGCCTGTTTACCACAGTTGTATTTGCGGCAGTCATTAAGCAAATCATCCCGATTTGTTAAATGAAGATGGTTATTTAAATGAACATTGATCATTAAGCAAACCGATGGGTTGCTATGGACATTAAGCAAACCAACGGCTATGCTATGTAATTGCCAAAACCTGGAAGTGTGAGTGTTCCAATAAACCATTTGTGAAACATGATCATGTGACTGTAGAACACTGGAAATTATGACCATGTTGCGGAGTGCCTGAAATCTGGTCATGTGACCATGAGGGGAGAACAAAACTGGGTGGTAAATAGCCCCAAGGTAGGTGGTTATAATTTTGAACTGTTGCTGAGCAAGCAGTCATAAATTGACTCCCGGTAGAGAGGACTAGTTTAATGGAATGTGCGAGATGACCAGTTTTATTTGGCACTTCTCTACAATCTCTCCAGGCTGGTTTGTGTCTGGTGAGAACACCACTTCCTAACAAAGGTGCTCCTTCATCCTCTCCCAGTTGAAACTTAACTGCCACATACAAAGAACTCCGGGGTGGGTTTCACTTACCTTCGCCACCGGTTCGCGTCGAGACATTTCGCGCGCGTCCCCTCACGAGATTTCACTTCCGCGCATGCTCAGAAGATGCATTTAGCCTGAAACACAGCTGAGGAGCTCATCAGCTGTGCTTAGGGCGAAGAAATAAAGGTCAGTATTAACCTGAGGGACAGGTGGGAGGGCTTTTTTCAAAGCACAGAACACTATGAAGCCATCCAAACACAGGAAAATCGGCCGAAATTCAGAAAAAAAGATGGCGGCGAGCACGGACCGGCACAGACAGAACCGGATCCGTGACGCCAAAATTACATCACCAGTGGGTCGCTATTGGTTCGGGCGATCTGGTCCGAACCGGAAGGAACCCATCCCTGAAACAACTACCTTTTGTTGAAAATTCTCTCTTGTGTAGATTAACAAAAGATTAACTACTTGCAAAATAGGCACAGCTGCTGTGATAGCAACAGCTGTGTGTCTTCTCCCTGTATTTTGTGCCTGTGCAGCAGTTCAGTGACTGGTAGTCCTCTACTTATGGCCACTGCTGAGCCCAAAATTTATGTCAAGAGAGACATTATAAAGTTTGGCCCCATTTTACAACCTTTCTTGCCACAGTTGTTAAGTGAATCGCTAGTTGATAAGTTAATAACCTGGTTGTTAAGTGAATCTGGCTTCCCCATTGACTTTGCTTGTCAGAAGGTCGCAAAAAGGGATCACATGACCTTGGGACAGCAACGGTCATAAAAAATGAGCCAGTTGCCAAAAGAGCCGTGGTGGCGCAGTGGGTTAGATATTATATATTGCATATTGCAGGGTAACTCTGCCCACTGCCAGGAGTTCGATCCTGACCGGCTCAAGGTTGACTAAGCTTTCCATCCTTCCGAGGTCAGTAAAATGAGGAACCCAGATTGTTTGGGGGGTGGGGGCAACAGACTGACTAAACCGCATAGGGCTGTAAAGCACTGTGAAGTTGTGTATAAGTCTTAAATGCTAAGGCATAGGTTGCTGCAAAGATCGTAACAAAAAAACTGCCCTGTCACGTTTTTCAGTCCTTACAACGGTCACTAAATGAACCGTTGTAAGTCAACTACCGGTAATGCAGACCCAGGTTTGCAGTTGCCTGCAAGTTCTCTCGATGCTTTACGTTAAAAACGGCTCTAAAGTTATTAATCTGACATGCAGCCATCGCTCCTTACGCTTCTGTTGGAAGATTGCAATGAAGAGTGAACAAACTCGGAATTTGCAAGGACGGTGCCATGATATGTTAGCTGCCAGTTTCCTTGGATATTTGTAAGCTTAAAGGAGGGACAGACTTAAGAAAAAGAAGTCTTAGTTGTTAATGAGGTATTTTCCAAATCCCCCTCCGTTTAAGAGGGGGAAAAATATTTAACAATGATCATCGTTGAGAATAAAATCACTTCCTGCCATCACAGGTGAGGATAAAATCCATGTTGTGGCCTCACCTCGATCATCATTGCATAATCATGCAATTAATCATCACAAGCCGAAATAAAGCTTACCGGTGAAGAAAATAACCACAGTATATCGACATCCATCACAAGTAGAGACAAGCCTACAGGTAGTCCTCGACTTACGACCACAATTGAGCCCAACATTTCTGTTGTTAAGTGAGACATTTATTAAGTGGGTTTTGCCCCAAATTTACGACCTTTCTTGCCACAGTTGTTAAGTGAATCACTGCAGTTGATAAACTAGTAACCTGGTTGTTAAGTGAATCTGGCTTCCCCTTTGATGTTGCTTGTCAGAAGGTCCCCAAATGGGATCCTATGACCCTGGGACACTGCAACGGTCATACGTATGAACCAGTTGCCAAGCGTCTGAATTTTGATCACATGATCATGGGGCTCGTTAAGTGTGGAAAATAGTCATGTCACTTTTTTTCAGTGCCATTGTAACTTTGAACGGTCACTAAATGAACTGCTTTAAGTTGAGGGCTACCTGTACATTCTTTCGATGCCCTAATCCAGGGGCGCCAAACTCATGGCCCACGGGCCATATCCGGCCCGCAGGGTGTTTAGATCTGGCCCGTGGGGCTGCCCTGGAAACAGTAAAGGACCGGCCCACGGTACCTCTGTCAGAGGAAAGAGAGCTTGGGGAGGGGCGTGAGAGCAAGGAAAGAAAAAGAAGGAAAGAGGGGAAGGAAGAAGAATGAAGAGGGAAGGAAAAAGAAGGAAGGAAGGAAAGGAAGTTTATAATGAGAGTGAAGGAGGGTCTGAGGGAAGTCCTGCCTTAGCACTTGGCCACCACAGGACAGGTTAGGGTGTCAAGCCGAGGTGGCGCAGCAGTTAGAGAGCAGTACTGCAGGCCACTTTAGCTGACTGTGATCCACAGGTCAGCGGTTCAAATCTCACCGGCTCAAGGTTGACTCAGCCTTCCATCCTTCCGAGGTAGGTAAAATGAGGACCCAGATTGTTGGGGGCAATATAAAACATACATTGCTTACTGGTGTAAACCGCTTAGAGAGTGCTTGCACTGTGAGGCGGTATATAAATCTCACAAATTGAATGAATGAATGAATGAATGAATGAAGGAAGGAAGGAAGGAAGGAAGGAAGGAAGGAAGGAAGGAAGGAAGGAAGGAAGGAAGGAAGGAAGGAAGGAAGGTTATAATGAGAATGAAGGAGAGTCTGAGGGAAGTCCTGCCTTAGCACTTGGCCACCCCAGGACAGGTTAGGATGTCACAAGTGACATCAAGCTGGGCACGCCCACCCTGGCTACGCCCCGCCCTCAAACACAACCCTGATGCGACCCTCAAGGAAATCAAGTTTTAACCCCCGCGCCTTAATCTAACCAGTTCATTTTTCAGGATTTTTCCCTTTAAGGGACTGTAGGTGAGCTCCAGACAGGCCTCGGGAAAGGTAATGTAACTTGATTCTCACCCCTACTGATATTTTAAAGTCTTGAGAGTCTGATCTGGTAGCCTGATACTCAGCCTGGTAGCAGGTTACCATACCTGCCTGTTTGTGTTTGGAGATTACTTGTAAACCTCAAAGGTCTCCCTGCATGGTGAGAGCCATTCATGCAGCCCCTGTGAGGGATAGGGTCTTTCAGAGCATAGGGTTTTTTTTCCTTCCCAAACTTGGCAATTTTAAACTGGCTGGAGAATTCTGGGAGTTGAAGTCCACCCAGCTTAAAGTCCCCAAGTTTGAAAAAACTCCCCCCCCACCCAAGAAACTAATTTTGTCTCCCCCCCCCCCAATCCTTAAAAGACCTATTTGCTAACTCTCTGCATTTTTATTATTAATCTACGCCACCGATAGCCATCATTAATAGTTAACACGTGTCTGTTTATTCTGGATTTCAACTTCTAGATTTGAAACGCTGGCAACCCCCATGGGGGATTGAGCCTAAAAATGCAATTCCAACAATTTTAACAACGCACTTTCGTTTTCCACCCTTGGAGAGAGAAAAAAACTCCCCTTCCTTGCGGATCCCACACCCATTTCCCCCCTCCTTTTGGTTGGAAGCGGTGGTGACGGTGGTGGTTTAAAGCAAGCTCTTTTTCTGCTACTCTCGAGAAGTTCGGCCGGGTCAGAATTTTATTTTATTTTTTTCTAGGGAGCCTCGAAAAGGAGGCCGGGAGAAAGCAGAGGCTCGGAAAAGATCGATGCTGGTTCTTGCTACTCCGAAGCACACCGCGCATCTCCATCAAGGGGGCAATCCACAAACGCAGCCTCAGAAACCCACACACACACACAAACCCACACACGATTCCCCTCAGGCCTCTCCACTCATCCGCGCTGGCTTGTTTCTTCCTCCGCCTTCCTCCACCCGGGGCACCCCCGCCTCTCAGCCCTTCCAACTGCAAGCAGCTGCAAGCAGGTTGGGAACTGCAGCAAACGAGGGGGAGAGCCGCAAGCCGCTTGTAGAGCCCCCCCAAGTTGGGGAAAGGCTCTTTTGTCTCTCCGAAGCCAGAGATCCCGCTCCCGGGCTTTCCTCTTCGACCTTGCCGGCGTCCTGCGCTGGATCGGAAACGTGCGATCGCTACAGCGATCGCGGCCAGCCCGCCCTGCCAGATCCCCGATCGCTCCGGTTCCTGGGCCGGCCAGATCCAGAGGCTCCCTCCTCCCCCCCCCCCCCGCAAAAGCCTCGACCTCTTCGGGTGGCGCCTCTCCCAATCCGGTCGGGCCAGAAAAGCCAAACAAGGAGGGAGCTCGTCTTCCTCTCCTCCTCGCGCCTCCCTCTCTGCGTCGAGGGCTGGGCCGCTTCTCTCTCTTTCATTTCGTTCTCTCTCTCTCTCTCTCTCTTTTTCTCTCCTTCCCTCCGGGCTTGGCGGGTCCAAATATTTCCCCAGGACGGGCTCCCGGTTTTCCCCTTCGCTTTGGCTGGCGCTGCTGCTGGAAGCATCAAGAAGGAGGCGAGATTGCAAAAGCAAAGTCTCCCCCTCCCCCGTCCCGCCTAGCTCCAGTTTGGAAAGTGAGGAGGGGGCGCCTCGATCCCTTTAGAAGCAGAACGAGCCCGGCGCGCTGAGAACGCGCGAAACGAAAGGAGAAAAGTTGCTCCGGAGACCTTCGCGCGCAGGTGCGCGCTCCCGCCCAGGTGTATGTATGTGTGTGTGTGTGTTTGTCGATCAGGTGGGTCACAATACGGTGCCTCTTCTAACTGGAGGTTGCGGGGGGGGGGGGGAATTGTGGATTGGGAGGGGGGCTCGACCTATTGGGGGAGGCGTGATCACGAGGTGGGGGTAAGCTTCGTGGGTCTCGATCGCTTGATTCGATGCGCGGACTAGGAAAGGGAGGCTGTTCCTTCCAGGTTTGAATTGGGGGGGGGGGAAGCGGGTTGGATTGGAGAGCGGAGGCTAGAATCGGCCCCTCCGCCAAAGCTTGCTTGGGATGGGCAATTCAGGCCTGAAAAGGCAGTTCCAGCAAGCGCAGGATGCTATAAATAGATAATATAATATCAGTCCGCCAGCACCCCCCCCTTTCCCCCCCCCCCTTCATTCATTGCTGAGCTGGATGCCTGCCTCAAAACATTTTCTCCACTTGAAGTTTAGTGTGCAAATTCCAGATAAGGGTGTTTTAAAATAAATAAATAAATAAATAAAATCTAGTGCTTTGTAGAAATCTGCATGGATGGTTGCCTAGCTGGCTATATCCAACACAGGACATAGATAGACAATGGCTGCAGCTTAGATTTTATTTCCTTCCTTTTGAAAGGCCCACAATAGGAAATCGAGTGTTTTGGCACAGATCTTATCATGCACCTTCAGGTAATGTTAAAATGGTAAGGTAAGCATTGTACCTCAGGTTTATTTATTTTAATTTATATAACTGCCTCGCTCTCCTAAGCTGCTCTCCAGTTTGGCCTCTTCAAAATTCCTTTCTGTGTGAAGTGGCTCTTAAAAATTCCTTTTTATGTGAGGTTGCTCTAGCAAACCTCTTCTCTGTTGTTAAGGAAGTGGAAAAGCTGAAATTAACAGCTGAAATTGGCCAAAAGAGCTGGCGTGGAACAGAGCAAAGTTCAGAGAGCCATCACTGTTGATAGCTTGTCTCTCAAAACATGCTAGTGCTATCTGATAAATTAAGCGATGTTTTGAGATGGCTGTTTGCAGAGGCATAGATATGAAAAACTGTAAAATGGTGAGCCAAAAACTCAGCGAAAGGGTTCAAGGTGAACAGGGAGTTCTATGAATAGGTGAGATGTCCCTTCGGATAAACGTGTGAGGCATTTATTACTACATTTATTGGCAACTTTAAGATGTGGACTTCAACTCCCAGAATTCCCTAGCCACTGTGCACTTCAACCCCCAGAATTCTGCAGTTGGCATGCTGGCTTGGGAATTCTGGGAGTTGAAGTCCATATATCTTAAACATGCCAAGGTTGAGAAACACTGGTTTAAGGAATATTTGCACTGAGGCCCCAGAGAGTCTTCCCCCTAATTTTAATGTAAGGATGCACTCACAGATTCTCAGTGACAAGGAGAAAAGAATTTGTATCTGTTTATAGCAGTGTTTCTCAACCTTGGCAACTTTAAGATAATAGAATAGAGCTGGAAGTCCAGCCTCCTGCTCAAGCAGGAAACCCTATCCAGTGATTGCGAACCTTTTTTTCCTCGGGTGCCACACGAGTGCCCACACCCATAATTCAATGCCCCCCCTGCACCCCGCCCCCTGCCTATGCATGCGTGACCCCCACCCCCGTGCTGCCCCACCCCCGCTCATGCACACGCAATCCCTCTGCGCTCCCCTGCACATGTGCGCACGACCACCACCCCGCACCCCATTTTGGGCCTAGCAGGCCCCCTGAAGCCTCTGGAGGCCGGAAACAGCCCGTTTCCAGACTTCCGGTGGGCCCGGTAGTTTTTCGCCCTCCCCAGTCTCCAGAGGCTTTCTCGAAGCCTGGAGAGGGTGAAAACGGGCTCCTCTGCTCCCCGGAGGCCCTCCGGAGGCCGGAAACGGCCCATTTCCCGACTTTCAGTGGGCCCAGTAGGCCCGTTTTTCACCCTCCCCAGGCTCCAGAGGCTTTCCTGAGCTAGGGCAACGACTCGCGTGCCCGCAGATATGGCTCCGTGTGCCACCTGTGGCATGCGTGCCATAGGTTCGCCATCATGGCCCTATACAATCTCAGACAAGTGACTGTCCAGTCTCTTCTTAAAAACCTCCAGTGATAGAGCGCCCATGATTTGTGAAGGCAACCTGTTCCACTGATTAATTGTCCTCACTGTTAGGAAGCTTCTCCTTCATTCCAGGTTGCTTCTCTCTTTGATCAGTTTTCAGCCATTATTTCTTGTCTTTCCCTCTGGTGCTTTGGAGAATAATTTGACCCCCTCTCCTTTGTGGCAGTCCCTCAAATACTGAAATACTGCTATCATGTCACCCCTAATTCTTCTTTAGACTACCCAGCCCCAAAATCTGCAGCCATTTTCATATGGTTTAGTCTCCAGGCCTTTGATCATCTTAGTTGCTCTTCTCTGAACTTTTTCCAAACTTAAAAGACTTCAACTCCCAGAATTCTGGGATCTTGGCTGGCTGGCTGAGGAATTCTGGGAATTGAAATCCACAGAGACTTAAGAAGCCCTGGCTTATAGATACTGCTTTCATTATTATCTTTTCAATGCATTCACCACCACCACCACCACTACCACCAAATTAGAGGTAGCTAAGGTATATAACTGTTTCCCTTAGGGCAAAGTCTATTTATCTCAGTGGGAGTTACTTCTGAATAATGATGAGCACTCAAAATTTCACAATTAGATCTTATAGTTGCTACATTTTGGGAATGGCGTTCTTGCATTTTTGAGGATTGAAGAGATGGTTGGGGCAATCCAGTGATGCCACAGCAAGACAGATATGCCTAAGATTAAAAAAAAACAGGTTTTGACTTGATGATTTCTTACACTGTGGGAATATTCCTTTGTGCTGCCAGTCTGTAGCTCTCTAGGTTCATTTCATATTTTGAGTTCACGCCATTCCAAAAGAATTGTCCTGTCCCGAATTTAGGCTTGCTTTATAGGGAAGAAAGATTTTGTAGATATAAAACAGTGTCTACAATTTTGGAACAGCTTAGAAGTGGTGCTGAGTTCCCACATGTGGCTAAATCAGGATTGTTAAATTATAATTTCTTGAGCAAGTCATAGTAGCCAAATCTGCTTCTAATAGAATAGAATAGAATTAGAATAGAATTCTTTATTGGCCAAGTGTGATTGGACACACAAGGAATTTGTCTCTGGTGCATATGCTCTCAGTGTACATAAAAGAAAAGAGACATTTGTCAAGAATCATGAGGTACAACACTTAATGATTGTCATAGGGTACAAATAAGCAATCAGGAAACAATATTAATACAAATCGTATAATGCTAAATTAGAATAGATGGATTTACAGCTGATGTTAAATCAAAATCAAGACACATTGGGATTCAGTGGGAATGAAGGAGAGCAACTATGCAAAATCAGCAAATCAAGATATAGATTAAATTGTGAATGCATTAAGAGACAGAAAAAAAGAGACAGGAAGACAGACTCTTAATTCCAAATTTAGCCTAATCTCTGCTTTTACTATAAAGTGAAAATGTAATTTCGTTTTTTTGGGGTGGGAGAATAAGTGTGGGAATATTTGAACACTCTTCCCCACTCCCAATGTTTCCACTACTCAGAGATTAGGCTAAATGATTATAGAATTACAAGCTGTCCCTTTTTCTGTATCTCGGTGCATTCAGAAATTCAACTCATAACCTGCATTCTCTAACACATCTCAAGGAACACTAGATCAAATGGAAAACTGACTGAGTAAATTGGATAGAAAAGAGTTGATATGGGATGAGTGAAAATGTATGGATTGCTTTTCAATATACAAAATAATAAGGTAAAATATATTTGCCCTCACATCAAACTTTTTGGAATAGCAATAGCACTTAGACTTATATATCGCTTCATAGTGCTTTACAGCCCTCTCTAAGCGGTTTACAGAGTCAGCATATTGCCCCCAACAATCTGGGTCCTCATTTTACCGACCTCAGAAGGATGGAAGGCTGAGTCAACCTTGAGCCTGGGGAGATTTGAACAGCTGAACTGCTGAACTAGCAGTCACTGAAATGGGTTGCAGTGCTGCTTTTAACCACTGCGCCACCTCGGCTCCTAATAAGTCATTATTATTCCTGCTGTTCCAGACACAAAGTAACATAATAGGTCACAATAATTGAACTGAATGTATTTTCACTAACTATTTTCAGTGAACCAGTTGTGCCCACTTATCCTCTCACTTTTAAAATGACAAAAAGCCATTTAAGGCTTTCTCTTATATGTTTCTTATAGTCGAGTCCAGTGGTTCTCAACCTTGGCAGACTTAAAGATCGGTGGACTTCAACTCCCAGAATTCCCCAGCTAGTATGGGCTGGTTGTGGAATTCTGGGAGTTGAAGTTCACCCATTTTCAAGTTGCCAAGATTGAGAAACAGTGATTTAATCCTTGCCACACCCCAACTCTTCCTCCCTTGCTTGTTCTCTTTTAGGCAATTAGTTCATCAATTTAAAACTGCCTCCTCCATTTTAGAAGGAGGCAAAGGCCCACTTGTGACTGGAATTAGCATGGTGTGATAGTTTGGAGCTCCAGGATGATGGTGATACCGTACTGTGGCTTCTTTTTCCTATTGAAACAACAATATGCTCTCTTTTTTTGTGTGTGTAAAAACACAGAGGAGAAATGCCCACTTCCTCTTTTATCTAGTTTGTCCATAATGCTAGAAGAAATTGTATGATGTGGCAATCCGTTCTACTTGCCCTTAAGTAAAGTGCTATCCACTATCTCTATTTTCCTGAACAGAGAAAATTATATTCCTGACAGCCAACGTCCGGAACAACCGTAAGCCTGGATGACCCTTAATTTATGGACAAGCTCAATTGTGGTTTACTTGAAGAATGAGTCAGCAACTTCAGGATTTGAAACACTACTAATCAAACAGGCGCAGAGAAACCCACCAAGTTAACCAGCATTCTTTGCAGTGGGAATCCTTTCCGGGAAAATTTTCAGCCCCAAATTGACTTTTAATTTTCACTTTCCAACGTCGCTGGTAAAATAAACATCCTGGGCTGGAGGCCTTCTTTGGAGAGAACCAGGATTTATTCCCCGTGCAATGTTCTTAAACAGAGCCAAGTCGTGGCTCCCTAGATTGTCGTGGTGGAGAGGAAAGAAGGACTTCAACCAGAAGGAGCATTTGAAGGAAAAACCGGAGGTTTCCGTGAAATGCACGGGGCCTCCCAAGGCAAGGTGGTGGAGTGGCCGTCGGCTTTTGGAAACGATTGGATGGGGCCAAGGCTCAGCGGCTGGAGGGCACTCGCTGTTTGCTGGGATACCTCAATATGTGGCTCCTCACAAACCATCGGTGGAGTCTCCAGAGCATTTTCAGATTTGCTTCAACTTCACTCGACACCTCTTTGATTTGTGCGTGGTGACTCTGCTCTGTGCATCCTCTCCGGCTTTCCGGTTGGTTATGGATATTTTGGGATTTGGAGGACCCTTGAAGGTTTGGCTCCATGGCTTTGCCTGTTTCTTGGTCAGCGCCTATGGGATGTACTTGGTTCTTTGGTTGGTCCAAGAGTATCTGTTGCAATTTGCCTGTCTTTATGGGTTTTTACAGACCTTGGTTTTGTGGGTCAGCATCCGCGCTGGATCGCCAGAGTCTCAAGAGGACAAACAAGCTGCTGGACTCGATACAGATCCAGATGGCGAGCAGCCTGCGGCTAATGGATGTAAGCAAGAATCGCCACTATGAGGAGGAAGGTTGGGTTGACCCACCTTTTGTGTCAGGGCGGGGACTGAAGCCCGAGAGATTGACTGAAGTGGGCCCTGGAGAATCAAAAGGAGTAACTTATATCTTGTGTTTAAGATGGCTGGACAGAAATTGGGAGAAGAAAAAGGTAATAAGGAGAAACGGTATTTCTCAAAAACGAGTAATGACTCAAAAATAAGCACTACATCCGCAGAACTTTCCCATATAGATTGTTTTAAATTCTAGTTCTCAGTGGCTGCAAGGAAAGAAACTAACAGATGGGATCCATCCAGAATTATCATCATCTAGGGGGGCTCAGCAAACATCACAGAGGGAAGAGGTGTGAGATTCTTCTACCTTAAAGACATAAACCAATCTCAGCCTGGTTTGGGTGTTATGGCTACCCCTAGAGGATTCTGGGAACTGTAGTTTTTGAAGGGAAGAGGAGACAGAAATTATTAACTCTCTTTTTGGGGTTCTTGATGAGAGTCATCTTAACCTCTGGTTTGAATCTGTAGTGTCCAGATAAAATATTTTTTCAAAAGAAAACAAATAACATCCAAAATATAGCCAATTCCTGCATATTTACAAGGGCCTACGATTTCCCCCTGCTTCGGCCTCTTACTGCTTTCTGGGTAGCAGTGACCTGGTGAAGACCATCAAGAATAAGCAGCTGAAAATAAAGTGTATGTGCTGTTCCTATATTTATGGTCTACTCTAGCCCAACTAGGTCTCCCAACTTGGCAACGTTAAGACTTGTGGGCTTCAACTCCCAGAATTCCATGGCTGGCTGAGGAATTCTGGGAGTTGAAGTCCAGAAATCTTAATGTTGCCAAGTTTGGAGGAACCCCCCCTCCTGGTTTAGCCAATAAGCAAACAGTTGCCTTTTAAAACAGGTTGGATGGACTAAAAACAATGGCTCATTTAAAAGCCTAGAGAAGAGCCAGTAGTTGAATTTTCTGGGGATAAAATCCAGTGTATCCAAGAATCTACCCTCTTTTGCCAGGGAGAAAAGTAAGAGAAGACATAATAGTTGTATCCCTATCTGAGCCATGGACGATATGTAGCCCAGTGGAGGGGAAGGAGAGGTCTGCCTTCCAGACGATTGAGAAGTGGACATCTGAAAGGCAGATGGCTTTAGTGCAGTTGGCAAGACTGGTAAAAGATCCACAGGAGTCCTAGTGTGGGTGACAGGGAATCCAGGAAGATTAAATATCTGGCACCCCTTCTCAGAATACCAGCAGAAATAAAAACCCTGAATTCATTCCTGAGCTGGACCTATTGCTGCTTTTTATGTGGCCGAGTTGGCCTTTTCCAGCTAATTCTAGTAGAATTGTTGATGGGGGAGGACAGACGTTTAGAATAATACTCTGTTTCTTCCACCCAATATCTCAGGGAGAAGCAGTTCTGAGCCTACAGTTTCAATATCCCCAATTGCCCGGGGCTCTCACCAGCAACCAGATTTTTACCCAGTTTTGAGAAACACTGGCTCTTCTCCTCGTTTTCTTGACTCCTTTCTCATTCTTTGGCAATATTTAGATCACTGAAACAGGGTCCACATCACCTTATGGAAAAGAGCTGTCCTGAGCCAAAGAGTGGCTTAGTTTTATATTGTCCAGGCGGACATACAGAATCGGTGACTCATGTATATTTCCCTTTCCCCGGTCTCACCGAGCATACAGAATGGTGAATTGGCAGCTAAGCTGTCTCCAGGATAACACAGGTCCATCACTGATATGTGTTTGTAATGTGATTTGTTTTCAATTTCTTGAATAGCCTTATCTCAAAGCAAGTCACCACCACCACCCCTGCATAGGTCATTTCAACTATCCATGCACAGGTTGTCCTTAGAAGCAGGAAGAATAGAAAGTAGATGTTGGACGCCACAGGAGGTAGAAGCCAACAGAGAAGTTAGGGGGCTGGTATTTTGGGGGAAATCCGAATATAGGGTTGTGTTTGTTTTGAGGAAGAATGGTGAGGAAGCTGATTCTGGTAAGGTCTGTAGGTTGCTAATTGCAGAATTAGGAATTCTTCAATTAAGGTTGGCATGTTTCACTTCCTTTGAAATGTTCTACAGCAGGAAACCCTCCTAGATATTTATGACTGTAATCTCCACGGGATTTGAAATCCAAAAAGAATCCAGATGGAGGGCATTAGGTTCCCTGCTCTTGATCCAGATTCTAGCACAAAGTCCGTGCCTTTGACTAAAACGGGTGTGTGTGTGTCTCCAAACTTGGGAACTTTTAAGACTTGTGGACTTCAACTCTCAGAATTCCAGCATGAGGAATGGCTGAGGACTTCTAGGAATTGAAGTCCACAAGTCTTAAAGTTCTCAAGTTTGGAAACTCTTGATCTAGAGCAAGGATGGGCAATCTGTGGCCTCCCAGGTGGTAATAAACTACAATTCTCAGCCTTTTCCATCATGGCCCAAGTTATCTGGCAATGGTGGGGGTTGTCCAGATTCGACATTCCTCTTCTACCGTATCAGACAACCATCTCATGAGAAGGTTCAGCTTAGCCTACTGCAGATCCCTTTTATGATACATGATGTGTCACTTCCACAGTCCCAGATGCGATGAAGTCTTTGACTCAAATGTTCTCAATGCTCATAAATTCCTTTTCCTAGAGGCATCTACCCTCACTTCCTTCTGCAAATGGAATCCAGCCTTTCTCAGTGTAGCCCTTCTATTATCCTATGCAACAACCCTGGAGGACTATCAGCTGGGCCGCAGGGGTAGGCAAAGTTGGCTCTTCTATGACTCATGGACTTCAACTCCCAGAATTTCTGAGCCAATCATGCTAGCTTAGGAACTCTGGGAGTTGAAGTCCACGAGTCATAGAAGAGCCAACTTTGCCTACCCCTGAGCTGGGGAAACCTTGAGAACCTGGGGGGATATTATTTCAAAAGGCAGTGATGTCCCATGCAGTGTGGCGGCTGACAGCTGTGCCGTTCCCAAACTCAATTTTGGCACGCAAGAGCTGGGGGAAGGAAGGAGGCCTCATGACACGTCAGCTAACCTTGGGAATATACAAGTAAGCAAATCCTCTTCCCAAGCTCTGGGGCTTTGGCAGCTGACTGTTCCAATGGGTTGCCAGGACAGTCCTATCCATAGCGCCTCTGGTGCCGTGCCTTCAGATGACTCATTTAAAAAAATCCCTTTTGCAATACTGTGCAATACAAAAGAGCCTTTCAACTTCTCCCTCTTTTCTTTTTCTCCACAATACACATCTGGCTGGAGGGCAGGGCAAGCCACTCAACCAGCACATCTTCCCTCCTTTCCCGAAATAGCAAAACTGACTGACGCTTGGCTCTAACTGTAGTTTCAGTGAAGACCAGAGGAGCTTTAGAACTAAGGCAAAATCCACCAGCATCTTCCTCCTCTTCTGAGCACAAAGGTTTGTCCTCCCAGCCCCAGCCAAGTCCCCTCCAAAATTAGGAAACTACTGTACTATTCCATCAACTCTCATTCGTAGTGCTGGTGGCTGA
Organism: Diadophis punctatus similis; assembly: GCA_023053685.1. Classification (NCBI taxonomy): domain Eukaryota; kingdom Metazoa; phylum Chordata; class Lepidosauria; order Squamata; family Dipsadidae; genus Diadophis; species Diadophis punctatus. The sequence goes on from JALIGW010000067.1 coordinate 1,187,565, forward strand.
GGCGATGTAGTCTCGTCCAGGGGCCTCCAAACTTGGCAACTTTAAGACTTGTGGCCTTCCAACTCCCAGAATTCCTCTATGCTATGCTGGCTGAGGAATTTTGGGAGTTAAAAGTCCAGCAGTCTTAAAGTTGCCATGTTAAAATAGAGACCCCTGGTCTAGTCCAAAGACAGGCCTAGCTAAGAAGAAGGAAGGAAGAGAATTAATCAAGATGTATCTTAAGAGCTCATTGGCTTTTACTATTTTTTTTTAGTAACCTCTTCCCCTTTGGCTGGGGAAAAAACTCCCCCCTCCCCCATTTTTAAAAGAAGAAAGCAGCCCAAGACCATCTCTTCTTGAGAGGCATTTGAAATGACCTGTGCTGTAGGCAGGTGGAGAGAAGATTTGCACTTTTCTTCCCCTCAAGCAGTAGAATTAATTCTCCCAAAAAAGCTCTGTTAAAAAAGAAACTGGAACTTGTTTTTCCTGCCTTTCTGATTCTCTCTTATATGTGTCCTAACTTCACAACCACAGAAGGAAATGACAAGATTATTTTCCATCTTGATTATTCCCTCTGTACATAGATTGTTTTTTTTTTTAAATCTTTTTTTACAGGCTTTAGAAGTATTGACATGGGGAAACTATGACATCCTCACTCTTTGCCAAACTCCCAAGTACATATTTTTTAAATTTATATAAGTAACACCTCCAAAACGGCATGTGTTGAAGGTGTTACAAATTTACTGTGACGTGCCAGGCATTAGCCAATAGGTACTGTGACGGTTCACACCAAAAACATGCCATTATACCAGATCTCTTGCAATACAGTATTGTTACGTTCACCATTGGTGGGCTAGTAGGATTATTATACGCATATACAATCCTGGATCATTTATTAGGAAAACTGTGAAAAAGCATTTGCCAATTGTGGAAGTGCAAAAGGGGGAAATGTGATAAAAAGGATTCTTCCCATTCCCTCAATTGTGCCACCTCTTACACACTGAACTATACCTCTGTCCTGGTTCCTAATGTTATTTCGCACCACTCTAGGAGTCTAGGCGTTCTCTATGGCCTTTTTAAGGAGAACATTGCTGTCTATGGGGTATGGGACAAATGGCTTTTTTTGGAAGAAATGTTTGACGGATAGGGAAAAAAATTGCATGGAATAAGGGTGTGTGGATGAGAGAGGTACGGTACATGAATGAACCTGCATATGTTCCAAGCCCTGTTTGTCATTAAATGCTACTTGTTCTGGATCTGGTTATTTTTCCAGTATGTTAAAATATACCTATATATATATTTAAATAAAAGGAAAATTTCAATGAATACGGTAGCTTATATCTCATCACAGCCAGATGACTCGGTTATATCTAATTACAGCCAAATGAATCAATGAACTTTGTGCGGCTAGTCCTCGCGACAGTTTGGATAAAGACTTTTGCGCACAGGCAGCTTAAACCGTCTTTCCGACATGTCTGAATGGGGGTTCCAGCAGCCAGGATCTTTACTTATATCGTTGGGGTTGAAATGTGCAATTCTTAAGATCTGTGTTGTCATTGTTCCAGAAACTGAGGGTGAAGGAAAGTGAAACTGTGGGAGAGATGTTTAATTTCTGAGTTCTTCCCTGTTCTCTCTTGCAAAATGCTCCCCCCCCTGTAGTTTTCACTCTCAATTTTACTCAATTTCTTTTGAGCTGAGAAAAGCAAATTATTTAAGACAGTTGAGACAGGAGGTGAGGCATTTGCAGTGCAGAATTGGCAGATGAGGGAAAGGTTTAATTGCAGTGGTGGGTTCCTACCGGTGCGGTCCACTCTGTTGTCCCGGTAGCGGCCCGCCGATTGCGCAATTTGCGCGTGATGGCTCCAGTGCTGTCTTCGCTGGTTTGTCCCAAATATTTGGCCTTTTTTTGCTTCCTGCGCATGCGCGGAAGCAAAATCTTGCGAGGGGACGCGCACGAGAGAGAGATTTTGGTGATTTTTAAAAAATCACCGAAATCGTGCACGCACGCGCGTTCCCTCACAAGATTTCGGTGATTTTTTGCTTCCTGTGCATGTGCGGAAGCAAAATTTTGCGAGGGGGTGCGCGCGCGAGATTTTGGTGATTTTAAAAAAATTACTGAAATCGTGCACGCACGCGCGTCCCCTCACAAGTTTTTGGTGATTTTTTGCTTCCTGCACATGCATGGAAGTAAAATCGTGCGAGGGGACGCATGCGTGTAGCGAGCAAGCACACGCGTGAAACGTGATGATGTGCGTGCAGCACACCGGTAGATAGGTAAGAGGAACCCGCCTCTGTTTAATTTGCCCTGGAAAGCCACAAGAAATGTTTCAGGATCTCCTTGAAGACCAAGAGTTATATGACAAAGAATAGGGTCCTTTTCATCTATTTCTGTGCTCAGTTCTTAATATCAGTCCTAGTTACATGGCCAACAGTACAGATAGTCCTTGACTTACGACCATAATTGAGCCCAAAATTTCTGTGGTTAAGTGAGACGTGTTAAGTGAGTTCGGCCCCGGTTGTTAAGCGAATCTGGCCTCCCCATTGGCTTTGCTTGTCAGAAGGTTGCAAGATGTGATCACATGACCTTGGCATACAGCAACGGTCACAAGTATGAACCAGTTGCCAAGCATCTGAATTTGGATCACGTGATCATGGGAGTGCTACAAAGGTCGTAACTGAAAAATAGTCAAAAGTCACTTTTTTCCAGTGCTGTTGTAACTTTGAACGGTCCCTAAATAAACTGTTATTGCCACCTTGAATTATTTATAAAAAAATAATAAAGGCAGGATAAAAATAAACAAATCAAGATGGAGGCTTAAAACGCTGCTCCTGATCATGCATTCCCACCAGTTGCCATTTTGACTTTTTTGACACACACACACACACACACACACACACACACCTGTGCTGACTAAAATTATACATCTTGCTAAGTAAGCCTGTGGCCTGTTTGTTTTTGTCCTACCATGTTATAAACTAACTATTGTAGTTTATATGTGAAGAATTATGGTGTAGTGGGCAGCTTGAATCCAGCCAAATGTGTGTGTTTTTCTAAACCGCAATTAAAAACGATGGATTAATGCAAGGTCCCAGTCACAAAATGTGCAATGCTGGCCCAATGAGTTCAATGTTGTTTACACCACTTTCCACAACATGGTGCCCTTCTGATTTCCTGTGTGTAGTGTGGATGGCAGGTTTTCGAGGCAATGTTTGGTCCAGTTTTAGAAGACTGATTTTAGCTTATTGCTGAAATGAAGCTGCTCTTGGGATCTTGCCTTTTGGTGGCACATATAGGCTATAGGTAGTCCTCAACTTACGACCACAGCTGGGGCTAGAATTTCTATTCCTAAGCACGGTGGTTGTTATTGAGTTGCTCCCGACTTTACAACTTTTTTTGCCACAGTTGTTAAGGGAATTGTGTGGTCATTAAGTGAATCTGTCTTCCTCCATTTGATTTCACTTGTCAGAAGCTGGCTAGGAAGATCGCAGACGGGGGAATCACAGGATTCCGGGATGCTGCAGCCGTCCATCCTAAATACATGCCGGTTGCCAGGCACCTAAAATTCGATCACGTGACCATGAGAATGCTGCAACGGTCATAAATGTGAGGACTGGTTGTAAGTCCCTTTTTTCAAGGCTGTTGTAACTTGGAATCGTCACTAATAAAATGGTTGTAAGTTGAAGACTTCCTGTTCAGGTCTGTTTCTATCCAATGCAATCCTAAATTACAGAGGGATTCAATCAAGATCGAGTGAGGTACTAATATCACTTTATAAAGCCTTAGTAAGACCACACCTAGAATACTGCATCCAGTTTTGGTCACCACACTATAAAAAAGATGTTGAGACTCTAGAACAGGGATCCTCAAACTTGGCAACTTTAAGACTTGTGGACTTCAACTCCCAGAATTCCTCAGCCAGCAAAGCTGGCTGAGGAATTCTAGGAGTTGAAGTCCACAAGTCTTAAAGTTGCCAAGTTTGAAGACCTCTGCTCTAGAAAAAGTGCAGAGAAGAGTAACAAAGATGATTAGGGGATTGGAGGCTAAAACATACGATGAACGGTTGCAGGAACTGGGCCTGGCTAGTCTAGTGAAGAGAAGGACCAGGGGAGACATGATAGCAGTCTTCCAATATTTGAGGGGTTGCCACAGAGAGGAGGGGGGTCAAGCTATTTTCCAAAGCACCCGAAGGCCAGTCAAGGAATAATGGATGGAAACTGATCAAGGAGAGATTCAACCTAGAAACAAGGAGACATTTTCTGACAGTGAGAGCAATCAACCAATGGAACAGCTTGCCTTCAGAGGGTGTGGGAGCTTCATCGCTGGAAGCTTTCAAGAAGAGACTGGACTGCCATTTGTCAGAAATGGTGTAGGGCAGTGATGGCGAACCTTTTTTTCCTCGAGTGCCGAAATAGTGCACGCGCACGCTATCACACACACGTGCGTGCCCACACCCATAATTCAAAGCCCCTCACTCGCCCCACCTCCCTGCGCATGCGTGCGCGACCCATCCCACTCCCCCGTTTCCCGACTTCCAGTGGGCCCGGTAGGCCCGTTTTTTGCCCTCCCCAGGCTCCAGAGGCTTTCTTGGAGCTTGGGGAGGGCAAAAACGCTCCACCCCCGCCACCCTGGAGGACCTCCAGAGGCCAAAATCGCCCTCCCAGAGCCTCCGCACGAGCCAAAAATCAGCTGGCGGGCACACACATGCGCACTGGAGCTGAGCTAGGGCAACGGCTTGCGTGCCGGTAGATATGGCTCCGCGTGCCACCTGTGGCACCCGTGCCATAGGTTCGCCATCACTGATGTAGGGTCTCCTGCTTGGGCGGGGTGGTGGTGGAGTGGACAAGATTACCTACAAGGTCCCTTCCAACTCTCTCAATCTGTTTATCCTGTGACATTTAAAGAAACACATAAAATGCTTAAATGCTTCTTTTGAGATGATTGAAGTGCCCAGAACAACATATTTGCAAAAATTGGAGAAATGTTGTTATCTGCACATTCCTCTGAGATGGGCGGATTAATCACTTCGTGCTGGAATTTGAAAATACCAAGTTTCTTCAAAATGTGCCTCTCCTTGATCCCTGCCTCAAATCAGTTTTGCTGGGTCCAAATGTGTTTCAAGGCCTCTACATTATACCGGTAATCCTCGACTTACGACCACAATTGAGTCCAAAATTTCTGTTGCTAAGCGAGACATTTGTTGAGTTTTGCTCCATTTTATGGCCTTTCCTGTCACAGTTGTTAAGTGAATCACTGCATTTGTTAAGTTAGTAACATTGTTGAATCTGGCTTCCTTATCGACTTTGCTTGTCAGAAGATCGCAAAAGCGGATCATATAACCCAGTGGTGAAATTCAATTTTTTTAAACTAACGGTTCTGTGGGCGTGGCTTGGTGGGCGTGGCAGGGGAAGGATACTGCAAAATCCCCATTCCCACCCCACTCCTGGGGGAAGGATACTGCAAAATCCCCATTCCCACCCCACTCTGGGGCCAGTCAGAGGTGGTATTTGCCTGTTCTCCGAACTTCTCAAAATTTCCACTACCGGTTGTCAGGTGTGCTTCCATTCAAAGTCCAGGAAATAAAAACCCCAACTCCTTGTTGATAGAGATGAGTACTTTTACTAGACAAGAAGTGATAGCAACAAAAGGAAAGCAAGTTCTGAGGCAAAAGGCAGGCAAAATGCATATACAAAGAATCCCAAAACCCTCCCTCATTACCTCTCTGGGCAATTCATCCAATCCCCAAGTCCCAAGATGTCAGGTGGGTGCACCCCCCCCCCCTTTGGTCTTCCACATCTGGTCCAAGAAGCCGTTGACCTTGAGCAGGCTATAAACATGTCCATGCAGCCTGGCAGTCAGTGGTGAGAACTTTCCTCCCTAACTTCCTAATCAAACACAAGTAGAGCAACCTCCAGCATGCTTCCCCCCCTCACCCAAATACCTAACCTCCCCCCCTCCATTTCTATGGCAGCCGAAGCAAGCAGGCAGAGTGGAGGCTGACATTGGTTCTCCAGAACCTGTCAGAACCTGCTGGATTTCACCCCAGGACACTGCAACGGTCATAAATATGAGTTGGTTGTCAAGCGTCTGAATTTTTGATCACGTGACCATGGGGATGCTGCAACGGTCGTAAGTGTGAAAAAGGGTCATAAGTCACTTTTTTTCAGTGCGGTTGTAACTTTGAACGGTCAGTAAACAAACCGTTGTAAATCAAGAATTACCTGCGGTTTCATGGGCTTGCTTTGCTTTTAAATAAAGAAGAGCACGTGTCTTCTCGTTAGAAAATAAATTTTATTTAAAACTACAAGCAATTGCTTCTCCGAGCAGATGAGGCAGGTCAGCTTCAAGGGGGTGATTGATTCCTGCTGAGCTGGGATGTAAAGCTGATGGGAGAAAAAGAACAATAATACAAAATAAAAGAAGACATCAGGAGGGTAATGTGGAGAACTGGAAACTCTAGTGTTTATAAGTGATAGAGACATCGCTGTGTGTGTGTGTGTCAAAAAAGTCAAAATAGCAACTGCGACTCCATGATCAGGAGCAGGGTTTTAAGCCTCCATCTTGATTTGTTTATTTTTATCCTGCCTTTATTATTATTTTTATTAATAATTCAAGGTGGCAAACTTACCTTATGCTCCTTCCTCCTTCCTATTTTCCTCATAACAACAACCTTGTGCGGTGGGTTCCCCCATGCCCCTAGAATTGTCAAGGCTGCAAAATAGAAGCCCAAGCTTGGAGACCGTGGGTTTGCTCAGATGTTCATTTTCCCTTCTGTCTTTCTTTTATATTCACTGCCCTTGTTTCCCTCAGCACCTTGGCCTAGCGTTGGATGCCCCTAGATTAAAAAATTGACTGTAGATACAATCAAATTGCATCATACAATCAGAAGTTTGGTAGCTTACAGATCGGTATGAAGAAGCCACAATTAACAAAATGCCAGGCATGAAGAGGCACAAAGCTGGCTAGTTTAAGGGTGGGCGGAAGGCCTGAAGGTAAGCATTCACATGTGCAGAAGAGAGGATACAAAAATAAAAGAATAGGCCTTTTATCTCTGGTTAATGTGTACACAGGTAATCCTCCACTTATAATCAAGATTCCAGAGTTACGGTCAGAAGCCATGTTGCTTGTGAAGCAGATCACCACGTGAGTGAATCCAACTTTACGACATTTTTTGTGGCAGTTGTTAAATGAATGCCATGGTCGTTAAGTAAAATCATTATATCCCATGGGTGGGTTTTTTGGGTTTTTTTTGCCGGAAATCAGAAATAAACGCCAGAAAGCTGCAAAGAATGTAAAAAATCAGGTGCCTACATAAATTTGAAAAATAAATAAAATAAAATAAAAATGGCTCTTCCTTCCACTCCTTGTGCCACATTTTAGTCTCTTTTCCAGGGATCTGCTTCTTTCTCCTGGTTTTATGTCCACAATGTGGAAGAAAACGCTTACTTCACCATTTAAGTTCAAATGCTGTGCAAACTGAGTCCCGAGGGAGTAGGGCGGCATAGAAAAACTACCAAATTAATAAATAATAAATAAATAAATAAATAAACTATGACTGAGGTAAGTAAATCTCTTAGAAACCATGGCTTGTTTCACTGTGCTGGGGCTATGCCATACAAACTAGGTCTACGTCAGAGGTGGGTTCCTCCCGATTCGGATTGGTTCGTCTGAACCGGTAGCTACCCGCTGGTGATGTCATGATGTCATGGAACCGGTTTGGCCGCCACCATCTTTTTTTTGAATTTTTTTGAATTTATTTTTTTCTTCTGAGCATGCGCAAAAGCCGAGTTTCCGGCACTGTGCATGCGGTCGCCATCTTGTTTTTGGCTTTTTTGGGGGGGGGGGGCGGATTTTTATTTTTTATTTTTTCGGCACTGCACATGCGGCGTGGCCACACGGCGCGGGAGGAAGCGAACCGGCAGCGAGGTAAGTTAGAACCCACCCCTGGTCTACATGTGCAAAGGATTACAGAAACACAGTTCAGAATTATGTACATTCCGCAAATAGACCAAGTGCAGAAATATAGTCAACTCATATTCAGTATTTAGAAACACCTTCTAAATTCACATGTTTGGTAGAAAATGGCTTTTCTTGTTGCAGGACTATTGAAAAAGGTGTGTTATTTTCTTGTGTCATCATTTTTAATTCTCAATTTTTTAAAATTATTATCCAGGGCTATAGGCTCCGAAAGCTGGGAGTGGCTGGAGCCAGACATAAATTTTCCTATTTCTCTGTCTGGGATTTAATCAATCTTCTAATTCAGACAATACAATTTTTTTGGTGTACAGTTCACTGTGCTTCTTCCCCTCCCAAAAGTACAGGATGTATCACCAGGCTCCAGAGGTACATCATGAAATCTTGCCCTGGGGAGTGTTCTAATATGTGCAAAGACTTAAGGTGAGATTAATTGTACATTGAAATATGAATTGTACATGGAAATTCTCTGAACAGAGAATTCGACTTACTCCCATCACGCCATATTTTTCTCCTTGTGCCACCCGGCTTTCTCTCTCATTTCCTTACCTTTTATCATTCTCCCTCTCCCTCCAGCTTCCTTTCTGCCCCATCTGCCTTCTCTGCCTCTCATTCTCTCTCTTTGTCATTCCAATCATCTCTCTTCCCCACCCCCTTTCGTTGGAATAATTTATAAACATTTTTTAAAATACACAAAATTATAAAACAAGGCAAAAGAAAGAAAGAGAAAGAAAGAAAGAGAAAGAAAGAAAAAGAAAGAAAGAAAGAAAGCGAAAGAAAGAAAAAAAGAAAGAAAGAAAAAAGAGAAAGAAAGAAAGAAAGAAAGAAAGAAAGAAAGAAAGAAAGAAAGAAAGAAAGAAAAGAAAGAAAGAAAAACCCTCAAGCTGCATAAAATCAAACTGACAGCGGAAGGAAGGAGCTACAAATCATCAAGACTTGAACTTGATTTGAAGATGGGTAGTAGAATAGGTCCTTGGGGCTCTCTGAGCTTGGTAGTTTTCTTGCAGATGTTTTATTACCCAAACTAGGTAACATAGTCAGTGCTGATGATCTTATCTAGTTTCTGTAATGAAACATCTGCTTATGATCAGAGAGCACCAAGGGCACCTCATGTCAACCCTGAGCTATAAATATTCTCCTTTATTGGATAGTAGAGTGTGATATGGGGTAGATTTATCTTACCAAAGAATTAGAGGTCAAGTTTCCTGGAATTCACAGGCATCTAAGATAAAGGACAGAAAGAAATGGTTACTGTTGCACAAAAGCCTTCCTTCCTTCCTTCCTTCCTTCCTTCCTTCCTTCCTTCCTTCCTTCCTTCCTTCCTTCCTTCCTTCCTTCCTTCCTTCCTTCCTCCCTCCCTTCCCTTCCCTTCCCTTCCCTTCCCTTCCCTTCCCTTCCCTTCCCCTTCCCCTTCCTTCCTTCCTTCCTTCCTTCCTTCCTTCCTTCCTTCCCTCCCTCCCTCCCTCCCTCCCTCCTTCCCTCCCTTCTTTCTTCCTCCATGTTAATTGTGATTCTAACCTTTGGAATCCAAAAGGGCATTTTGAGTAATGCGGTTAGATTGTCACAAGAGATCAAAACTGTCCATAGTATGCCAAGCTTTTACATACTGTATATCTAATTACACACCATGAGTAACTCCTCTTTAACAAATGATAACCAGTTCTGGGATTTAATCTTTGAGGCCGAAGGATTGAATTTAAGGTGGTGCTAAACCATCTGTGCAGAACTGAATGAAAACATTCTAGCGTGTGATGCAGAAAATATCTTCAAGGTAAAAAAATGAACAACTGCCCTTGTTGGATTACACGAGATCAAAAATAATGCCATAAGAAAGGTCTTCAATGCATTGTGAGATGCCCTGTTGTTTTGGGTACAACAGTGAGGAGTAGGGGTTATTGTTTTCAGAGGGGGACAAAGCCACCATCAACACTCATATCAAATGACCTAAGTGCCAAAGCCCACTGCAACAACATCGCCAAAAAGGCTTCAAGAACTGTTAACCTAATCTTACGTAGCTTCTTCTCCGGTAATATCACACTACTAACCAGAGCATACAAAACATTCGCCAGACCAATCCTTGAATACAGCTCATCTGTCTGGAACCCACACTGCATATCGGACATAAATACATTAGAAAGTGTCCAGAGATACTTTACAAGAAGAGTCCTCCACTCCTCTACTCGCAACAGAATACCTTACGCAACCAGACTTGAAATCCTGGGCTTAGAAAGCTTAGCCTTAGAACTACGTCGCCTTCGGCACGACCTAAGCATAGCTCATAAAATTATCTGCTACAACATCCTTCCTGTCAATGACTACTTCAGCTTCAACCACAACAATACACGAGCACACAACAGATACAAACTCAAAGTGAACCGCTCCAAACTTGACTGTAGAAAATACGACTTTAGCAACAGAGTGGTAAATGCCTGGAACTCACTACCTGACATTTGCGCAAGCGCCCAAAGCGTGGAGATGCGCGCGCAGCGCACTGGCACCGGTAAGGGAGCAATCCGCCGCTGCTTAGGTCCCATCTTATTTTTCTCTCTCTACACGGCACTCTTTCACATGGAAGTCTAGGCTTCAGTTCTCTCCCCATTTTAGACTTTTTGTAGGATCTATGCGAGTCCTACCACTGCTATGGTGAATAAAGATAGTGCTAGAAATTGGCACTGGGCCCTGTCACATGCCAATTTCTTCCTAGCCTTTTCCTGCAAGTGCAAGGACTGGTTCCATTGGTTGCAACTGGAATTGATCAGCCAGCTTGTTGCCCAAGCCTGACGTCATGGGCTGAGGGAGATGGATTGGCTAAAAGTCACCCAGCCAGCTTTCACAACTAAGATGGAACTAGAACTCTCAAGTCTCCTGGTTTCTAGCCTGATGTTTTAACCGGCTACTAGACCAAACTTACTCTCCTTAAGTTGAACTTTTATTTTCTTTAAATTAGCAATAGCAATAGAGCACTTAGACTTGTATACCGCTTCATAGTGCTTTTACAGCCCTCTCTAAGCAATTTACAGAGTCAGCATATTGCCCTCAACAATCTGGGTCCTCATTTTACCCACCTTGGAAGGATGGAAGGCTGAGTCAATAGCAATAGCAATAGCAATAGCACTTAGACTTATATACCGCTTCATAGTGCTTTACAGCCCTCTCTAAGCGGTTTACAGAGTTCAGCATATTGCCCTCAACAATCTGGGTCCTCATTTTACCCACCTCGGAAGGATGGAAGGCTGAGTCAATAGCAATAGCAATAGCAATAGCACTTAGACTTATATACCGCTTCATAGTGCTTTACAGCCCTCTCTAAGCGGTTTACAGAGTTCAGCATATTGCCCTCAACAATCTGGGTCCTCATTTTACCCACCTCGGAAGGATGGAAGGCTGAGTCAACCTTGAGCCTGGTGAGATTTGAACAGCTGAACTGCTGAACTAGCAATCAGCTGAAGGTCGCAGTGCTGCTTTTAACCACTGTGCCACCTCAATCTTGAGCCTGGTGAGATTTGAACTGCTGAACTGCAGCTAGCAGTCAGCTGAAGTAGCCTGCAGTGCTGCACTCTAAACCACTGCGCTACCTCGGCTCTTTATTGATATCCTCCCAACGACCAGTGAGATTGCATAGGGTCGGCCTACTTCAGGTCCCGTCAGCTAGACCAGGGGTAGGCAAAGTTGGCTCTTCTATGACTCATGGACTTCAACTCCCAGAATTCCTGAGCTAGCATGATTGGCTCAGAAAGTCTGGGAGTTGAAGTCCATGAGTCATAGAAGAGCCAACTTTGCCTACCCCTGAGCTAGACAATGTCGGCTGGCGGGCCTGCGGGGGAGGGCCTTCTCTGTAGCTGCTCCAACTCTTTGGAACCAACTACCTACCGAGATCCGTATTACCCCCACCTTACTGGCCTTCCAGAAAGCCATTAAGACCTGGCTTTTCCGGCAGGCCTGGGGCCAATGACCCTTTGACGAGGTCTTTTTAGATCGGCCCATGTATGCATGTGTGATTGAAAGCTCTTTTTTTAGATATTGATTGTATTTTAATGTGTTTTTAAATTGTTTTTTATTTGATTATATGTTTTTTTTTACTTGTTGTTAGCCGCCGATAGTCCCCTGGGAGTTGGGCGGCATAGAAATTCTATTATTAAATTAAATTAAATTAAAGCCAGGGGACCTTCTGGGAGGCAAAGGAATTGTCTTACGGTGTTGCCCTCTGCCAGGATACAATGCTCGTGCTCACAGTGGACAAGCTGCCAGTCCATAGAGAGTCTCTACCTTGAGTTCTGGGTATAAGGAGGAGTTCATTCATATCAAGGCAAGAAGCTTTGTTCCAGAAATCAGCAAGGCAGTGTTCTTCAGGATGGAGGATCCGGGCTGGAGAGAGAGAAGGAAAAAGCAGTTCAAGATCAAGAAAGAATCTGGATCTCAACCTATGAGTTGGGGAACCTATTTTCTCAGCAAAAATGAGGATTGCAGTGAATATATCTGGTTGGAGATATTTATTTATTTATTTATAAATAAATATATTTATATGGGTATATTGCGTGCGAATAGGTGGAATTTATATTGCCACCTATTCGCACATGGCGACTCAAGGCGGCTTACAGAATATAAAACCCCATATAAAAACTATAAAACTAATAAAAGAAGTATGACACAGTGGTGGGTTCCTACCGGTGCGGTCTGGTGCTCCGTTCCGGTAGGGGCCCGCTGATTGTGTAATATTGGCGCGACGGCTCCGGTGCTTTGTTTGCCGGTCTGTGCGTGCCACCATCTTTTTTTTTTAATTTTTTCATGTTTTTTGGCTCTCTGCGCATGCGCGGAAGTACAATTGTCCTTCTGCGCATGCGCAGAGAGCTGAAATTGCGCAAGAGGATGCGCACGTGCGAACAACGTCACGATGCGCACCGGTAGGAGAAGGTAAGAGGAACCTGCCCCTGGTATGAGGTATCGTATTTTTTGGAGTATAAGACGCACCTTTTTCCTCCCTAAAAGTGGCTGAAAATTTGGGTGCGTCTTATACTCTGAACGTAGCTTTTTCGAAGCTTTTTTTCCAGACCTAACTAGGTGCTAACGATCTTCCCAGCTCTTACCGGCTTGCAGGCTCTTTCATTGTTACTCTGTCCGAAGAAGGTTTTTTAAAGTCCTAACCAGTGGATAAAATAATGTGCTGAAGCTGACCAGACTAAGGACGCTAGCCAGGTGAATACCTGGTAGGCAGATTTCCCCCCCCCCTATTTTCCTCCCCAAAAACTAAGGTGCGTCTTATACTCCGTTGCGTCTTATACTCCGAAAAATATGGTATATATGTTGGCGAGAGCCCCGCTGTCATGTAGTGAATATTGTCAGTTGTATATATATGCAGGGTGATGTATCCCTATTCTACTTTATGGTACATTCCATTACAAGCAGGATACGTGATGTGATCTTATGCGCATGTGTGCATTCCTGATTCTCCATTATTCCTCTTGTGGTTTGGCTCTGACGGGGAGCGGTCGCATTTAATTAGCAAGAATGTAATTATTCAGAATTTATTGTTTTTGTACCGAAATAAATATTTTATTCTTAGACTTTTAATCTAAGTGTTTTCTTATTTTCTAAATGTTTGGATTCCAAGAAAAGATCCCCACATCGCCTCTGTGAGATTTATTCTCACCTTAACACGCGCTGCCTTAACTGTAATGGGGGGGAAAAGACTGGATTTAGAGATCAGAGCAAAAGGATCTTACTTACAGTAGAAAAGGATCCTTTGATAATCCTGATCTGTCTCCTGGACAACGATGGTGTTGGGACATTTGGCGGAGAACAATTCTGTCCTCATGTGAGGCCGGCCTGTTGCAGGAAATCCAGAAGGGGATAAAAACAGAGAAGGTTGGCATACATATTCAGGAGAACAATACTGGCCAACGAAGCGCTTGATCTGCTTGCCTTCAGAAGGCGAGCAAGAGAATTGCCTCTCTCAATGTATAAAAACACATCCCTGCAGGTAGAAAGCTAGTCTGTCAGGGTGTGCTCTTATTTGAATCTATGGATCCAATACATAAACAGTATCAAAAACCAAAGGTGAATCTATAACTAAATGCAGAGATGGATGCAGCGTGTATTAATATCCAGAAGCTCAAATCCAGTTCCTTGTTTAATGAAGCAGATAGAGAAACAGAAGACTACAATCCAGGTAGTCCTCAACTTACAACATTTCATTTAGTGACCGATTGAAGTTACAACAGCACTGAAAAAAGTGACTTATGATCATTTTTCACATTTATGACTGTTGCAGCATCCCTATGGTCATATGATCAAAATTCAGATGCTTGGTAAATGACTCATATTTATGACAGGGTCATGTGATCCCCTTTTGCGACCTTCTGGGAAGCAAAGGGGAAGTCAGGATCGCTTAATAACCGTGTTACTAACTTAACATCTACAGTGATTCACTTAACAACTGTGGCACAAAAGGTCGTAAAATGAGGCAAAACTCACTGAACACTTAGCAGCAGTCATTTTGGGGTCAACTGTGGTCGTAAGTTGAGGACTACCCGTATATAAATCTGACACATGTAAAATGATTTCCTTGGGAAAACGTTTACATTAAAAAAATTGCAATAGCTGTGAGCAACTAGTGTTGCATCTTTTACTCTTCCAGAAAAAATATCAGTGATGTAAAAATATCTATGAAACGACATTGCTTGGCCAATTAAATTGTTATCTTTTTTTATTAAAAATTGATTTAGGTTGATGCAGGAGTGTTAGTTCAGCCATATATATTGGACTAATAGATGCAGTACCCCGTTTTAATATCCTTGGTTGGTTTTCCGGCTTAAAGACAGGTATCAAAATGAACCCATAGCTTTGTTATCTTTAAATTAGGCTTCTTTAACAACTATAACAACAGGTTTTCCCAGATGCTGGCAAAGATTCAGCCTAAGGCGAGATTCTGTAAGTGCAACTCTGCAGAAATACAATTTTTTTAAAAAAAAAATTGTATGGTTACCCACAGCTGTTAATGCATAGGTGCAGAATAGCTTATAATGCAAAAAAGCCTGCAGACATTCGGCCTTCAAACACTTGTCAAATCCTTTACTGCCACAACAGAGATTAAAATAGGGTAGGATCGAAAGTGGATTTTTTTCATTAGGCAAATAAGGAAGTTATCAAAATGCAGGGAGTTCTCAACTTATGACTTGTTTGTTATCAACCATTCAAAGTTACGACGGACCCCCTACCCCCTTCTGACCCAGGGGTGGGTTCTAACTTACCTCGCCGCCAGTTCGCTTCCTCCCGTGCTGCACGGGCGTGCCGTGTGGGTGCGCCACATGCGCTAGTGCTGAAAACCAAGCTTCTGCACATGTGCAGAAGCAACAAATAGCTTCTGCACATGCGCAGAAGCAAAAAACAAGATGGTGGCGCCCACGGACCGGCACTGACAGAACCGGCTCCGTGACATCATCACTGGTTTACTAATGGTTCTAAAGAACTGGTTAGAACCAGTAGGAACCCACCTCTGTTCTGACCTGAAGTTCTGACAACCAGGCCCTCCACCACAGCCCCGTGACCATATTTTTGGGGCTTGGCAAGCCGCCTGTATTTTACGGCACCATCCACAGACACGTCGTGACCACAATTCACAATGTTTCCGAGCTTCAAACAATGCCCCACAGCAAACAATGGGTTTGTAAGGTCCAAAATCAAAGTGCAAAAGAGAGACTTAAGCAGAGGCTTGGAAAAAGTAACAGCTTTTATTTCTCAAAAGAAAATAGCCAGGTGGACAGTTCCACAGCATACAAGCGGCAAGCATGCAAGGAAGAGCCACACTTGGAAAAAGTGTGGCGAACTTCTTATATATTTACCTAGCCAATCGGAGACAACAGTTTGGTACCCAACCCTGGCCCCTTGGCCCATGCCTTCCTTATCTATAAAGCATTCCTTATAGGCCTGCATGTCTGTGCTCTCCTCATCAATCTTAACTCATCCTTGGGTAGCTCTTTGTTCTACCCTCCTTATCTGTTACTGGTGCCAGCGCAGCAAGGAAAAGAGGGGCTGGTTGCCTAGCAACACAAGTCTAAAGTGTAGCCAGAGCGCCGCCATATTTGGCAGATGTCTGAACCGTGACAGGCAATGACATACACAGCCTCTTCAGCGGTGGGTTGCTCCCGGTTCGGCCCAGTTCTGCGAATCGGTAGCAGTAGCAGCAGCAGTGGCGGGAGGCTCCGCCCACCCGCCCGGGAAGCTTCTGCGCTATTGACTATTGCAACGCACTCTACATGGGGCTACCCTTGAAGAACGTTCGGAGACTGCAGCTAGTGCAGAATGCGGCGGCGTGTGTGGTGATGGGTGTCCCTAGATACACCCATGTGACACCCATCCTTCGCGAACTGCACTGGCTGCCCATAGGTCTCCGAGCACAATTCAAGGTGTTGGTGATTACCTTTAAAGCCCTACATGGCTTAGGACCAGTCTACCTCCGAGACCGCCTTCTCCAACATACCTCCCTAAGACCGATTAGAGCCCACAGAGTTGGTCTGCTGGTGGTCCCGTCAGCCAAACAATGTCGGCTGGCGGGCCCACGAACGAGGGCCTTCTCTGTGGCAGCACCGGCTCTCTGGAATACACTACCCCCCGATATCCTCATTATTCCCACCCTGCCAGCCTTCAGAAAAGCAGTTAAAACATGGCTTTGTCGACAGGCCTGGGGCCAATGATTTTAATACAACACCGATCACTCTTGGCCCCATGAATGATTCATTGTATGGGTTTTTAAATTGTGATTTTTAATGTTTTTAAATGTTTTAATATCTACTGTTTTTAATGTGTTTTTATATTTGTTGTTGCATGTGAATTTTTATTGTTGTGAGCCGCCCAGAGTCTCTGTGGAGTGGGCGGCATACAAATGCAACTAATAAATAAAATAAATAAATGTGCAGAAGCGTCGCGCGAGCACGAGTGCGAACTGCTAGCAACGGGTTTTAGAACCCACTACTGAGCCTCTTGCTTGAGATATGCACCAGGCAGTGGGTTGTACAGAAAAACAAGATAGCAGAAGTTAGATTAATAGCAAAAGCATTTCTTACAGAAGCAAAATAGCAAAGGTTAAACTAATTCTTATTGCTGTGTCCCTTCAGGATTACTTAATGACCATGGCATTTGCTTGACAATCAACACACACACACACAAACGCACAGTCTTGGTAAAAAAAAGGCATGGTCACGTTAGGAGCTACTTAACAACCGTCATGCTTGCTTCATAAGTCAAGGACTGCCTTGTACTAGATTAACTGCAATTGTAGATGAGCCCTCCAGTTCCCACAGATGCCAATGGGAAATGTTAGTGCAGATAAACTTATCTTATTGATTTCAGTAGGAAATCAACTGATATCTTTGCCAAAGCCATGAATTCCTATTTAACCTTGCCATGCAGTTATTCCCTGCATCGATGCTTCAGAATCTGGCTATATAACATATATTACTTTTAAGATCAGCTTTAAAGGTAACATTATCAGCAAAGCTGGCTCGCCTCACAATCAGGAGGCTGTGAGTTCGATCCTAGGTAGCAGCAGGTATTTCTCTCTCTGGGCACAATGAGTAAATATCAGCTGCGAACTCTGCACTGGCGACAGGAAGGGCATCCGGCCAGTAAACACTCAGCTCCATTCAGTCGCCCCAACTCCACCCTGATGCAATGGCTTATGGGGTCATTAAAAGACAAAAAACAAAAATAAAAAACAGCAAAGCTGGCAGGAAAAAAACCTGGAGCCTTACCTTCGGTAGCTAGATCAGCACTTTCTTCCTGAAGCAAATAATTCCATGATTTGGGAACACACTGGCCTGTTTTCCTAAGAAGAACAGAGGCGGGGGAAAAAAAATACGGGTGAGTTATAAATGGGCAGAAGGACAGACAAGTTTCAAATGTAGTTGAAAAGAATCACGAGGACTTGGGAAAGCTGGGGGAAGAAACTGACACATAAAATGCATTTCTTTTTTAAAGAAATGGTTTTTAAAAAAAGTCCGTTGTAGGAGGGGATGGCTCTCTGAGGTTGTGGCAAAGCAAACATGTGTGTGATGGTGATAGAAAACGCAAGGTGAAATTGTAAGCTTGACTTTTAACCATGACAGGGTGAAGATTTTGATATACAGGTAGTCCTTGACTTATAACAGTTCATTTAGTGACCGTTCAAGGTTACCTCACTGAAAAAAAAGTGACCTACGACCATTTTTCACATTTATGACCATTGCAGCATCCCCATTGTCAGGTGAACAACATTGAGACGCTCGGCAACTGACTCATATTTATGACGGTTGCAGTGTCCCACGGTCACGTGATCCCCTTTTACGACCTCCTGATCAGCAAAGTCAATGGGGAAAGCCAGATTCGCTTAACAACCGTATTACTGACTTAACAACTGCAGTGAGTCACTTAACAACGGGTGTCAAGAAAGGTCGTAAAATGGGGCAAAACTCACACAACAGCCATTTTGCTTAGCAACAGAAATTTGGAGCTCAATTGTGGTCTTAAATTGAGGACTTACCTGTGCAGTGCCTTTTTCTCTGTCAGGGTTCAACACATAAAAGCTAATTATGACGGCAGCGGTGAGTGGCAAACTCTATTAAATTTCCCAAAAGACCGAGGATAAAATAAGTCACAGAACGCCCGTTGTTTTGAGGAAAAGAGCAGCAGCATGAAAAATAGAACCACTTTTTTAAAAAAAAAATTTTTTTTAAAGTTTTTTATTTATAATACAATTAAAAACAAACAAACAGAAAGAACAAAAAGACATGGATATGACGTGATAATCCAGTTTACATATTTTCATCAAGTTACTTCTTTTTCTAAATGTAAGTCTTTGTCTCTATATTAATATATCTCCCTTTTATATACAATATTAATTCCATTTACCTTCTTTAATAATATGAAAATCTATACATCCCCAATTTATTGTTAGTGTATAATCTAAAGTGACCAGATTTTTTTTTTTAAGCGGGACATTTTTTTTAAAGGGGGGGGGCGGGGCCGCCTGGACGTCGCCATTTGAGTTTTGCGCATGCGCAGAACGCTGCGCATGCGCAGAGGGAAAAAGTCAAGAGCTGAGTATGGGGCACGGGGCGGGGCAGGCAGGAAGGGGCGCCGGGCTGCAGCCGGCAGCGGCGGAGGGTCGCTTGAACTCGCTTCCTGCCGCGGACCGCGTTCACGCGCGGCGGCGGCGACAGCAGCAAGCCGGGAGCGCTCGCCCGGAATTGGAGTCAGCGAGCAGCCCAGCATCGGGGCTCTTCCCCCGCCTTCTCCATCCTCCAGGGTTGCCACTGCGGGGGTTCCGTCTCTCCGGTGGTGCCTGCGTTGGAAGGGAAGGGGGGGAAAGGCAGCCTGCGGGGCTTGGCACGGCTGGGAGTTGCGAGGCGGCGTAGCAACCGGGCTGTTCCTCCGGGTGTGCTAAAGTGCTCGAGTTTTTTCTCTCTCACACACACATGCACAACCTTCCAACGACAGGGAAGTCGTGCTGGGAGATCCAGTCCGACCCGGTCGTTGGAAGGTTGTGCATGTGTGTGTGTGAGAGAAAAAACTCGAGCACTTTAGCACACCCGGAGGAACAGCCCGGTTGCTACGCCGCCTCGCAACTCCCAGCCGTGCCAAGCCCCGCAGGCTGCCTTCCCCCCCTTCCCTTCCAACGCAGGCACCACCGGAGAGACGGAACCCCCGCAGTGGCAACCCTGGAGGATGGAGAAGGCAGGGGAAGAGCCCCGATGCTGGGCTGCTCGCTGACTCCAATTCCGGGCGAGCGCTCCCGGCTTGCTGCTGTCACGCCGCCGCTCACCCTTCAACAGCCAATCAGCGTGGGGCGCCGACAGCAGCGACGTCATCTCTCCGCGCCCGCCTTGCAGAGAGAAAGGTATGGGTGGGTGTTTTAAGGTGACCAGACGTCCCGATTTTGAGAGGGCCTGCTGCTGCTGCTGCTGCTGCCCCTGCGGCTGGGCCCAACCTGGCCGTCCTCGAGTGCCTGCAGGCCGATTTTTTGAAAGAATGCCCTAGTCGTGCATTATTTCAAAAAATCGGGACTTTTTAGAGGACGGGCGGGACGCGGGACAAATGATGAAAAAGCGGGTCTGTCCCGCCAAAATCGGGACGTCTGGTCACCTTAGTATAATCCCGACATTCCTCTTAAATTCCCACCAATAGTATAATTTGTCCCAGATTTTGAAATACTCTGATTCATTTTTATTTTTTAGCTCCATCGTAACGTAAGTCTGCCCATTTTTGCACAGGATAATATTTTATACAGTGTCTCTTCTTCTCCACTTTTATATATCTTTATCCATGAGGCAGTTATAGCTCACAAATGCTTTTAAGCATTGCTACAGGCACTCCCAATGTAGTAGTCATGGACACGTAGACACGATTTCTGAGCAAAGCTTATTTACAACACCATGTTGTCTGAGCAAGTTATTTTATGGTCACCCACTCATGCACACCCTGTTGAGGCATGCAGATCATGTAAGCTTCCCTTGCTTTCTACCTCAGATAGGTGTGTCTAGAATAGACAAGACGCAAAGCTCCTGGTCAACAGCCCTGAAATGATTAGGGTCTCTCTCACACACACACACAAATCACTTTCAACAGAACACCGAGACACATCAGGTTTTTCAAATACATGGAGAAGATGTGAACTGAAAGTAGCAACAAGGTACATTTGCTCTTTCTCACATGCACATACACACTTATCCAGACTTGGGACCTCAACTAGGCTGCCAGGCAGTAGCTAGACCAGGGGTCGGCAACCTTAAACATTCAAAGAGGCACAAAGGTCCTAACTGGAAACCCCCTGTTCAATTCTGGAGCCAATTCTGAAGTCCACTTCCCCCACCATAGAGTCTCCTCCTAGTGCGGCATCCTTTTTCCTCTACTTGTCCTAACCGAAAGCCCTATCAATAGTGGAGCCGACTGGCAACAGGGAGCTGCAGCAGAGGGATGAAAGAGCCACATGCGGCTCCAAAGCCGCGGGTTGCTGACCCCTGAGCTAGACGGATGGAAGCTGCCAATTTTGGATACAGAATAACAGAGGTGGAAGGGACCTTGTAGGTCATCTAGTCCAACCCCCCGCCCAAGCAGGTGACCCTACACCATTTTTGACAGATGGCAGTCCAGTCCCTTCTTGAAAGCTTCCAGCGATGAAGCTCCCACAACTTCTGAAGGCAAAGCTGTTCCCTTGGTTGATTGTTCTCAGTGTCAGAAAATGTCTCCTTGTTTCTAGGTTGAATCTCTCCTTGATCAGTTTCCATCCATTTTTCCTTGTCTGGCCTTCAGGACCCTGGAGTGGACTGGCACCCACCCAAAGTCCTTGTGCTGATGGGATTTGAGTTTTTCCATGTGCTCAGACCCAACTTCCTTTGTCTGGTTCAGGTGACATTTTTTTCTTTTTCTATTCTTTAACAACTGGTTTCTTTTTTTTAATTACCTTCAATGAGTTATATTTATGCCAGGACAAATGCAAGCTGAATGCTAGGAAAATCATCCTAATATAGGATCTCTTCTACAACTAATTACCAGGGAAAGTGGAGATCTCGCCCCTCATTGGTAAGGTGACCAGACGTCCCGATTTTGGCGGGACAGACCCGCTTTTTAATGCTTTGTCCCGCGTCCCGCCCGTCCTCTAAAAAGTCCCGATTTTTTAAAAGAATGCACGACTAGGGCATTCTTTCCAAAAATCGGCCTGCAGGCACTCGAGGACGGCCAGGTTGGGCCCAGCCGCAGGGGCAGCAGCAGCAGCAGCAGCAGGCCCTCTCAAAATCGGGACGTCTGGTCACCTTAAAACACCCACCCATGCCTTTCTCTCTGCAAGGCGGGTGCGGAGAGATGACGTCGCTGCTGTTGGCACCCCACGCTGATTGGCTGTTGAAGGGTGAGCGGCGGCGGCGACAGCAGCAAGCCGGGAGCGCTCGCCCGGAATTGGAGTCAGCGAGCAGCTGGGCATCGCACCCACCCATGCCTTTCTCTCTGCAAGGCGGGCGCGGAGAGATGATGTCGCTGCTGTCGGCGCCCCACGCTGATTGGCTGTTGAAGGGTGAGCGGCGGCGGCGACAGCAGCAAGCCGGGAGCGCTCGCCCGGAATTTGAGTCAGCGAGCAGCTGGGCATCGGGGCTCTTCCCCCGCCTTCTCCATCCTCCAGGGTCGCCACTGCGGGGGTTCCGTCTCTCCGGTGGTGCCTGCGTTGGAAGGGAAGGGGGGGGAAAGGCAGCCTGCGGGGCTTGGCACGGCTGGGAGTTGCGAGGCGGCGTAGCAACCGGGCTGTTCCTCCGGGTGTGCTAAAGTGCTTGAGTTTTTTCTCTCTCACACACACATGCACAACCTTCCAACGACCGGGAAGTCGTGCTGGGAGATCCAGTCCGACCCGGTCGTTGGAAGGTTGTGCATGTGTGTGTGTGAGAGAAAAAACTCGAGCACTTTAGCACACCCGGAGGAACAGCCCGGCAAAGACGGGTGAGGAAGGAGAGAGAGGGGCGGGTCCTGTCCCCAGAGCTCTTCGGAAGCGGGGCGCAGCGCGGGCAGGAGACACCCGGGGAACTTTCCTCCTCCTCCCCCTTTTCTCCCTGGCTCACACGCTTACAAGTTACTTTTTTTCTCCTCAGTGCGCGCCCTCCCTCCGCCCGGGCTCCAACCTCCCCCCCCACTCCCGCGCGCACGCGAACCCACCCCCACCCACTTCAGAGGCTCCTCCGTCCGTCCTGTTCCCCCCCCCACGCCGCCGCCGCCCTCGCTCCCCACCCCCTCCGCGCGCTCAGCCAGCCAGAGGGCACGGAGAAGGAATTCGAGCACTTCAGGAAGCCGAGCCGGCGGGACTGCGCCGGGTTTCCTAGATGCCTCTCTTTGGCCAGCGAGGACTGCGAAAGCTCCTAGGAAGAAGGGAGGGCGTGTAAAGGCAGCCGGGGGGGGGGATATCCTCGGGAGAGGTTGCTGACAGCTGTTTGAAGGATTGGCGTTCTTTGCCCTCTGCGCATGCGCAGAGGGCAAAACTCATGGTGGCTCCCCTAGAAACCCACCCCCCTGTCAATGGTGTCCCGATTTTTTTAAAAAAAATCTGGTCACCTTACTCATTGGAGGTCTCAAAGCAAAGGCCAAGCCTAGCATTGATGATGTTACCTAGTTGGGTAATGAAACGTCTGCCAAGAAAACCACCAAGAACCCCACAGTTCAACCTTGAGCTACAAATAATTCTCTTCTGTTAGCAAAGACCAACATCCTTCTTTTTGGAAATACTCTCTTTTTCAATTCCTGTATCAAGGGATGGGTTGGACCAGATGCCTTAAGGGTCCTGCTTCCTGTTTTTACAGTTCTGCAATAAAGCTGTCACAGACCAATGGCCTTTTCACCCTGAGATTGTGAATAAAAGCAGCTTAAATTTCTCTCTTCCTATTAGACCTCGGGCTGCATGGAAGGAATCCTAGCTATTTTGTGCTCGTGACTACACCTCTTTTTGTTCTGGATAAGCACAAGGACAATGTTTACATTCGTTCTGTCTTGGGGCCTCATTGAATTTAATACAGGTATGCTGGTATTGTTAGGGGGAAAATCAAGAAAGAAGACAGATATTTAATACTGCACATTACTACTGCTGCCAGAATTGTATACAGTAATCCCTCGCTATATCACGGTTCACCTTTCATGGTCTCGCTGCTTCACGGATTTGCATCGTGCGTTGTGTTCTGCATTCTGATTGGCTGATTGGTAAAACAGCTTGCCAAGAGCAGTGAAATACACGTGAGGCCAGGGGTGAAATCCTCCCGGTTCACACAGCTCAACAACCTGGTGGCGTTCGCGGCGCAGGGCTTCCCCCACCCGCTTCCCCCGCCCACCTGGATGTCGGCATCTGCGTTCTTTTGCCCTCTGCGCATGCGCAAAGCTGAAGTTACTACTTCACGGATTTCGCCTATCACGGGTTCTTTTTGGAATGTAACCCCAGCGAAAAACGAGGGATCACTGTACACACAGAATTGGAAAACTGACTCGATTCCGACCATATTAACTGTTGTTAGAAAAACTTTGGAATGCGCTGAAATGAGTACATTATCAATGGGACTCCATGATAAAGATGAATCTGACTTCTATGAGGCATGGGATAAATGGTATAATTGGCTTAAGCAGAATAAATACCAAAATTTACAATAAAATAGACCTATAAATGAAGAAATTGTATTATTCCACTTTTTGTGAATTTCCGATGAAAATAACTAGATAGCTATGGTAAAGTAAATAGATGTTGAAAAAATTAATCAGAGACTATATTGAGGATAATGTTATTGTAATTTGTAAATATTCAAGAAAATAGCACGAAGAAGCTGTAAAAGAAATTTATTAATGTCAATGTTTGATTTGTTTGTGTCTTAGATGTATGTTATGTCCATGTTGTATGTTTTTGTATATATATGTTTGTTTTTAAATGGAAAATTTAATAAAGACTATTAAATAAAAGAATTTAATACAGGTAGTCCTCAACTTATGACTACCATTCTGGAGTGTGTAGATAGCTCACAAGGACAGAGGATCATAGTTCCTATAAAATCCTACCGCTGCCCTACCTCAACACCAGTCAAGATCCCAATATGCTGACATGGATTTGCATAGTAAAATTATCGAGTCTCTACACTAGTGTTTTTCAACCTTGTAAACTCTAAGATGTGTGGACTTCAACTCCCAGAATTCCCCAGCCAGCATGCAGACACTACTCTACGCACACTGTGCACATAAGAGGCCCTTATCTTCATTAATAATACAATACAGGTGGTCCTCGACTTACAATCACAATAGAGCCCACACTTTCTATTGCTAAGTGAGACATTTGTTCAGTGAGTTTTGCTCCATTTTACGACTTTTCTTGCCACAGTGGTTAAGTGAATCATTGCAGGTGTTAAGGTAGTAACCCAGTTGTTAAGTGAATTTACTTTCATCATTGATTTTGCTTGTCGGAAAGTTGCAAAAGGGGATCACATGAACCCCCCCCCCGGGACACTATCACCATCATAAATAGGAGTCAGCTGTCAAATGCCTGAATTTTGATCACATCAGTGGTGGGTTCCTACCAGTGCTATGCGGGACGCCGCACCGGTAGGAGCCCGGCAATGATGTCATTTTTAGGCGCTTTTTTCAGCTTCTCCGCGTCCTGAGCTGTTGGAAAAAAGCCCTCCCACTGACCCTTATTTCAATACCGACCTTTATTCTTCCTCCGAAGCACAGCTGAGAAGCTCCTCAGCTGTGTTTCGGCTTGTAATGTAGTCGTAAGCATGCACAGAAGTGAAATTGCCCGATGGAACGCGAGCTCACTTCTGTGCATGCTCGTGATGTGCACCGGTAACAAAAATAACCGGAACCCTCCGCTGGATCACATGGCCATGGGGATGCGGAAATGGTTGTAAGTGTGAACAATGGTCACTTCAGTTACTTTTTTTCAGTGCCATTGTAACTTCAAACGGTCACTAAATCGACTGTTGTAAATTGAGGATTATCTGTATATATTCTAGAGATTCTTGGTTCAGACCTTATCCTGGGATAAGATATAGATCCCGGAGGGATATCCTGGAGACTTAAGGACTACATCTTCGGTTAAACGTGTCTATGTGTGTTAAATTTTGGAAAGTTGAACTCACAGTCGGATGGCAGCCCGTAGTTGCAACCGCTCTGGGCTCTCGCTCTGATTCATACTAAACAGGGTGCTGTCAACATAGGCAAATGTCTCCAGTGACGACGACGACGACGATGCAGCCGCAATGAAGAACCACCTGCCAAGATACTGCAAAAATGAGAATTTGGTTACTTCAGGTTAAATTAAGAGAACACGCAGCGGTGATTCTAAATCCCCAAGCTTTATTCTTAGGCATCATCTTTACAGGCAGACCTCGACTTACAACATTTACTGACCCTTCAGAGTTAAACAACATCACTGAAAAAAGTGATTTATGATTTTCACACAGGGGTGGGATTCAGCCGGTTCATACCGGTTCGGGTGAACTGGATGCTAATTTTACATCTGGTTTGCCAAACCGGTAGTTGCAAGGACTGGATGACCCCTCCCCTCCCCTCCCAGGAGTCTCCACACAGCCCATTTTGGATGCCAGGTAAGTGCCCGCGCGGAGGCTCTGGGAGGGCGAAAAACGGGCCTACCAGAAGTACCGGAAGTACCGGAAGTCCGGAAACGGGCATGTTTTCAGCCTCCGGAGGGCCTTTGGAGCCTGGGGGGAGGGCATTTTCGCCCTCCTGGAGACTCGAGGAAAGCCTCCGGAGCCTGAGGAGGGCAAAAACACCCCCTCCCCTGCCATGGTTCAGGAGGCCAAGTAGGCCATGGCCATGGCCACGACCACCCAGCAACTGGGCAGAGAACTGGTTGCTAAAATTTTTCAATCCCACCCCTGTTTTCACCCTTACAACCATTGCAGCCTCCCCGTAGTCACTTGATCAGAATTAAGACAGTTGCCAAACTGACTCACATTTATGACGCTTGAAGTGTCCCAAGATCACATGATCACCTCTTGCGACTTTCTGACAAGCAGTGTCAATGGGTTAAACCAGATTCACTGAACAGCCGTGTAACTAACTTAACAACTGTCATGATTCACTTAAGAACTGTGGCAAGAAAGGTTGTAAAACGGGGCAAAACTCACTTAACAAATGTCTTGCTTAGCGACATACATTTTGGGCTCATTTGTGGTCCTAAGTCGAGGACTACCCGTATTTAGAAAAGGACAGTTCTTTCTCCAGCAATCGTGTCTTTTGACAAATTGTCAACGCCCAGAATCCAAAATATTGTCAGTTCAGGGTTGGGAGAGAAAATAGAAAAGAGTGGGCGAGGAAAGAACTAAGTGTTTCAACAGCTTTCTTGTTACTAAAAGTAGAATTCCATGTAATTTGGCAAATTGAATGCCTGTATGTCAGTGCAACAGAGGGAAATAAGCAAAATAGTCTCTACCCAGCATTGTTTTTCCCAAGAAGAATAACCTATTTGGCCTTCTGTATTTACTAATTACAGATTCGCTCCTTGGACAATCCTTTTAAATAGATATTCTCACATGCATCGTACATACTGAAGGATTCACTAAAAGGAGATTCCTATCTGGTAATGTCATGGTTATATGGTAGGTTCACCGCATACATAAACATCAAGCCTATATTAGAGAACATAGAATATAGACTCATAGGGCTGGAAGGGACCTCTAGACTGTGTTGTTTCTCTGTGTCATATAATATATGTGGGTATATGCATAATTTCGTATTTATTTATTCTTTCATGGTTATGTAGTTATATTGGAGGTGGTGACCCTTTGAGAGCTGTATGCAATGAAAATTTCATTTTAATGTATGCTGATTAGTGTACATTCCAAGTGACAATAGTTATTCATTCCATTCCATTCCATTCCATTCCATTCTCTAGTCCAGTGCTTCTCAATTATTTTCTGTTACGCCCCCCCCAGGAAGAAGTAAACATTTAGTGCAAAGTGACCAGATTTTTTTATTTTTAAGCGGGACGTGGGGGGGGGCGCCTGGGCGCCACCATTTGTTTTGCCCTCTGCGCATGCGCAGAACGCTGCGCATGCGCAGAGGGCAAAACAGCAAATGTCGGCGTCCAGGTGAGGTGGGGTGGGGGGGAGGCGGGAGGGCGCTTGGATGCCTGGAGCTCGCGACAGGTAAGCTGCCGGCTGCCTCCTTTCCCCGTCTCCCGCCTCCCGTTCGTTGCTTGCCAGCCTGGCCGAAGGGGAGGTGGGAGGCGAGGAAAGGCCTCCCAAAAGGGAGCCCGCCTCCCCTTCGGGAGGCCTTTCCTCGCCTCCCACCTCCCCTTCGGCCGGGCTGGCAAGCAACGAACGGGAGGCGGGAGACGGGGAAAGGAGGCAGCCGGCAGCTTACCTGCTCCAAGCATCCAAGCGCCGCAGTCTCCCGGTCGCCCGCCCGGCCCCAGGGCAACGGTGGCAGCGAGGCGACGGGGGGAAGAAAGGGCAGGGGGACGAGGAAGGGCTGTTTGCGCCGCTCGTAAGCTCACAGCAGCAGCGCCTCCGAGGGCGGGGCTAGGGATGGGGCGAGGGAAGGAGAGGAGGAGCAGCCTCCCTTCCCCCTCCCCCCAGCTTCCAGCCGCCGCCGGAGGAGTCAACAACGCGGGACGCCCGCCCGCCGCCAACGCCGCCCACGGCCGGCCCGA
This sequence comes from Diadophis punctatus similis, assembly GCA_023053685.1. Taxonomy (NCBI): domain Eukaryota; kingdom Metazoa; phylum Chordata; class Lepidosauria; order Squamata; family Dipsadidae; genus Diadophis; species Diadophis punctatus. Next base: position 1,215,668 of record JALIGW010000067.1, read on the forward strand.
GCTGAGAGGCCTGCTGCTGTTGCCCCTGCGGCTGGGCCCCCAGTCCCGGCTGCCCCGGCGGTGGGAAGGCGGCGGCGGCGGCCCCGGCCAGCTGAGCCAGCGCCGGCCCGAGGGCCATCTTGGATGCAATTCCTTCCCTCGGGCCGCCCCGCCCACCGCGACGCCGGCCGTTTCAAGAGGGCGGGGCTGCATCAGGCGCCTCTTCACCGCCCTCCAGTGCCCGCCGAAAGTTTAACTCCTCCCCCCAATCTCGCACGCCGCCCTTTCAGGCCGATTTTTTGAAAGAATGCCCTAGTCGTGCATTCTTTCAAAAAATCGGGACTTTTTAGAGGACGGGCGGGACGCGGGACAAATGATGAAAAAGCGGGTCTGTCCCGCCAAAATCGGGACGTCTGGTCACCTTAATTTAGTGCCCCCCCCCAACTCTCCGATCTGGGCCCCAATGGAATTTTAGTGTTAATATTTGTTATTTTACTTTTAAGCTGCAAGCAAGCTATTGGCTGGGGAAGGCTGCTCTACCCACTTACCTGGGAGTAAGTCACACTGAACTCAGTGGAACCTGTTTTCGGTTAGGCAGGCATAGGCTACTGTGGTTAGGGCCCTCTTTTGACACGGGGCCAGGCCAGCTTAATTAAGCCAATGTTTTGGGGTCACCAGCCTGGCCCATAACCGCTGCCTCTTCCGGGCTCTCACAGTGAATGGTGTGGAAGGAGGCTTTAGGGTGCCGTTCGAAGCTTTCGCCCAGCTACAGAGGATGCTCCTCCTTGTCCAGCAGCAGGTTCGCCATGCCGTTCATGGCTACCGTGGCGCCCGCCGAGAACAACAAGAACCCACGCAGCCGCCCCACCCCGCCTGGCCGCCTTCTCTTCTGGGCTCGGAGCAGCGTGCAACTAGGAAAACATTCCCCGTCCGGGGGAATCGATCGAGAGGGACCACACATGTTCCCCGGGGTCACACGCGCCCCCCTGGCATTGCTCCGCACCCCCCCAGGGGGGGCACCCCACTATTTGAGAAACACTGCTCTAGTCCAACTGCTTTATCAAGTTGGGAGGATCTTATACCATCATGGTCAAATGGTTGTCCAGTCCATTCTTGAAAACCTCCAGCAATGGAGCACCCACAACTCCAGGAAGCAAGCTATTCCATTGATGAATTGTTCTCAGTGTCAGAAAATTTATCCTTACTTCTAGGTTGGGTTTCTCTTTAACAAAGCTTCTATCCATTACTTCTTGTCCTGCTCTCTGGTGCTTTAGAGCAGGGGTCTCCAACCTTGGCAACTTTAAGACTTGTGGACTTCAACTCCCAGCATTGCTCAGCCAGCTTTGCTGGCTGAGGAATGCTGGGAGTTGAAGTCCACAAGTCTTAAAGCTGCCAAGGTTGGAGACCCCTGCTTTAGAGAATCAGTCGATTTTCTCTTCTCTGTGACAGCCCTTCAAGTACTGGAAGGCAGCAATCAGGTCACTCCTAATCCACCTCTTCGAAAGACTAGTTGTCCTTTTTAAAACGTTCCCTATCTTTAGGTTTTTTTATTTATATTTTTATCTGATAAAAATCTTTAGAGGAACTGAAAGCCCGTGCAGTCTTGGGAGTCCTAGTGGACACCCACTTAAATATGAGCTAGCAGTGTGCTGCAACTGCTCAAAAAGCCAACACAGTTCTAGGCTGCATTAACAGAGGGATAGAATCAAGATCAGGTGAAGTGTTAATACCACTTTATAATGCCTTGCTAAGGCCACACTTGGAATACTGCATTCAGTTTTGGTCGCCACAATGTAGAAAGGATGTTGAGACTCTGGAAAGAGTGCAGAGAAGAGCAACAAAGACGATTAGGGGGCTGGAGGCTAAAAACATATGAAGAATGGTTGCTGGAATTAGGTATGTCTAGTTTAATGAAAAGAAGGACTAGGGGAGACATGATACCAGTATTCCAATATCTCAGGAGTTGCCACAAAGAAGAGGGAGTCAAACTATTCTCCAAAGTACCTGAGGGTAGGACAAGAAGCAAGAAGAAACTAATCAAGGAGAGAAGCAACCTAGAACTAAGGAGAAATTTTCTGACAATTAGAACAATTAATCAGTGGAACAACTTGCCTCCAATAGTTGTGAATGTTCCAACACTGGAAGTTTTAAAGAAGAGATTGGACACCATTTGTCTGAAGTGGTGTAGGGTTTCCTGCCTGAACAGGGGGTTTGACTAGAAGACCTCCATGGTCCCTTCCAACTCTGTTATTCTGTTGTCTTCTGTTCAGACTTCCATTGATTAGAACTTTCTCCCCATAGATTAATCCAGTTATAGTTGATTTTTATGAACGTGGACACAGAATCATAAACCATCTTCATTCATTGTGATTTAAAGAAACTTCCCAAACTGTGGCTTGAATTGAATTGAATTGAATACTTTATTTGGCCGAGAGTGATTAGACACAAGGAATTTTTCTCCGTATTTCCGTATTCATTTCTGCTTTCTAGATGAGATGGCTTAGTTGAGAATTCTAGGTAATCCCAATCAGTGGCGGGTTGCTCTCTTACCGGTGCCGGTGCGCGCGCATCTCCTCACTTCAGGTGCGTGCGCGCTCGCTATGCGTGCGCGTTTCCTCATGTGATTTTGCTTCCGCGCATGCGCGGAAGCAAAATCTCACCAAAATGTCGCGAGGGGACACGTGCGCGCTCAAGATTTTGGCAAGATTTTGCTTCCGCACATGCACAGAAGCAAAATCTCACCGAAATCTCTCTCGCGCGCTCGTCCCCTTGCAAGATTTCGGCGCGATTTTGCTTCTGCACATGCGCAGAAGCAAAATCGACCCAAAATCAATGGAAAAAAATGGCAACGCGCGCGGTGGACCGGCAGAGAGGGCTCCGGAGCGGTCGCACGCAAATTGCACAATTGGCCACTCCCTACTGGAGCTGCGCACTGGGCAGCTCCGGCAGGAACCCACCTCTGATCCCAATGTATCTGGGGTGATCAGATTGAAGAAAACTGGTCTAGATATTTCTGGACCAAACTACCATGTTTTTCTGAAAATAAGACCCTGTCTTATATTTTTTTGAACCCTGAAATAAGCGCTTGGCCTTATTGCCATGCACTCAAAAGCCCGATTGGGCTTATTATCGGGGATGTCTTATTTTTTGGGGGGGAAACAGGGTATAAACTGTGAATGATCTAATAAAAAGCTTTCTAATCATGGACAGGAGTTCCCAGGCCCCAGAGGTGAAATTCAGGATAAACTCTGGTTTGTTCATTGCTTTTGTCATAGCAGGTCTGACAGCAAAAACATTTGGTTTGCTCTTTTTTCCCTGAAAGTCTGAGGCCATATTATTATCAACAAGACAGAGGACAAAAGAACTTTCCTATAAATTATGGTCTGCATTAGTTAGTAGAAAAGTACGCGGGATTTGCAATGTTGACCTCAGGCAGCAAATACCTTGGTCTTGATTGGTCTTGCTTCGGTTAAAACTGCTTTTCGTTGGGAAAATTTTTCCCCCTGCCTCTTTCCAAAACGCCACTCTTGACATTTAAATTATACCAATCAGGGGTGGGTGTCACTTACTTTCCCTACTGGTTTGCATCGCGTCGGACGTGTACGTTTTGCATCACGTCGGGGAAATGACCCTCTGCGCATGCGCAGAAGCCTTTCCGCATGCGCACAGGGTTTTTTTGTGAGCCCCTTTCAAGGAGCGGCGACTGGAGGACCGGTTCAGGGGCGTGGCCAGCCGGCCATCGCTACCGGTTCGGCGAGCGGGGGAAAATTTCCGCCACTGGTTCGGGCGAACCGGTCCGAACCGGCGGCAACCCACCACTGATACCAATGCTAGGTTGCATTTGCAAAGGATTTTTTTAACCAAAGTTGAAACCCGTCTCAAAAAATGGGCCTTCCCATCACCAGAAAGCTATTTATTTTCCACCCAATTCTTTTTAGTATAACTTTGAATTTATTGAGGATTGAGGCAGCAGGATCAATTGTATAAATAAACAGTACTTATTAGCAAAACACATCAAAGACTAATTTAGTTTGAATATTGAGATTTATAAAACTTAGGCTCACCAACCATGGTGTTTAAGTCTGGATTAGGTAAAGGGAGATTCTGGTTTGAGACTATTCTTATGCTTGGAAGTTTACCGGGTGATGTGGGCCAGCTATTCCTTCTCATCCCAATATACCCCATAGATCTGTTGAGGGGAAAAGCTGGGGAAGGAAGTGCTATATATGCCTTGAGCACCTGGAAGAAAGCTGAGATAGAAGTGTAATAAAAGAATAACAACAATAATACACAGCACATTTGTATGTTTTTTTCCTCCATCTCTTTATGTGCCTTGTTGGATTTAGGTCAACTCCCACCGTCCCTTGGGAGTTGGGCGGCATAGAAATTGAAGAAATAGAAATAGAAATAGGTGGTTTCCCTCAACAACAGCAATTATTAACCGTGGCATCCTGCCTGGATTTTTAAATTTTTGGTTACCTGGTCCCGATTCAGTTCATTAGCATGCAACTTCACTGGATTCTCACATGGGAACACGGCATCCACAAAGAGTCCATAGAGGTAGAGCAGGTAAGTCCACAGTCCCTCCATTGCTTGGAGCTATTGGTGGCTTGCTCTGAGAATCAGTCCCTGGAGGTACATCTTGTACCGTTTACCTTTGCCCTCAGCTTGTTAAATGTTTAGCCCTCCAGGGTCTAGAGTCCGTTGTTGTGTGTTTTAGACTGTGAGTGAAAATGAAATCCAGAAAGATCCTACCCAAGAAAGTCCAGGGGGAGGGGGCTGGAAAGCAGACAAGCGAAAGAGGTGCATTTAACGAGTCCTGTAATGTTCTCTTATAGGTAGGAAGCTAATATTGGGTTAGGAAGGGATTTTCTTCTGAAGTGGTTTTGTCCACAATATGAGTTTTGTGCTTTTTATTTTATTTTGGTTTTCTCCTGCCCTAGGTCATCTGATAATAATAATAAAAAAGCAAGTGGCTAATTTAAAGCAATAGGTACCATTTCCCATTGCTAAAGTTTCTTTGCCCATTTGCTCAGGTTTTCTTCCCCTTTTTTGTTAATATCTCCAACGCCCAATCCTGCATAATGTCTCCAAATTCAAATTATGCAGACATTTACAGGTACTAATTTACTAATAAAGGAGAATATTTGTAGCTCAGGGTTGAAATGAGGGATCCTTGGTGCTCTCTGGGCTTGCTTCTTTTCTTGCAGATGTTTCATTACCCTAACTAGGTAACATCATCAGTGCTAATCTTCTTAGCACTGATGATGTTACCTAGTAAGGTAATGAAACGTCTGCAAGAAAACAAGCAAGCTCAGAGAGCACCTAGGACCCCCTCATTTACAGGTACTCCTCAACTTACAACTGTTCATTTAGTGCTAGAGGCAGGACTTGAACTCACAGTCTTTTGATTTCTAGCCTGGTGCCTTCACCACTAGATCAAACTGGCTCTCAAAATGATGATGTGGAGATGATAGCAGTTGTGCTCAAATCTGGTTGGGGGAAGACACATTCTTACCTGTTTAATTTCATCCTCCCAGAAAGCTGAAATTTTTATATATATTTGGTATTACTGTATTGGTTCAAGACAAAGTTAAAACTTTTTTTGATCCTTGGGAATCATTTATTGACTATGAATAACTTAAAGATGGTACCTATTGGGAGCTGAATGTTAGTGATTACTAAAGAATGTGAGTTGGGGGCAGAGATGGATTGTTTATTAAGATTGGCAAAGGGAACTTGGGAGGTGTGTTGCCCACCCAAAAATACATTTCACCTAGTAATACCGGCAAAGCAAAACTCATTTATTAGGTGGATAAAGTCTTTTCATTAAAGGCAAATCTGTGGATTACATTACTTTTTCCCAGATGGGTTTCTTTCTTTAAAACGTGCAAATGTATTAACTTTGAATACAAGTATATTGCAAATGACTTTTAAAATACGCTATTGTTTAGTGTTGAAGTGACAAGTTCTTGCATACCAAAGAAAATGGCCTTGGCCAAGAGAAAAAACATGTTTTCCTCGAAGTCTAAAAGAGGCCTAGATTGCCATGTTCAAAATGCTAATATCACCTTTTAAAATGCTAATAATGAAGCTTAAAATTCCAGGTAACCATATTAGCATTTTGGCATGCCACATCTGAAGTTTGGGGAAATCATGTTTTCAATTCTTTGGTTTGCAGCCTGTGAGCTACACAGAGTGGTTGAGAAATTGGGTGGCTTTGGAAATGTGAATTATAAATTAAGCATGAATAAAACTAGTCGCTCAAGGAAGTAAGACGGGAAGGAAATACTTCATATCCCTATTTCGAACATCCTTAATTACACTGATTTAATCATTCGAAAAACAAAATGCAACAGGCAGTTCCCATTGGCCACTCTTGCAGCAGTTCCCATTGGCCAATCGTTGCTAAGCGATGACTCATGGACTTCAACTCCCAGAATTCCTGAGCTAGCATGATTGGCTCAGAAAGTCTGGGAGTTGAAGTCCATGAGTCATAGAAGAGCCAACTTTGCCTACCCCTGTACCAGAGACTAATATAACGCTCTTCCTCCCGTATCTTCATATTAGAGGGGGAGGGGAGAAACCCTAAATAAAGATGGCGGACTAAACTTCACTTTCCCGGGCTGCAAACGGGGAGGGGCGGATAAGCTTCTGCTAATTTAAATAACATGGCGACCACAAAGGTTCCACCCTCCGCTTTTTCTCAACGGCCCCCTTTACGTCATAGGAATACGTATTATGTCATCTCAACAGCGCGCGGACGTAAAGCTACAAATATTTTCTTGTAGCGGTAAAGCTATTTGGCCCCTCCCACCGCGTCCGAGTCTCGTTTAAGGCATTCCTTCGGACGCACTAGCTTAGTTCAGATGCTTAGAATTATTTTAAATAGCATATGAACTGAGGTATATTTTTTTAAAAACAAATAAAACCGAGGAAGCTATTATCAGCGCCTTTTTTTCCTCCCCCTTTTCCTACCGAATTTTTGAATTGAGAAGCGTCGGGCAATCCTTTAGGCAACTATGGAACAGTCGCAAGTAAAGGGGCTTAGCGGGCTCCAGGCGCATGCGTAGTGACCGAACGGCCGGGAACGCGGCGCTTCGGAAGGCAGGAGCTCGCTCCAGCCGCGAGGCCGGCGGCTGTTTGGCTCCCCCGATATCCTTTCCGGAGCAGGATTTCGTGGGGAGAATTCTGCAATCGGAGGCCCTCCTTTTGCCCGTGGCTCCGCGGAGGGAAGCGGAAGTGCTGCCATTTTAGAGCGTCCGGAGAATCGCTTCGACGCAAGCGTTAGGTCAGAGAGGTAAAGCCGTGAGTAAAAATGAAATGGGCCGATATTTCCGGCTATCAAAACCGTCTCCTTATTTATAATCCGGGGCGGAAAGAAAGAGCGTCGTTTGTTTATTTCCTCGGCCCGCCGTAGGGACTCACTCTATCTATCTATCTATCTATCTATCTATCTATCTATCTATCTATCTATCTATCTATCTATCTATCTATCTATCTATCTATCTATCTATCTATCTATCTATCTATCTATCTATCTATCTATCTTATCTATCTTATCTATCTATCTATCTTATCTATCTATCTTATCTACCTACCTACCTACCTACCTACCTACCTACCTACCAACCATCTAGCTATCTAGAATTAATTGATTGAATTGAATTGAATTCTTTATTGGCCAAGTGTGATTGGACACACAAAGAATTTGTCTTTGGTGCATATGCTCTCAGTGTACATAAAAGAAAAGATACATTTGTCAAGAATCATGAGGTACAACACTTAATAATTGTCATAGGGTACAAATAAGCAATCAGGAAACAATATTATATAAATCGTAAAGATACAAGCAACAAAGTTACAGTCATGCAGTCATTAGTGGGAGGAGATGGGTGATGGGAATGATGAGAAGATTAATAGTAGTGCAGACTTAGTAAATAGTTTGAGAATGTTGAGGGAATTATTTGTTTAGCAGAGTGATGGCGTTCAGGAAAAAACTGTTCTTGTGTCTAGTTGTCTTGGTGTGCAGTGCTCTATAGCCGTGATGGCGAACCTATGGCACAGGTGCCACAAGTGGCACGCGGAGCCATATCGGTGGGCACGCGACCTCAGGTCCGGCGTGCATGTGTGCACCAGCCGGCTGATTTTCGGGCCTTCTGGGCCCACTGGGAGTCGGGAAACAGGCTGTTTCCAGCCTCCAGAGGGGGTGGGGAAGGCCGTTTTCGCCCTCCCCAGGCTCCTAGAAAGGCTCTGGAGCCTGGGGAGAGCGAAAAATGGGTGTGCCATTGCATGCGGGGGTGCATGGAATTATGAGTGTGGGCACGCACACACGTGATCCCCCACATTCCCCCCCCCTTTTGGCACGCGAACCAAAAAAGGTTCGCCATCACTGCTCTATAGCCTCGTTTTGAGGGGTTGAAACAATTTATGTCCAGGATGCGAGGGGTCAGTAAATATTTTCACGGCCCTCTTTTTGACTCTTGCAATATACAGGTCCTCAATGGAAGGCAGGTTGGTAGCAATTGTTTTTTCTGCAGTTCTGATTATCCTCTGAAGTCTGTGTCTGTCTTGTTGGGTTGCAGAACCAAACCAGTTATAGAGGTGCAGATGACAGACTCAATCATTCCTCTGTGGAACTGTATCAGCAGCTCCTTGGGCAGTTTACGCTTCCTGAGTTGGCGCAGAAAGAACATTCTTGGTTGTGCTTTTTTGATGACGTTTTTGATGTTGGGTGACCATTTTAAATCTTGAGATATGATAGAATCTAGAAATTTGAAGGTCTCTACTGTTGATACTGTGTTATCTAGTATTGTAAGAGGTGGTAAGATGGGAGGGTTTCTCCTAAAGCCTACCACCATTTCTACGGTTTTGACTGTGTTCAGTTCCAGGTTGTTCCGGTCGCACCACGAGGCTAGTTGTTCAATCTCCCGTCTGTATGCGGTTTCATCGTTGTCTCGAATGAGACCAATCACTGTTGTATCATCCGCAAACTTCAGTAGCTTAACAGATGAATCATTTGAGAATCTAATCTATCATCTATCTCTCTATCTAAAAATAAAAGTTAATGTATAAATACTTACACAATAGCAACGGGACCCTCTCTGTGAGTGTAACGTTCAGCTCTGAGATGGGCGAAGGGAACCCGGAGGTGTGTCGTTTTTCTTCTCGTTTGCTAACTCTATGGAGTGAGGATTTCCCCTTCTTTCTCGCTAGCTCTCTGTATGTGTGTGTGTGTATATATATATATATATATATATATATATATATATATATATATATATATATATATATATATATATATATATATATATATGGTTTTTTTTTAAACAACCCCCCCTTTTTGGGGGGCAGGAAGTTTTTCTGGAAGCGGAAGGAGAAGCTTCGTGCTGGAAATCGGTTCCTGCCTGACGAAGTGAAAAGAACGCGGGGGGGAAGGGGGGTGTTTCAGGGTAAAAAAAACTATAGGGGGAAAGGAAAGGAGGGGGGGGAAAGGGCGATTCGCGTTGCTCTAAACGCCCCCAGCGCTTTGCCTTTTTTACGATCGGATCCTGGGAAATACCGTATCGGGTGCGGAGGACGGCGTAGGATCGTTATCCTATAATCTGGGGGTATATGGGGCGAAGGCTATTCCGGGGGGGGGCAGGGGGGGAAAGGAAGAAGGAAAAAGAAAAAAAGAAGAAGACGTGGCTCTCAGCAGGCGTTCATCTTTGAGCAGGGTGGTGGCTGAATGATACAGTCATCCAGAGGTGGTGGTTGTTGGGGAACAGGTCCCATCATCCTTGAATATGTATATAGAGTCATGCTGGGGTTAGAGGCTTATGGGGGGGGGCGGAGATCAGAGGTCACCCATCTCTGCCTGGGGGGAAGAAGACGGCCAAGTGCCCATGTTCAGGAGGATGAGGCTTGCTAGCCCTGTTTCCGGAGAGAATTTGTGGCCTCCCCAATCTCTCATTTGCAGAAGGTTCCTGTGGTTTGTTTTGGGAGTTACTCGGATTGGAGATTTGGTGGGTGATAATCTATGGAGATTTTCAATCATCCAGGTTATGATTGTCCCAAAGGGGCTTTTTCGAAAAGGCAGCTGGGCTATCATATCATCATCATCCTATGAAAAGTTTCGCTTCTCATCCAGGAAGAAGCCAAACAAGTTTCTGGGACAAGAAGCAAAATGTTTTTAAAAGAAAAAAAAATCAAAGTCCATTTGCCTTTTGGGGAAACTATCCCCTTTGGGATAGTTTGGTGATATTCTTTCTTTTTGTTGGTAGTGAGAAAGGGTCATTCTTTAGGAGCCTTGGGGTGTGTGTGTGTTTTGGGTAGGTGGTTCTAGTATTTCTGCTGCTGCTGATGTACCCCAAGTTGGAGAGGAGAAATTGTGGTTCTGAACTGAAAAGAGACAATGGGCTAATTCTGCTGCTTTGGCTTACAGGACATTTTATTCTCATCTGTACAGTTTGGGGGGAGATGGGTTGAATGAATCCCTTCTGAACTCTTTCAGATTTTCTCTTGATAACAATACTAGTTAAACCAGGTGTGTCCAACCTGGTTTTGGCTTACCTGGGCCACATTGAGTGAAGACAAAATTGCCTTGGGCCCCATATAAATATATATAATATAGTTAATGTATACATATACACATAATGTGAAAAATTGTGATTTGTGGGGGCTGCATTATTACCTGTTCAGGGCCACATGGGATGGACATGCCTGACTTAGACCTTAGTGTGGGCTGAATCCCAGAGTTCTTCAATGGCTTACTTTTTATCAACTCCTTGCACTTGGGAAAAAAAGTTGATTGAAAAAATTTGCAATTTGCTTTTAAGGAATAGAGTAGGCTCTTGGTCAAACTATGTGAAGACTTAATTGGAGGGACTATCAGCATGGTTGGGAAGGGATTTGAACCTGATTGCCAGGGAATGTAAGGTTGTCATCAATGTTAGGCTGGGTGAAATGAGGTTCAGCAGCCCTAATCCTAACCATGTTTCCTTAATGTTTATTGATTTTTGGTGACTTATAAACGAATCGTTAATTGTAGTCTGACTTATTTATAAAGCTTAAGGATACTTGTGCTATTTATCGATATCTGGATGTTTATTAAAACTGAGTTTCTTCCAAGGAGTAGGATTGTAGAAATACCTGTCTCCCCCTCCCCCCCCCCCCCCGCCTTTTCAAATGAGTATTGTTAATAATCTGGGGTTTTTTCCCCCTCTTGTTCTTCCTTCTAGGGTTTTTAGACCATCTTTTAAATTGCTGCTTGTCGGGTCATTGGAGGTCAGTTAGAATTTTTCAAAGACCATGAAAGCAAATGTGGGCCACAAATAATATTAACCTAAGCACACGTAGGCTGGCGGCTAGACAGTTTGTGGAGTTATTAGCTTTCCGCCATGAAGAAGGGAGACTGTATACTTAGTCAGATCTTGTTTACTGGGCCTTACACCGTTCATTAAGACTCAAGTCTCCAGGATGAATAGAATTTGACCTTTTGCTTTTTCTATTCAAGGCGTGGATGTGGGATGAAACTGTGGAGATGTAAAATATGCTGTCCTATTCTGGCCTTGCAATATTATTATAGAAATGAGACAACCTTGAATGGGCCAGTTTTGGGTTTAGGACATTTTTCCAAACTCCTAAATAAAACTCATAATGGGACAGTTTGCCCTATGGCATACATTTCAAACCTTTTCAAAATGTGTGCCTTTTCTAATGTTTTTGATGCTGCTGTGGCATTAGACTCAAATTATAGGCAAACCCAGGAACAAAAACAGAAACACGGTTATGTATTCAGTCCTCAAGAAATACAGTATAGGTAGTCCTTGTCTTACGACCAAAACCGAGACCAACGTTTCTGTTGGTTGAGTGATGCGTTTGTTAATTGGTTGAGTGATGCGTTTGGCTCCATTTGATGACTTTTCTTGCAGCATTTGTTAAGTGCATCACTGTAATGGATAAGTTAGTAACCTGGTTGTTAAGTGAATCCCTCTTCCCGGTTGACTTTGGTGTCAGAATGTCGCAAAAGGGGATCACATGACCTTGGGACACACAGCAAGCATGGTCATAAATATGAACCAGTTTGCCCAGCAACTTAATTTTGATCATGTGACTGTGGGGATGCTGCCACGGTTGTTAAGTGTGGGAAAAGGTCATAAGTCACTTTCTTCAATGCCGTTGTGATTTTGAACGGTCACTAAATGAATGGTTGCAAGTCGAGGACTACCTGTATGTCGTAATAATAGTAGTAGACTACTGTGGACAGAACAGTAAAAGGAAGAAAATGTAAAAGAGAAACTGATTTATTATGACATAAAGGTTTATGGACAAACACCCATTTTCTTGGAACGGCAGAAATGCATACACTACACCAGGGGTCCCCAAACTTGGCAACTTTAAGACTTGTGGACTTCAACTCCCAGAATTCTCCAGCCAGCATAGCTGCCTGGAGAATTCTGGGAGTTGAAGTCCACAAGTCTTAAAGTTGCCAAGTTTGAAGACCTCTGCGACTACACCATTAGGTATAAAGCTAAAGGAGGTTAAATGCAAGATGAGATTTCTCCAGAGCACCAAAAATACATGGGAAATATACAGAATAATGCCTGGTATCAAAAATATTGCCAGGTTCTTTTTTTAAAATAACTTTTTAAAAACAATTCTTTTCTTTATAATTATTCATTCTGTTAAGAAAATAGGTGTAGAATGAAATAGGCTGATTTTGGTGATGGGTTTTTTCTTTTGTTAGGATTTTTTTTAATGGATTACACAGTTGTCACCATGAAGCAGAACAGACAACCAGTTTAGAGAGCCAGTTTCGTCTAGGGGTTAAGGCACCAAGCTAGAAAGCAGGAGACCGTGAGTTCAAGTCCCACTTTAGGCGTGAAGCCCATTGAGTGACTTTGGGCCAGTCACACACACACATTCAGCCCAACCCGCCTCACAAGGTTGTGGGGAAAATAGGATGAAGGTGTTGTTGCATGTTCACCACCTTGAGTTATTTGTAAAAATAATAAGGGCAAGACACAAATAAATAAAAATAAAAATAGTAATGGTAAGGCTTGAGTCCATCAGAAGATGGAATGAATTGTAACGAAGGAAGTGAAGTTCAAATGTTAGAATTTCTCAACAAATGTGTTTTAAAGAAATTCTAGCAGACTTTTTTAAAAAATTGAGTGCGATTATTGGCACTGGTGTAGTTTCTTTTCTAGGAAAGGGGAAGTCTCCATTGCTGATTTTTGGCAGAATTATAGAAGTTTGTCGTCATACTAATTCAAATTTCTGCCAGTAGTGAGTTATACTGCTGGTATATCTAGATTTTTATCTGGGTAACATTGATAGTTACAAATTGATTTGTCACGGTTCCAAGTAACACCCCCAATGAAAAGAGACTCCGAGGCTAGGCATTCCTCAAAGTTCCATTTTATTAGAGATGGCATATTGGCACATCTGGGAAAACCCAAATTTGAAAGCTTCCAGGTTTTCCCCATCCAAAAGAAAGTCCAAGTCCCTGCCCCAACAACCACATGTCCATCACAGGGTCCAATCAATGCACCATCCCAACTGGAGATAATTTCCAGTCACACCCCTCCAGGTGCAGGGCAGAGTGGCCTTGACTCTTAGAGAAAGGAATGTTGTTATGGCTATATAGCTCCCAGCTGCATGCAATCCCCCCTCCCAGTTTCCCACAGCACTAAATGTGGCAGGCCTGAAGATTCAGTGCCTAAGATGGTTTCCAGGCCTGACAGGATTTTTCTCCAGAGACAATTCAAAGTCTGTGTAGAATGATTTCTAATTCACGTTATATATGTTTTACATTACAGAAGAATGTGAAATGGTACTTTTTTTAACCTTCAGTTTGATCATATATCCTATAGCTGTGATGGCGAATCTATGGCACGCGTGCCACAAGTGGCACGCGGAGCCATATCGGTGGGCACGCAAGTTCAAGTCCGGCGCACGTTGATTTTTGGGCCTTCTGGGCCCACTGAGAGTTGGGAAACAGCCTGTTTTCAGCCTCTGGAGGGGGTGGAGAAGGCCCATTTTTTGCTCTCCACAAGCTCCAGAGCCTTCCCCACACCCCTGAGGTCCTCCTGAGGCCAGAAATGGCCTGTTTCCCAATGGGCCATTTCTGGCCTCCAGAGGGCCTCCGGGGTGTGTGTGCGGAAGGCCGTTTTCGCCCTCCCCAGGCTCCTAGAAAGCCTATGAAGCATGGGGAGAGCGAAAAATGGGCGTGCCATCGCATGCTGGGAGGGGGGTCACGCGTGCATGCATGGGGGGGGCATGGAATTATGGGTGTGGGCATGCGTGTGACCCCCCCCATGAACCCCCCTTTTGGCACGTGAACCAAAAAAGGTTCGCCAGCACTGCCCTATAGTGAATGGATAGCTTTTATAGAACAACTTCCCTAAAAGACAGACTCATTTGGAAAGGAATCATTGTGAAAATCGGCTCTCTTGTTTCTTAGATATATCTCTTCCATTTTCTGGCAATGCTAAACTTGTGAGTTACAGTCTCCGTGAATGAAACTTACCAGTTTTCTTCCAAAGGTGCTTTTTTCAAGAGGCAACTGGACTTTCTGGTTTTTTTTTCTTTGAAGACGTTTCGCTTCCCATCCAAGAAGCTTCTTCAGCTCTGACTGGGTGATGGGGAAGTCAGAGCTGACGAAGCTTCTTGGATGAGAAGCAAAACATCTTCGAAGAAAAACCAGAAAATCCAGCTTGCTCTTGAAAAAGCACCTTTGGGACAACTGTGACCTGGATGACTGAGAATCTCCATAGACATTTACCAGTTTTCTTGTTTCTTACAGAAAAATCTGTAGTTAATCATGGCGGAGCTGGAGAACCTTGAGGTGATGATAAAAACCTTGGACTCTCAGACAAGAACATTCACAGTAGAAGGAGAGGTAAGATTCTCCTAAATTTGGATAAACAGCAGGAAAGTGGATGGGACTGTTGACTTATCCCTAGGGCAGGGGTAGGCAAAGGTGGCTCTTCTATGACTCGTGGACTTCAGCTCCCAGAATTTCTGAGCCAATCATGCTAGCTTAGGAATTCTGGGAGTTGAAGTCCACGAGTCACAGAAGAGCCAACTTTGCCTACCCCTGCCCTAGGGTATCTCAACAGTGCATAGGTGTTGCTTTGCAGAACTCACAGGTACCTGCTTTAAGGTAACAGATTATGAGCAGAAGATCCCTGGGCCTATTTGTTAGTCAGGAAGAAATTAAAAAAAGAATTCTGGAGGGAGTGGTGTGAAGAACAAATGCAATAAACCTGCAGGCCAAAGTGGGGTGGGCTGCGAGACGCGCGTCCTACCTGGGACTTGTAGCTCCATCGCGTTCCTCAGAGAGAGGGGGGGGAGAGAGAGGGGGGGGGTGCGCGCACCCCCCACGGGACTGGCTCAGAGTCTTATATTCTTTTCTTATCAGTGGTCATCCGCCGCAAAAAGAGCGGCTCCCGGCATGTCCCCCCCTTTCCTCGGAAAGTAGTTGGGGGGCCCTTATTTTTTTTGGGGGGGCTTATTTCAGCGCATGCGCTGAAAAGCCTGATTGACCTTATTATGGGGACATGTATTATTTTCGGGGAAACACGGTATGTATATGTACCGGTATGTGTATATGTATATGATATATATATATAATATATGTATACTATATATGTGTGTGTGTCTGTGTGTTGACCAGTAAATTTAATAAACAAGCAAACAAATAAATAAATATTTGCTGACAACTAGCAAATCTGGTCTTGGAAAGATTTCATCTGAGCTTGCTTTGCCCCATTCAAATCCTGACCATCTTCGAGACATCTGCAACATTTCATTGACATTGTAGACCCCCACAGCTGGATGAATTTCTGGCACTTGCATCCCCCCCCTCCACATTTCCTTCCTTCTCTTTGTGTATATGGTCAGTCTCGTTCGAGATCGCAGTGCGCTGTCACTCTGCAGAATGGAGGAGCCTCCTTCATTCTTCAGGCTTTCCTAGGCAGGTGCCATAGAGAGGGCAGGTTCCAGCGAAGGGATAGCTGGAAGAGAGTTTACTCCTGGTGGGGTTTTTTGTTTTTCCTTCCTTGTTTCTTTTCATTTTTCCTTTTGCTCTGTAGATCACCGTGAAAGAGTTCAAGGAGCACATAGCGGGCTCAGTCAACATTCCCTCCGAAAAACAGCGCCTCATCTATCAAGGGAGAGTCCTACAAGATGACAAGAAGTTGAAAGAATACAGTGAGTCGGGAACCAAAAGAAAGTTGGGGGTGGGATTTGAAGTGAACAGGGGAGTGTTTGGGAGAGAGGGAGGGGGTTCTGACCCAGGGTACGGCCAAGTTCACGCTGGGAAAAGCCCCCCAAAATTTTGGTGTTTTGCTTCCATATAAAGCAGTGGTTCCCAACCTTTCTAATGCCGTGACCCCTTAATATAGTTCCTCATGTTGTGGTGACCCCCAACCATAAAATTATTTTCGTTGCTACTTCATAACTGTAATTTTGCTACTGTTATGAATCGTAATGTAAATATCTTAATATGCAGGATGTATTTTTATTGTTACAGATTGAACATAATTAAAGCATAGCGATTAATCACAAAAACAATATGTAATTATGCCAGATCAGAAATTCTTGGGCCAGTCTTTGCAAGAGCACAAGGAATATCATCTTCCACAACAAATCTACTTCTGTATTTAGACTTGATAACCAACAAGTGTACAGCAATATTTCTCAATCTCAGCAACTTTTAAGGTGCCTGGACTTCAACTCCCAGAATTCAAAGCAAAGCTGGCCCCTTAGCTGATGCCGTCAAAGCTCGGCCGCCAGGCGTCACAAACGCCTCTCACCGAATGGCACCTCTCCCGACCAATCGGAGGGCTCGGGCGAGTTGAGTCGATATGGCCAGGCTTGTGGGGGGGGGGAGCTGAGGATGCCGGGGCGACCCCTGGGAAATGGTCGTTCGACCCCCAAAGGGGTCCCGACCCCCAGGTTGGGGACCACTGATATAAAGGCTGCCTGAAATGAAATTCATATTTTGGCTGAGGTGCTCGCTCCTGGGTTATTTTGGCAGAGACTTATACCCGCTGGGTTACGGTGGAGTGTAAAATTGTTAGAATAAAAGTTTGAAATTGGTCTCGAGACAATCTGGTTGGGAAATAAAGTGGTTGCCTCTTTCTTTACCAATTGTTTTCCTGCTAGAAATGTACATGCATACATGTTTGGAAATCTATGTACATCTTGTAATTGTATTTACATGTACAGGTAGTCCTCAACTTAACTGCAATTGAGCCCACATTTTCAGTGAGACTTTTGTTAAGTGAGTTTTTCCCCATTTTACAGCCTTTTTTGCCATAGTTGTTCAGTGAATCACTGCAGCTGTTAAGTGAGTAACACAGTTGTTAAGTGAATCTGGCTTCCCCATTGACTTTGTGTCAGACCTGGAAGCCATCTTGGGCATTGGATCTTCAGGCCTGCCACATTTAGTGCTGTGGGAAACTGGGAGGGGGGTTAAATTTCCCGAGGATGCAGTTTAGACTTTCCTATATACCAGTGATGGCGAACCTTTGGCACGGGTGCCACAGGTGGCACGCAGAGCCATATCTGAGGGCACGCGAGGCGTTGCCCTATGTCAGCTCCAGCGCACATGTGCGCGCTGGCCAGCTGATTTTTGGCCTTCTTTTCAGCTGTTTTCGCTCTCCCCAGGCTTCAGGAAAGTTTGGAAGTTCTCCCCAGGCTTCAGGAAGCTTTCCTCAACCTTGGGGACGGCGAAAAATGGCCCAAAGGACCTACCAGAAGTCCGGAGACTTCAGTGAGGCCTGTGTGCATGCATGGGGGGGGGGGCAGCGCATGGGGGTTGTACACGTGCGGTGGGGCAGTATGGGGGTTGTGTGCATGCATGGGGTGATGGCATTGCATTATGGCTGTGGGCACGCGCGCACCCGTTTGGCACTCGAGCCAAAAAAGGTTTGCCATCACTGCTATATACAGTATATTTGCAAGACGTGGACGAATTGTACAGTTTAAGGACGATTTCCTGTACAGTCCATTTATTTATTCAAATGTTCAGGTTGAGATAAAGAGGGATAGAATTGCAGCAGAAGCATCAGCATTTTAGAAGTTGGGGAAGTACAGATCAAACCCCATGTGAATGTCCAGCTTTATTTAATTTAATCATTTCATTTCATTATTTCATTTCATTTCAATTTCATTTCAATTTCATTTCATTTCATTATTTCATTTCATTATTTCATTATTTAATTTAATAATTTCATTTCATTTCATTATTTCATTTCATTATTTCATTTCATTTTCATTTCATAATTTAATTTAATTTAATTAATTTTTAAATTTAATTTAATTTAAATTTTTAATTTAAATTTAAATTTAATTTTTTTATTATTTTATTTTATTTTATTTTATTATTTATTTTATTTTATTTTATTTTATTTTTTATTTTTATTTTTATTTATTTTTTATTTCAGATCCTCTTTTTTATTTGGAAATGAGACAACCAGTGGGTTAGAAATTAGGAGTGAGGATGCTGGTAATATAAAAATTGAAACACTAAGACACTGACAATAATACACCATGAAAGCGCTCTTCTTTTACATAATTAAAAATACTCTGGTTTATAAACACATTCTGTAATATTCTGTATTTTATTTTATTTTTTATTTATTTACACACACACAAACATTTTTAATTGAAAAAAAAACACTAGAAAAAAAAGTAGCTGAAAAATAGGCAAGTGATTAAGTCAGGCTTGAGGCCCACTTATGGGAAAGAAGCAGTATTCGTCATGCTTGTCAACGATCTGTGGCAATAGCAACAGCACTTAGACTTATATACCGCTTTACAGTGCTTTACAGCCCTCTCCAAGCGGTTTACAGAGTCAGTCTATTGCCCCCAACAATCTGGGTCCTCATTTTACCCACCTTGGCATGGAAGGTTGACTCAACCTTCAGCCTGGTGAGATTCGAACTGCTGGCAGCTGGCAGCCAGCAGAAGTAGCCTGCAGTACTGCATTGTAACAGTTGCGCCACAACAGCTCTGGCAAGAACAGAATGGGGGTAGCACATAGGAATAACAGCAAAGTCAATGGGGACCATGGAGGTCTTGTAGTCCACCCTTCCCCCCTGCTCAGGCAACAAACCCTACACCATTTCAGAATAACAGCTGTCTAATCTCTTCTTAAAAACTTCTAGTTCTTAGATTCAAGGCAGCCAGACTTGGAATGAGAACTCTATAAGGAAATCTGATCACGTATCCTGATTTGTTTTGGGGTTTTTTTTGGCAGATGTTGGAGGCAAAGTCATCCACTTGGTGGAACGCGCACCTCCCCAGACCCAATCGCCATCGGGAGGGCCTTCAGGAGCAGGCTTGTCCTCCACCCCTCACAACAACACGGGACCCCGGGGGTCAGGTTCCGCTGTCCATGACCGCAACGCCAACAGTTACGTTATGGTGGGAACCTTCAACTTACCAGTAAGCATTATGGACCCACAGCCACCCACACAAGTGAGTTTTAGCCAGAGAGTTGCTGCCGCTGCGGGGCAAGGGGAAGTATTCGGGCTCCCCCTCACGCTTTCGCCCCCTTCCTGTTATTAAAATGGGAAGGGAACTTGCTTGTACGCTGCTTACAATGGTAGTGGGGAGCTGGCGGTGGGTTGCTTTGGGTTCCTCCCTTCTGCCTTTCCACAGAGTGGGGTCAGGGTCAGCTGTTCCTGAACTGTCATTCCTGGCTTGGAGGGGTGTGTTGTGAACAGCGTGATACAATCAGAACCAAATCTGGCTTGTCCTTCTGTTTTGCTTGTCTTTGTGATTACTGTGTGTGGTACGGACAGAGGGGAAGAGGGTTTGAAACATCCACAGGGCCTTCCTTCCTGTTGCTTGGGAGATCTAGAAAAGAATTACAGGTAGTCCTCGGCTTACGACCGTAATGGACCCCAATGTTTCTGTTGCTCAGCGAGACATTCGTTAAGGGAGTTTTACGACTTTCCTTGCCACAGTTGCTAAGT
Source organism: Diadophis punctatus similis (assembly GCA_023053685.1). Taxonomy (NCBI): domain Eukaryota; kingdom Metazoa; phylum Chordata; class Lepidosauria; order Squamata; family Dipsadidae; genus Diadophis; species Diadophis punctatus. The sequence goes on from JALIGW010000067.1 coordinate 1,235,623, forward strand.
GAATCACTTCAGTTGTCATTACCCGGTGGGTTAAGTGAATCCGGCTTCCCCGTTGAACTTTGCCTGTCAGAAGGTTTGCAAAAGGGGACTGCGGGACCCTGCCACCGTCATAAATGCGAGTCAGTTGCCAAGCATCTGAATTTTGATCAGGCGATCGTTGGGCTGAGAAATTTTGTTCAATGAATTTTGGAATTTTTGCCCCCATTTTTTTCGACTTTCCTTCTCTCGTTTTGTTAATGGAACCGCTGCAGTTGTTAAATTAGTCACACGGTTGTTAAGTGAATCCGGGTTTCCCCGTTGAACTTTGCTGGTCATAAGGTCGCAAAAGGGGAATCACATGACCTCGGGACACTGCAACCATCATAAATGTGAGTCAGTTGTCAAAAGCATCTGAACGTAAATCACGTGACCATTGGGGTTGCGGCAACTGTCCTAAGTGTGAAAAACGGTCCTAAGTCTTTCCCCCCCCAGTGCTGTTGTAACTTTGAACGGTCACTAAATGAACTGTTGTAAGCCAAGGACTACTTGTATTAATCTAGACCAGGGGTCGGCAACCTTAAACACTCAGAGAACAATTTGGACCCGTTTCCCACAGAAAAGAAAACACCGGGAGCCCCAAAACTCTTCCCGTGCCTGACTGATTTCCTGAGCGGCCACAAAAGTAACATATATAGTTGAATTAAAGGTTCTGTTTTCTTCTGAAACTTTTCTTTTCTTGGATTTATCCATGGTTGGCCTACCGGGGGACGTAAAGCTTAATAAATTGCACGTCGGTGGGTGTCACACATTGGCAGTTGCGACGCATATTTTGAGCGATAGGGATGAAAGATGCGGCTCCAGAGCCGCGGGTTGCTGACCCCTGATCTAGACTAAGAAATGACAATCCCTGGTGTGTGTGTGTGTGTACCTACTGGGGCTGGTCACTCTCTCTCCCTCTCGTATGTTTCTCTGTATTCCTGACTTGACGATCGTCCAGGTAGCCTGTATCCATCTTTAAACAAGGCTTGGGGGGGAGGGCTTATATTTGAGAACAGAGTGGCAAGCAAAGCAGGTATTGCGAGAGCCTTTTCTGAAATTACACAGCCTTGTGAATATGCTTCGAATAACAAACATTTAGGGATGTTTAGCGCATGAGCTACCATACCTGAGGATTTACATTTCTGAGTGTCTCCATTTGGGAATTCAGCCCCTCTGAAGTCAGCGCAGTTTACCTCCAATAAGATTCCAGCCTAAGAATTCTGCACCATCTTTTCAGAAACGTGTTGCTAATTATTATTCCTTTGTGGTGCGCGTGGAATAAAAATTAAAAACCGAAACAAAAAGTGGCTAAAGAATTCTAGAAGGCCTTTTTGGAAGCCATCATTTGTTCCTTCCTATAATTGTTGCTTCTTTTTTTAACTCCTGCATCTTATGTGATTTTGGGAAGTTATTGGACTAGTGATACACAGCCATGAATTCACAGGAGCATAAACAAGTAGCGCACACACTCATGTCTGAACAGTGTATAATCATGATTTGTGACAGAGAGAAAGAGTCATGAGAGATAAACCTTGGTATTCAGTATATTATTTCAAGAAAGTATCTTTCAAGTGATGTGTAATTTCAAGAATCTTATCACACTGGGTGGGGAGCAGCCTTGGATGATGTGCAGGGGTGGGCTTCAACATTTTTAGCAAGGGGTTCTCTGCTTGGTTGATGGGTGGGTGTGGCCATGGTGGGCGTGGCCTGGTTGGCCTCCTGCACCATGGTGGGGGGGGGCGTTACCCTTCCCTGGCTCCGGAGGCTTTCCTTGAGCCTGTGGGAGGGTGAAAATGGCCTCCCCAGGTTCTGGAGGCCCTTTGGAGGTCGGAAATGGGCCCGTTTCTGGCCTTCCCGAACTTCCAGTAGGCTCGTTTTTCGCCCTCCCCGAGCCTCCGCGCGCGCCCTGCACTTACCTGCATCTAAAACGGGCCGTGTGTGGACTCCTGAGAGAGGCAGGCGGGGTGGGCGGGGCCAGCCAGGAGTGGGATTTGGGGGTTCTCCAAACTGCACAGAATTTTAGCTAGAGGTTCTCCTGAACTCCTGTGAACCCCCAGCAGCCCACCCCTGATGATGTGGCAATTTGATCTGGGTTGTGTTGGGTATTTTTATTTTTTATTTTACCTTCTTTTCTGCTCTGTTTTGTTCTTTTCTCCTGCACACACCTACCTCCTCTTTTTTTTTTTTTTTGGTCCTTTTAATTTTTTCTCTCTGTCTATTTCTCACTCCCTGCTTTCCAAAGAACGATGGATCGTCTGTGGACGTTCATATAAATATGGACCAGGCTCCTATTCAGGTACCAAGTGGGCTGGGAAGGACAGAATTTAATGTTAAAATGGATGGATTGATTTTAATATGTGGGCATAACCGGGACTCTTGACTGTAGCATGATGTATGGAGATCTGATTGATTGAGAGGGCACTTAGATTGTTATTTGACGTATAGAAAAGCTCCCCCCCCACTTTTTTTTTTACAAAGTTTATTTATTGAAATGTTTTGGTCGCCACAATAGAAAAAAGACTCTGGAAAGAGTGCAGAGAAGAGCAACGAAGAGGATTAGGGGACTGGAGGCTAAAACATATAAAGAACGGTTGCTGGAATTGGGTGTGTCTAGTTTGATGAAAAGAAGGACTAGAGGTGACATGATGGCAGTGTTCCAATATCTCAGGGGCTGCCACAAAGAAGAGGGAGTCAAACTATTCTCCAGACTATCTGAATTTAACCAATTCAACATTCTATCCAGAGTCCCAAAGGTGCTTTTTCAAGAGACAACTGGACTTTCTGGGGTTTTTCTTTGAAGACGTGTCGCTTCTTATTAAAGTTCGCTGCAAAAATCAAAAGCAGAAGCACACACAGATAACTGATTCAGCTGGATTCATTGACTTCTTTATAAACATAGTAACAGATGAATTTACAATACCATTAGCAGAGTTCTTCTTCAATGTAGTTACAAACAGCAGAGAACAGTTAGTTTCATTTCAGCAGAGTTCAGAAGTGAGAGAATACAGAGTGTGGACCTGGAGCCACGCTCAGCCTTAAGCTTAAGTTTTCAGTTTCGATTCTCTGCACAGACTCAGAAGTGGTTAGCTCCCATTGGCTGACTTAGTTGCTATGCCTATTCATTGGCTGACCTTGTTACCATTGGCTCTCCCAGTTCATGAATATCTTAACACTTCTCATCTAAGAAGCTTCTTCAGCTCTGACTGGATGGGGGGGAATGGAAGGATTTCATTCCCCACCATCCAGTCAGAGCTGAAGAAGCTTCTCATCCAAGAAGTTGAAGAAGCTTCTTGGATGAGAATAGAATAGAATAGAATTCTTTTATTGGCCGAGTGTGATTGGACACACAAGGAATTTGTCTTTGGTGCATATGCTCTCAGTGTACATAAAAGAAAAGATACGTTCGTCAAGAATCATGAGGTACAACACTTAATGATAGTCATAGGCAATGTTCCCTGTAACAACAGAAAACGGCGCGCGGCAGTTAGAAACTGCCGTGCGGCGTTCTCTTTTTATGTGTGCGGCCGCGCAGGCACTCAGCCTCTTCCATTAGAAAATGCCACACGGAAGTTAGAAACTTTGCGCGGCGTTCTCTCATTATGTGTGCGGCCGCGAGGCCGCACAGCTTAGAGGGAACAGTGCTCATAGGGGATAAATAAGCAATCAAATCATATTAGGAACCAGTCAATATAAATCATAAGGATACAAGCAACAAAGTTACAGTCATATAGTCATAAGTGGGAGGAGAGGGGTGATGGGAACGATACGAAGATTAATAGAAGCGAAACGTCTTTAAAAAAAACCCAAACACCAGAAAGTCCAGTTGCTTCCTGAAAAAGCACCTTTGGGACAACCATGACCTGGATGACTGAGAATCTCTACAGACTTTTTGCCCTGAGGCAATTTTTGATCAGTGGCTGCTATTTTATGAAGAAGATAGTTCTTCCCAAACCTAGTTACATGTCTTTAGCCACCATTCTGAAGCATTGTACTCTACGGGTTGCCAGATTCAGGGTCTTTGCATTGGAGGTCTTCTATGTTCCTTAGAAAGAACGGCAGAGAAACGGAAGTGCATTTTTTTGTTTTTCATTTTTAAAAGAAAGGAATTGAGGGCTGTTTATACCAGTCTTCCCCAGGCTGGTGCCCTCCCGATGCAGCTTCTGGTTGAACTCCCTCCAGATGCCGATCGGACGTGAGAGTGGGCTGTCGTCCATGTTAGAGTGAGAATAAATCTCCCTAGAGGCGATGTTTGATCTTTCTCTCGGAGCTCAAACATTTAGAAATAAAACCGAAGTTAAAAGATCTAATAAAATATTTATTTCGGTACAAAACCAATAAATTCTGAATAATTACATTCTTACTAATTAAATGCGACCGCTCCCAGTCAGAGCCAAAACACAAGAAAAAAAATGGAGAATCAGGAATGTGCGTACAAGATCACATCACGTGTCCTGCTTGTAATGGAATGTACCATAAAGTAGAATAGGGATGCATCACCCTGCATAGACATACAACTGACAATATTCACTACGTGACAGTCCAGCCCATCTGAAGTCTTCTTACTTGGAGTAGATGTCTCATAAGAGTTGATGTACTACAGAGCCAGTCAGATATCAGCAAAATCCCGGAAGGGTCCTATGACTATGAATCTCAGTGTCAGAAATAAGAGACAGGAACCCCAATTTAGGAAGACTCTCAATGCCAAAAACATTTGCAATTCTTCGGGGATAGAAAAGAAATCTTTGTTCTCTGCATCCTAAAGAGCTTCAAGGAAGAACTTCACTGGACCTTACAAGCCTGATGTCTCCTTTGCTTAAATGACCTTAGCTCCCCCGGGCTGCCTCTTCCGTTAGACATGGAGGTTTCTTTTTAGTAGCACACTGGGTTCTTTCTGCCCCGAGGGCTTAGCAGAGCCATCATGGCTACAGGAAACAAACCTTGGCTTGAGGGACCAAGTAAGTAGAAAAAGCAATGTGGTCAAAACCGAAGAGGAAGTGGGATGTTCACAGGTTTGGAAAATGGGTGTGGGTTGAGTGGATTGAACTCGGGGAGGACGGGAGCGCCTGAAACCTGGCCTTAAGGAAATCGAGAGAAGTGGGGAGAGTCGGTTTTACCCAAGGAGGGATCTGCAGGGAAGGAGGGATTCTGATTCGGGGAAGAAGAGGTCCTCTCAAGGCCTTCTGATAACGGGCGTTTCTTTCCTCCTCGCAGAGTGAACCTCGTGTCCGTCTCGTTATGGCCCAGCATATGTTACGGGACATTCAAGGTATCCTGAACCGACTAGAGGTGAGCCAGTTTCTAACCCCGAGGAACACGAAGCGGGAATGTAGAATCCGTTGCCCGGAAACTCCTTCCAGGGCCTGCAGATCACCTGTCCCCTTTCCTTCAGGGTAACACCAGTGACCATGCTGCTGCGGGACCCGAGGATACGCCATCCGCCAGCCCGACCGAAAGGGAGCCGATGACGGGCAGTGAATCGGAGCCTCCCCAGGAGCCCACGCCAGCAGAGGAAACGCCGCCCTCTGGGAGCGAGCCTCCCCCGGGGGCTGAAGCAGCCGCCCCCAAGTAAGGAGGCTGCCCGCCAAAGAGATAGCAAGATAGCTCTCTCTCTCTCTCGGGCATCATGGCGGGGGGGGGGGGGGAAACTGTGTGTGTGGGAACCATAGAGGTGGACTGTGCCAAGGTGGTAGAGGGGCAGCCTCGAGGACCTGGAGGCTGTTTCCCAGAGCAGGCAGGGGGACAGTCCCACTGAGCAAGACGGCGAGGGTCCTTCTCTGTTTCCGTAGCCACCCGTCACCTGGAGAGTATGTGGAGGTTCTGAGTGAGCTTCGTGGGTTGGAGAGCAGACTCCAGCCTTTCCTGCAGAGATACGAGGAGGTCCTGGGAACGGCTGGCACTGCCGACTACAACAACAACGTAAGAGATGTCTGGTTCTATAAAACCAAAAATTGACCTTTAACCTGGGAAGCTACCTTTTCACCCCTTATTTCTGCATTTGCTAGGGAATCGGAAGTTCGGTCAGTCTCTTTTTTTTTTTTTACAACGGAACCATTTGGTTTATCACTTCTTTCGATGTATGCTCCGGCCTTCAGTCCTTCGGTGGAAGACGTAGGGCTTTCAGAGGCCTCGGTTCTGGGCTCGGTTCCCCCATCCCGTTTGTGTCAGAGTCACCCGTTTAAAGCGCTTCCGGGTTGGAAGGATTAGGTGGTGACATCACCGTCACCTGGGGGAAACCATGGGGAGGGGTTTCTTTTTCACGTCCCCATCAAGGAGCTGGAGCAAGTGACAGGTGCTCACCCACTCAGCATCGCTTGGGTCTCGAACGTGGGCTTGCTAGCCTCCAACCCAGCATCCTAACCACCTGAGCCCCGTGCTCCTTTTCTGGCCTCAGTAGTTCTTTGATCTAACCCAGCAAGGTTTTGGGGTGATTTTTAGGCTTCGTAAGCAACAACAACAACAAAAAAAAAACACCACACCCGCTTCGTTTTATTCAAATTCCCTCCTTTTCTTTTGCCAGACGGAAGGGCGTGAAGAGGACCAACGCATTATCAACCTGGTGGGGGAGTCGCTGCGCCTTCTGGGTAACACCTTTGTAGCCCTCTCGGACTTGCGCTGCAATCTCTCCTGCAGCGCCCCCCGCCATCTCCACGTGGTGCGGCCCATGTCCCATTACACAGCTCCCATGGTCCTGCAGCAAGCTGCCATCCCCATCCAGGTGAGGCCTCGGCCCGGAAGAAGCCCAGGTTGGGGGGTACCTTTCCTCAAACCTGGAAATGGTTTGAGCCCCAGCTCTGGTTCCCGAGGCTGGGGGGAAGAGAGCTCGGCGAGGGAGAATGCAGAAGACCCTCCGTTTCTTCCCTCGTGCTCTTGCTTCAGATTAACGTCGGAACAACTGTCACCATGACGGGCAATGGTGGCCGCACCGTCCAGACCAACTTGGAAGGCTCTGCTCCTGCTGCCCAGGCCGCTCCCACGGCCCAGCCTCGCACCTCCAGCCCCGTGGAGTCAACTCAGCCATCTGAAGGCTCGCCTCCTTCCCTCTCCCCGGGGGTCACCCCTGTCCCGCCGCAGGCCTCTCAAACAGGGCACCCGCGTGTCATCCGCATTTCACATCAGACGGTCGAGCCTGTGGTTATGATGCACATGAATATACAGGGTGAGTTTGCGAGGCCCGATAAGAGATCAGGGCTGTTTTGGAAGGTTATACTCAATAGAAGACAATATTTGTAGCTCAGGGTTGAACTCGAGGGGTCTTCGGGGGCTCTCTGAGCTTGGTTGTTTTCTTGCAGACGTTTCAGTACCCAACTAGGTAACATCATCAGTGCTAGAAAGGGAATGGCGTTTGGTTTCGGTTTATATAGAGCGATTTGCCCTTGTCAAGTGTTCATGTGTTGCTTTCTTCTTGGTAGTACCTTGTATTCTTTGAGCTACCAAATCCCTTGAAGATGGTCCATGGCCGAATTCTGACCACTGGAATGCGGGTTGTTGGGAGGATAGAGTGGGGATAAAACGCTGGAATCCCCAGAAGTAAAAGTGGGACCCAAGTATATACAGTATAATTTTTTATTCAGTTTTTCAAAAAAAAAGCATGTTTTTACCTGTCACAGGTATGACATCTATATAATTATAGGTATATAAAAACACGCGCATATTCGAATGTAACATTGTGTCAAAATTTCAAAGCAATCAGTGAAGAACTTTCGGAGATTTAAGATTTTGAACAAACAAACATTTTTATTTTTATTTATTTAGATATAGATATAGATTATATAGATATTGATTAAAGCGATCAGATTGATCAAGGGTCTTCATTAAACAATTCAGTTAAAATGTTATGCCAAGTGTTATTTTAATATTTTTTTTCCACGGGGGCCCCCTCCCAAATTACAGGCGACCCAAAAAATGTGGAACAAAATTTATACAGGTAGTCCTCCATTTACAACTGTTCATTTAGTGATGGTTCAGAGTTACGACACCACTGAAAGAAAGTGTCCGATGACTTATTTTTCACCGTTTCGACCATCCCCGTGGTCACGGGATCAAAACTCAGATGCTTGGCAACTGACTCGTACTTATGACCGTTGCTGTGCCCCGAGGTCACGCGATCCCCTTTTGCGACCTCCTGAGAAAACAAAAGTTAATGGGGAAGCCCAGTTCATTTAACAACCATGGTTACGAACTTAATCAACTGCAGGGATTCACTTAACAACTATGGCAAGAAAGGTGGTAAGATGAGGCAAAACTCACTTCATCAACATCTCACTTAACAACAGAAATTTAGGGGCTCACTTGTCATAAGTCGAGGACTACCTGTATTGTTACAGGATGCGGCGAGGGGAAGGAGAGGGGGCTAGAATGAGGCTCTCTGTTCCCTCGCTTCTCAGCATCTTAAAAAAAGATCAGCTTACTGGATTTCGGTTAAAGCCATATTACTTGGGTGGCATGTTAAGGAGTTATTGTGCTGTTAAGCACGTACACAGCGAAATGTGTTGTAGTAGTGGTGTTGCAGTTTGATATGAATGCTATTCAGTCAATAAACAGAATATCTTTAGTATGTACAAAATAGTTTTTACTTGAATAGTAGCAAAGTTAAATAGGAAGTCCAAGTCATACACAGGTATTCAGTCAATGCGAAGTTTCTTCTTCTTGCCTATCTTTGTTTTAACTCACAAAGATTACAGCTATCACTCACTTCTATGCTATCACAGATAGTTACTCTTCTCTTCACAGCAATTCCACACAGTCATAAAGTAATTTACTCATCAGTAAAGCAGCAGAGTGTCTTCAATCTGGAACACACCGTCAAACACCACTCACCACATCAAACCACACTAAACCACACTGAGCATGCTCTCTTGCTTACTTATATAGTAATCATCCACAATGCATTTAAAGCAATATACACATAACATTGATTTGTGGCTTAATCATATATTAACACACCCAATCGTTTGAACAGGGTTCTAACAGAGCAAATGTTACGTGAAATGAGACCATCCAGAGAAAGAGAAATCAGGGGAGAGAAATCGATCTACAAAGTGGGTTGGCCTCTCATTTTGAGGTCCACTTCCTTTTCTCCCTCTCTAGATTCCAGCTCCCAGTTGGGCAGCGGCAGTTCCGGTGGAGTGCCGTCGATGGGACCAGCTGGCTCAACCGGACACTCCCAAGGGATGGGTAAGGAAAATGGCTCCCTCCGATCCGGGGAAAGGCCAACCTGCTCCGGCTGCGGGTTTGCCCGTTCCTCGCCCTTGTTGATTTCACCTCGTGCTCTATTGTTGCGTCTCTCCAGGTAGCGGTGCCCACATGCCCCTACCCAGCCTCCCACCGGAGTTCATGCAGGCCGTTGCCCACCAGATAACACAACAAGCCATGGCAGCGGCGGCCTCAGCAGCTACAGGTAAGCAGCCAAGATGGGGGAAGGGAAGCACATCGATAGGTTACAGTGGTGGGATTCAAATAATTTAACAACCGGATCGCCCAAAGTCAGGTTGGCTGTCGTGGGAGGCATGGCCCATCCCCGTCCTCCAGCTTCGCCGCACATGCGGGATGAGCCTCCCGCAACGGCCAACCTGACCCTGGGCGAACTGGTTATTAAATTACACCCCCCCCCCAAATCAAAGTGGATCCATGGGCGCTGCGCTGCAATGGAGAAACGGGCAACGGAGCAGCCGGCACAAGGGAAGGAGGAGGAGCAGGGAGAAGAAACGGGAAAAGTGGCCGCCTCCTTCCCTCATGCCAGTTGCTCCGTTGCCTGTTTCTCCATTGCAGTGCAGCGCCCAGGATCCACTTTGATAGTGTATTAAAGTTTGTTGGAAAAAAAAAATCAATTTCCAGAAGCACACACAGATGACTGATTCAGCTGGATTCATTAACTTCTTTATATACAAGAATATAGATGAAGTAAATTTTACGATACCAATATAGATTCTTCTTCAAGCAGTTACAGGCAGCAGAGAACAGTTAGTTTCATTACAGTAAAGTTCAGAGTGGAAGAGTACAAAGTGGAGACTGGAGCCACACCCAGCCTTAAGCTTAAGTTTTCAGTTTCGATTCTCTGCACAGACTCAGAAGTGGTTAGCTCCCATTGGCTGACTTAGTTGCTATGCCTATTCATTGGCTAACCTTGTTAACATGGCTCTCCCAGTTCATGAATATCTTAACATAGCGGTGTGTGTTTGTGTGTGTGTGGTAATTTAACAACTAGTTCGCGTGAATCCCACTACTGGTAGGTAGCCCTCAACAATAGTTCATTGAGTGACAGTTCAAAATTACAACAGTGCTGGAAAATAGTGACTTATGACCATTATTGTCACTTCCGATCATTGCAGCCTCCCCGTGATCACACTTGGCAACTGACTCATATTTATGATGGTTGCAGTGTCCCGGGGAGGACACGAGGAATAAGCCGTGTCCCCGAGAGCTAAGCCTCCTTCTAGGGGTGCCAAGATCCCGATCATAATATAGCTAGTCCTCCACTTACGACCAAAATTGAGCCCAAAATTTCTGTTGTTAAGTGAGACATTTGTTAAGTGAGTTTGGCCTTATTTTACGATCTTTCTTGCCTCAGTTCTGTTAAGTGAATCCCTGCAGTCGATAAGTTACTAGTCCAGTTGTTAGTGAAAGTCCTGTTAAGGACCCAGCGATGGTCATAAGTATGAACCAGTTGCCCAAGGATCTGACGTTTGATCGCATAATTACGGGGAATGCTGCAAAGGTCGTAACTGTAAAACGGTCGTAAGTCACTTCTCCCAATGCCGTTGTCACTTTGAATAATCATTAAATGAACCATCATACGTCAAGGACTACCCGCGTTCTCTCTCTCTTTTTTTGTGTGTGTTCTAGGCCAGCAGGTCCCCAGTTTTCCATCGGCTCCGACACGTGTAGTGATTGCCAGGCCTTCTGCTCCTTCTGTGCGGCCCACCCACGCGGGGTCTCCCCAGGCGGCAGGACCAGGGGTGAGGGCCCGAGGGGTGGGAGATCTGGGGTGGGGGCGGGCAATGGCATTTTATCTGGGGTGCTTTCCGCCTCTTGAATATAATAGACCCATCCTTCTTTCCACGCAGGGCCCAGGCATGGGAGGCAATGCTTCCTTAGCCCAGATGATCAGCGGATTGGTGGGACAGCTGCTCATGCAGCCTGTGATAGTGGGTAAGTGACAGCAGACAGGCAGCTCGGACTTCCCGGAGTGGGTTTGCTGAGGATCTTGAGATGCAGCTGTGAAGTTTCCGAAAGATGCCCTACTGTATTTTTCGGAGTATAAGGTGCACCTTAGATTTTGGGGAGGAAAATAAGGAAAAAAAAAACCCTGCCTACAAGGTATTCATCTGGCTAGCGTCCTTAGTCTGGTCAGCTTCAGCACATTATTTTATCCCCTGGTTAGGGCTTAAAAAACCTTATTTGGAGTGAGTAGCAATGAAAAAAAGCCTGCAAAGACTTAGGGCTGGAAAAAACATTCTTCGGAGAGAGTAACAATGAAAAAGCCTGCAAGCCGGTAAGAGTCTGGAAAATCGTTAGCACCCCGTTAGGGCTGAAAAAAAAGCTTCAAAAAAGCTACATTCAGAGTATAAGATGCACCCAAATTTTCAGCCTCTTTTAGGGAGGAAAAAAGTGCATCTTATACTCCGAAAAATACGGTAATTAATTCATGAGCCACGAGCCAAACTTCAAAAGGAATATAGCAATTTATTAGGAGCGACATTTCAGCAATACTCCGATGCAGTCAGAACTGAGCTCACGTAGGTTACCTGCCCTTGTGACCCTGTTTCCCCCCTCCTCCACTGGACATGTCATAAATCACATTCTACAATGAACCACGTTGGTGGGCTGTGAAACCACACCCCCTCCTGCTGACTCCGGTAACCCAGGACACAAGCAGTAAAAGAAGCATTTGTGGAATGTAGTTTCAGTCAGTACAATCAGCCATTCCGTCTGCTCTCCCCCCTCCTGCTTACAGCAACTTGAAAGCTTTGCAAGTTGACAGCAGGAGTGGGTTTACAGATAGTCCTCGACTTAACAACAGTTCATGTAGTGACCGTTTTGGACACTGAACGGCACTGAAAAACACGGCTTAGGATCATTTCTCACACTTAACGACGTCTGCAGCATCCCCATGGTCATGTGATCAGAATTCGGACGCTTGGAAACAGACTCATATTTATTACGGCTGCAATGTCCCGGGGGGCCAACGTGATCCCCTTTTTGCGACCTTCCGACAAGCCAAGTCCATGGGGAAGCCAGATTCCCTTAACAACCATGTGACTAACAACTGCAGCGATTCACTTAACAACTGTGGCAAGAAAGGTCGTAATACAGGGCAAAACTCAATACATTTCTCACTTAGCAACATAAATTCTGGGCTCAGTTGTGGTCATAAGTCGAGGACTTACCTGTATTTGAAACTTATTTTTTAAAAAAAGGGAGGGGGAGAGGCAGGTTAGAACTACAGGTAGTCCTCGACTTAAATCCACAATGGCGTCCCGAATTTATGTTGCTAAGTGAGACATTTGTTAAGTGAGTTTTTTATGACTTTTTTTCCACAGCTGTTAAGTGAATCACTGCAGTTGTTAAGTTAGTAACACGGTTGTTAAGTGAACCTGGCTTTCCCCATTGACTTTGCTTGTCAGAAGGTCGCAAAAAAGGATCATGTGATCACCCGGGTCACTGCAACCGTCATAAATATGAGTCAGTTGCCAAGTGTCTTAATTTTGATCACGTGATCATGGAGATGCTGCAACAGTCGTAAGTGTGAAAAACTATCACAAGTCACTTTTCAGTGCCGTTCTAAACTTTGAACGGTCACTAAACGAACTGTTGTAAGTTGAGGACCATCTGTAAGAGCGGGTCTTAGTTCCATTTTCCCCCGACTCTGGCAATTTCCAGATGTGGGGACTTCAACTCCCATGTTCCCCAGCCAGCCCAGCCACTGTCGAGCTGGAGTTTTGACGTTGCCCAATTGAAAACCTAAAACACCGACATTGTTTTCTCATTGTTGTTAATTGGCTGCAGGCAGTCCTCGACTTATGACCACAATTGAGCCCAAAATTTCTATTGCTAAGTGAAACGTACAGTTAAGTGCATTTTGCCCCGTGTTACGACCTTTCTTGCCCCAGTTGTTAAGTGAATCACTGCAGTTGTTAAATTAGTAACATGGTGGTTAAGTCAATCTGCCCCCCCCATTAACTTTGCTTGTCAGAAGGTCCCCAAAAGCTGATCACGTGACCCCGGGACACGGCAACCGTCATAAATATGAGTCAGTTGCCAAGCGTCTGAATTTGGATCCCACAGTCATGGGGATACGGCAAGGGTCGTAAGTGTGGAAAACGGTCATGAGTCCCCTTTTCCAGTGTTGTCGTAACTTTGAACGATCACTGAGTGAGCCATCGTAAGTCGAGGGATACCTGTGTTCAGAGCTGAAAATGGGCGGATTTTCTTGACCTCGAAATTTACTCTGAATGGAGGACCTTGAGGGTTGGGGAAAAGAACAGAAAATTGTAGGGTCCTCGTCTGACCTGGTGATTGATTGTCCTCCTTGGGAAGGGAATTGACAGCAATGTCACCTAGGAGCCGTGGGGTGGCCCAGTGGTTAGAATGAAGTATTGCAGGCTAACTCTGCCCACTGTCAGGAGTTCGATCCTGACCGGCTCAAGGCTGACTCAGCCTTCCATCCTTCCGAGGTGGGTAAAATGAGGAGCCAGATTGTTGGGGGGCAATGGGCTAACTCTGTAAACGGCTTAGAGAGGGCTGTAAAGCACTATGAAGCGGCCTATAAGTCTAGGTGCCATTGCTGAGCGCTATTGCTAAACGAGGGATTTTGGAAAGTTTGATGGCGGACCGAGCGTCATCAGCCACCCCCTTCTCTTGCTTGATCCAGCGGCCCCTCTCTTGTCTTGCCTTTCCAGCTCAGGGCAGCGGGGCTTCCTCGTCGACCTCTTCCTCCGTCAGCAGCCAAGCGACTTTCAGCACCAGCACCTCTGCCTCCCCTCCCACAGCCTCAGCCAGCGCTGGCACCACCAACACGGCCACCACGGCTGCAGGGGGCAGTTCAGCTGGGGCCCCCGGAGGTCCCATCCCCTCGGGCCAGGCTCCTGCAGCCGCTGCCACCGAACTCCAGTTCTCTCAACTGCTGGGGAACATCCTCGGGGCGGCAGGCTCCAGCATGGCAGGGGTGGCAGGGGTGGGCTCTCCCACCATCACCGTGGCTATGCCCGGCGTGCCTGCTTTTCTGCAAGGCATGACAGACTTCCTTCAGGTGAGTCTCCTCTCCCCCTCCCCTCCCCTCTCCCCTCTCCCCTTTCCTCCTCCTCCTCTTCCCTTCTTTCCTCTCCTCTCCCCTCCCCTCTCCCCTTTCCTCCTCCTCCTCCTCCTCCCTTCTTTCCTCTCCCCTCTCCCCTCTTCTCTCCCCTTTCCTTTTCCTTTTCCTTCTCCTCCCCTCTCCTTCTCCTCTTCCCTTCTTTCCCCTCCCCTCTCCCCTTTCCTTTTTCTTCTCCTCCCCTCCCCTCTCCTCCCTTCCCTTCTTTCTCTCTCCTCTCTCCCCTTTCCCGCTCTCCCCTTCCTCTTTCCCCTCTCCCTTCCCTTCCCTCGCCTCACTTTCTCTCCTCTTTCATTCTCTCATATTTTCTCTCTCTCATTCTCAATCTCTCTCATTCTCTCTTCCTTTTCTGCCTTCCTCTCTCTCATTCTCTCTTTTTCTCTCTTACTCTCTCTTTCTTCCTCCCTCCCAAATAGTTGGCTCTCCTTGTTTTAGCTTGGAAGAAGGAGCATTTCAACAAGGACCATCTGAATGACAGCAGCCTGTCTGGCCTGATAGGTCAGCCCCAACCGAGTCCCTGAGCCAGCACTAAGCCACAAAGCGCCTGCCTTTGGCATCCCAAATCTGTTTTTTTCTTTTGGGGTGGTGGTGGTGTCTCATTGGTTCCTTTCTTCAAAGGTCTGAAGATGCTGGGCCTGAATCCAGCTTTGTGAGAGAAATCCCTCCATGGGTGTCCTATCCTCGGATGGTTCCCTTAGAAATCTTAATGCCAAATTCTCCCGATCCCCGTCTGTCTTTCAAGACTCCTTCCTTCGTTCAGCCTTTCCTCTCTTTTGAACCGAAAGAAGCTGGGCCTTTTGAGGCCTTCCAAAATTCCTGCTGCTCTTTCCAAGCATCCGTCTCTCCTCCTTTTTTTTCTCTCCCAGGCGACCCAAATGGGAGGAGGCCCCCCAAACCCTCCCGAGCAGATGGCGCCTCCTCCGCAGCCGGCTGCTTCTCCTTCGCCCCCTCCCCCCTCGGCCCCCCAAAGTGCACCCGAGGGTTTCTCGGCCACCCTGGGCAGCGGCGGCCACAGCGGCCGCGGGGGCGCCTCAGCAGACGCTTTGCCTCCCGAGTTCTTCACCAGCGTGGTCCAGGGGGTGCTGTCCTCCATGATGGGCTCCCTCAGCGCCCAGCAAGGCAGCACGGAGAGTATCGCCGACTTCATCCAGCGCCTCAGCGGCACCAGCAACATCTTTGAGCCAGGCACGGAAGGCGCGCTGGGTATGGCCTATGCGGCTGCTCCGGTAACGGGGAGCGATCAAAGTGGGATAAAACTGACTTCCGGTCCTAAGGAGTCACCAGTCCTTTGAATTCTGTAACGCAGGTTGTCCTCGACTTACAACAGTTCATTTAGTGACCATTTCAAAGTTACAACAAGCCCAGAGAAAAAGTGTCCCATGACCATTTTGACCCTTGCAACACCCCCATTTTGCTCAGGTGATCAAAATTCAGACAGTTGCCAACTGCCTCACATTTACGGTTGAAGTGTCCCAAGGGTCACGGGATTCCCCTCTTGCGACCTTCAGTGGGCAAACCAGATTCACTTATAACAACCGCGTAACGAACTTCACAACTGCCACGATTCGCTTAACAACGGTGGCAAGAAAGGTCTGTAAAATGGGGTAAAAACGCACTTAAACCAATGTCTCGCGTAGCAACATCCATTTTGGGCTGAATTGTGGTCGTACGTCGAGGACTACCTGTACTTGCCTTCTTAAATCCTCGTGGGTCTTTCATGGAAGAATTTTTAAAGAGAGGTTTGCTGTGAGGTAACACAGGCAGATTTCCCAATTCGGAAGGGCTCCTTTTCTTCCTTCGTGAGTCTGTGATTTTATTCCGATGTAGAGGAAAACAAGCTGATTTATTTGTGGTGGCCCAGTTGCCACTTATACTTAAATCAATATACTGCACGTGTCAAAAAGAGGGCCGTGAAAATATTTACTGACCCCTCACATCCTGGACATAAATTGTTTTAACTCCTACCCTCAAAACGACGCTATAGAGCACTGCACACCAAGACAACTAGACACAAGAACAGTTTTTTCCCCGAACGCCATCACTCTGCTAAACAAATAATTCCCTCACCACTGTCAAACTATTCACTAAGGCTGCATTACTATTAATCTTCTCATCGTTCCTATCACTCATCTCCTCCCGCTTATGACTATATGATTGTAACTTGTTGCTTGTATCCTTACAATTTATATTGACTGGTTCCTAATATGATTTGATTGCTTATTTGTATAAATTTGTAGCTGTCTTGGTGTGCAGTGCTCTATAGCGTCGTTTTGAGGGTAGGAGTTGAAGCAATTTATGTCCAGGATGCGAGGGGTCAGTAAATATTTTCACGGCCCTCTTTTTGACTCGTGCAGTTCACAGGTCCTCAAGGGAAGGCAGGTTGGCAGCAATTGTTTTTTCTGCAGTTCTGATTATCCTCTGAAGTCTGCGTCTGTCTCGTTGGGTTGCAGAACCGAACCAGACAGTTATAGAGGTGCAGATGACAGACTCAATAATTCCTCTGTAGAACTGTATCAGCAGCTCCTTGGGAAGTTTGAGCTTCCTGAGTTGGTGCAGAAAGAACATCCTTTGTTGTGCTTTTTTGGGACCTGTGACACCGACCCCCCCTCTTTATTTTTTTTGCTCCTCTCGTTTTGCAGGCTTCTTTGGAGACCTGCTGTCTTTGATCTGCCAGAACTTCTCCATGGTTGACATGGTGATGCTGCTTCACGGCCAGTTCCAGCCCCTGCAGCGGATTCAGCCCCAGCTCAGCCGCTTCTTCCGGGAAGAGTACCTGCACGGCCAGGAGCCCACCGACCGCAACGTCCGGGTGAGATGAGCTTCCTAGGTAGAGGCAGATGTAAGGGTCTCCTGCTTGGGCAGGGGGTTGGACTAGATGACCTGTAAGGTCCCTTCCAACTCTGTTAATCTGTTAATTCTCCTCCACCCGGATGTTTCCTTCCCCAGCTTTTTATCTGCTGCTCGGGTTCATAATTTGCCCTCTCTTTTGGGTTCTTTCAGATGGCCACCTACAGTTTGATTAATGGCTTGGAGGAATACGTCCGGGAGAGTTTCGTAAGTTTGATTCCACTTTTCCTTCCTCTGCTTCGATGGAGCTGTGTATGGTTTGGGCTGGGGAATGAGAACCGCAACCGGCCACTCAGCTTGTGATTTAGTCAAGTGGGTTTAGTCAAGTCAAGTCAGTGTTTATTACTGTCAAAGACCAGAGCAAATTAAAAATCCTCAAGCAATATCCGGTTAAAAAAAAAAGATTCCAGAATAAAATAATAAATAACAATAAAATTATACTAAAATCACAATTTGGCATCCAATCTGTCAGTTGCATATGAACAAACCCCAATTTTATTAATTAATTAATTAATTTATTTATGGAATTTATATTGCCGTCTATTTGCACATGGCAACTCAAGGCGGCTTACAGAATATAAAACCTCGTATAAAAACAATAAAACTAATAGAAGAGTCATATAGTAAATTAATAGAATAAAATCACCCACCCACCCACCCACCCACTCCGCCCTGGCGACAGCACCTCACACGAGCCATTTAATGGGCTCCATCCCGCTCTCGGGCCCTCATCCCGCATTCGGGCCCTCTCCGTCATTGCCTTTGCACACCTGGCAACACCTCAGCTTTGCACACCTGGCAACATTTACAGCCATTTGCAGTGTCCCAGGTCACGTGGCTGTCTTTGTCTCTTAACGACGGTTTTGCTGAAAACGGGCGCTTTCAGGTTTTTTTTTTAGCAAAAAGCATGTCAATAACGAACCATTGGTTCACTTAATAACCCAACCGTGCCATGTATTTGATGGCAGACTCACTTCAGACCGGTGTTAAGGGAATCACCAGTCTTAAGTGAACCTGTCATCAAAATCAATGCTAAGTAAATTTTACAAAAAAGGTTGCAAAATTGGGTGTGTCTCATGACCGGCCAGACGTAGCGAGCAGGTTCCATTACGGTTGTATGTCAAGGACTAGCTATAACCATGGTCAGACCGATATGTTTTTTCATTATTCTTCGAAAGCAGAAGGGAATTGGCTTTTTTTTTCATTCGTAAAAGAAAAAAGTGCTATTTAATACACCTATCCCACGTAACTCTGAACATCTGGCTAGCTCTGCAATGCCGTGGGTCAGAAATGCCCTACAAATTAAATTTGCCCTCATTTTTCAGGCGCCCTGTGTCATCGTCCTTTACGAGCCCCCCCCCCAAACAGTCGCGATACTCTGTGTAAACGCTCATAAAGCTGCGCCCAGAATTTTTTTTGTGAGCGGGGGGAGATCCCCCGGAGGTCGATGGATCGTTGCTTCCCTTCTGAAAACATTCTTACTTAGAAAATAAAACCGAGATTCAAATCTAATTAACAAAATATTTATTTCAGTAGAAAAGTAATAAAAAGAATCCTTAGTAAAGCTACATTGTATCGGCTAATGAATAAATCACTTCTACCTTTGGCAGAAAATGGCGAAGAGAAAGGGAAAGGAGGAGACCTCAGGAATGCAGGCATGCGTAATAGAATATATCATATGTCTGCTTGACCATAGATACAAGAAAACAGTAGAAAACATAGAGAGGCACAAACTGACAATATTCACATCGTGACATTTTTTCACTCCTATTTCAGGACAATAATCCAGATTTGCTCTTGGTCTGTTAACCTGTTTTTTTTTTGTGTGTTCCCCCTCAGGCCTCGGTCCAAGTCCAAGATGGCGTTGACATTACCCGCACCAATCTGGAGTTCCTGCAGGAGCAGTTCAACCGAATTGCCACGCATATCTTGCACTGCACCGGTAGGAAGTCGGCCAGAGCGGAAGGACGCTTTCCCACAAGGGAGAACGATGAACTCTGCTTTTCTAATCACGTTTGCAACTTTTGGTTCTAGATCACACCTTTGGCTACCGACTGCTTGAGCTGTGTAACCAGGGTCTCTTTGAGTGCTTGGCACTGAACCTTTACTGCTTGCGAGGGGAGCAGGCGGCCCTCACCACAGTCATCAACGACCGCATTGTGAGTGACAAGGTTGCGCAATTGTTTTGAGGAGGGGCTCTTTAATCAATAAACTAAGACAGGGGTTCATATTTATGACCTTTGCTGTGTCCCGGTGGAGGGTGTGTGTGTGTCACATGATCTCCTTTTGTGACCTTCTGACAAGCAAAGTCGATGGGGAAGCCAGATTCACTTAACAACCGTGTTACTAACTGCAGCGATTTCACTTAACAACTGTGGCAAGAAAGGTCATAAAATGAAGCAAAATTCACTTAACAAACACCTCACTTAGCAACAGAAATTTTGGGCTCAATTGTGGACTACCTGTATATCCCAGTCACCAGTACAGGCAGCCACTCAATGACTGTTCAGTGTTACAATGGACTTGGAAAGAATTATTTACAACTTCTCCCCACCCCTCCTCTCTCCTCCTCTTCTCTTCCTCTCCTCTCCTCTCCCTTCCCCTCCCTTCCCCTTCTCTCCCCTCCCCCTCCCCCTCTCCTCTCCCTCCCCTCCCCTCTTCTCTCCCCCTTCCTCTCCCTCTCCTCCCTCCCCTTCTCTCTCCTCTCCCCCTTCCTCTCATCTCCTCCTCCCCTGCTCTCCTCTCCCCTCCCCTCCCCTCCCCCTTCTTTCCCCTCTCCTCCCTTCGCCTTCTCTCCTCTCCTCTCCTCTCCTCCTTCCTCTCCCCTCCCCTCCCCTCCCCTCCCCTCCCCTCCCCTCTCCCTTCCTCTCCTCTCCCTTCCTCCCCTCCCTTCCCCTTCTCTCCCCTCTCCTCTCCCCCATCCTTCCCTTCCCCTCCCTTTCCTTTCCCTTCTCTCTCTCCTCTCCCCTTTCCTCTCCTCTCCCTTCACCTCCACTCCCCCTCTCCCCCTCCTCTCCTCTCCCCTCTCACTCCCGTCTCTCCTCTTCCCCCTTCCTTCTCCTCTCCTCTCCTCTCCCCAGAGGCGGATGTCGGCAGACATGAACCCGTCCTTGGTGAGCTGGCTCACCACCATGATGAGCATGCGCCTGCAAGTCATCCTGGAGCACATGCCAGTCACAGAGGAACAGATCTTGCAATATGTCCGCAGGGTGGGCGACCTCCCACAGGTAAGGGACATGGTGAAATCCGTGGGACAGGGAAAGCAAATCCCTAAGAGCTTTGGGGAATGGCAGCCATGGCCGAAGCGGAGCCTATCTTTCAGCTGGCAGGGTAAGGCACGGGGCACAGAGGTTGACTACACGGACAAGTTCTTCCGTAATCTTTGCCCTGGAATTGGCCTGAGAACTTCAATTATGCTAGTAGAAGTAGCTGGTAGTGCTTCATTTTGGAGTGGAGAATGCCTGGAAGTGTTGTTTGGTGATGGGACCATCCCTTTTGGAATAGTTGCTTGTTGGAGGTCCATCAGTTTCCAACATTGAGTTGTGAGCCTCCCAGAGTTGTTTGCTGAGATATAGGCAGCTATAAAAATCAATCAATCAATCAATCAATCAATCAATCAATCAATCAATCAATCAAATAACCTTCCATAAAAAGTTTAAAACAGCTTTTCCAGGAATTTATTATTATAAGATTTATTATGGTTATGATTGCTTTTATTGTGAACTTACCCAGGGTCTTGTGTGATGAGATACAAATCTAATCAATCAATTAAGTAAGCCAGTAGTAGCATGAACCTTGTGATAATGGAGCACGGGTGCTGAGGTGTGGTTAGGCAGTTGCCCGTAAAATCCAGAGAAAATTTGGAGTGCGTCGTCGTTATGGTGACTATTGGAAAAAGATAAAGAACAAACCCAGAAAAGGGACAGATTTGAAGGAGCTTCATAAGGATAAAGAAACGTTAACTTTTTGGTGTTTATAACCTTGCTTTAACAAAGGAAAAAAAAAAAAAGCAAAACCAAGCAAAAAAAACTTTACAAAAACGCATCCTCCAATGAAAATATCTAAAAATCAAACAGTAAAGGTCAATTTTTTTTTAAAAAAAATGACCTAAATAAAGATCAACGGTGAATTAAAAACAAAACAAAAACAAAATCTAAAAGACAGCTTTCTGAAATAAACGATGCGAGATCACTGTAATCATAGCATCTCTTTTACCTTAAAAAAAACAAAAACAAAAAATTTCCAACTTTTTTTTTTTTTTGCAATTACACCCTTTGGAAACTGGTTTAAGGTTTAGTATGGTCCTACAGCAGGAGTGTCAAACTCGATTTTCATTGAGGGCTGTGTTTGATCTCGGGGGGCCGGGTGTGTGTGACAGGGGTGGCTGTGGCCGGGGCGGGCCTCCCGGAGCTCTGTTTTCGCTGGCAGAGGCACCGCGAACCGGTCCTTCGCTGTTTCCAGGGCGGCCTCACGGGCCAGAGTTTGACACCCCTGTCCTGTAGCATAGTAGAGCTTTGCCTCTTAAGAAGCTGGCTGTTAGCCGAGCAGGATCCAGAAGAGGAAGATGATGGCAGGGAAAGGCTCAGAGCGCACTGCAGGGGCTTTGATACTACCTTCTTTTTCCTCTCACCTTCTCAGCCTGCTCCCGAAGAGCCCATGGACGTCCAGATTGCAGAACAGGCTCCAGAGACCATGCAGGTATTATTATTATTATTATTATTATTATTATTATTATTATTATTATTATTATTATTATTATTATTATTATTATTATTATTATTATTATTATTATTATTATTATTATTATTATTATTATTATTCATACTTGTATGCCGCCCACGCCACAGAGACTCTGGGCGGCTCACAACAATAAATCTACATGCAAACATGCAAAGGTGTTGATCATCATCTTTAAAGCCCTACATGGCTTAGGACCAGGTTACCTCCGGGACCGCATTCTACCTCATACTTCCCTTCGACCGGTCAGGTCCCACAGAGTGGGTCTCCTCCAGGTCCCGTCAACCAAACAATGTCGGCTGGCGGGGCCTAGGGGGAGGGCCTTCTCTGTGGGGGCCCCTGCTCTCTGGACCCAACTTCCCCCAGAGATACGAATTATCCCCACCTTGCTGGCCTTCCAAAAAGCCGTGAAGACATGGCTCTTCCGGCAGGCGGGGTTTTGAGGCAACTTCATCTTGGTCTCCCCCATGTATGTAAGATTGTGTATGCTTTTTAAAATGTATTTTAAATTGTTTTATATGATATTGTTTAGTGGTTCTTCAAATGTTGTACGCCGCCTTGAGTCCCCAGGGAGTAGGGTGGATATAAGAATTCTAAATAAAAATAAAATAAAATAAAAAATAAAACAATAAATATAGGAAAAAGACATTAAAAACAGTAATTATTAAAAACAACAATTTAAAAGTCCCATACAATTCATTCATTCATGGGGCCAGGAATGCCCCAGGTATGGAGTGTGAGGGGCTTTTTAGCACACTCGGAGGCCGTCTTGTGCGACGGATGTGTCTCTTGCACAAGTGTGAGATCATCGTAGAGCTCGGAAGGAGTAGGTGATGATTAGCATCTGTTGAGACCTTCAGGTTTTTTTTCCCACAAATGTGGGGCGCATTACAATCGGGGATCCTTTTACTGTGAGGTGCTGCTTCTACAGTGCAGACGGTAGAATGAGGTTTTTCTCATCCGGAACATTAAGTAAAAGGCCCCTTGTCAGTCAATGGGAGTATTGATTTACCACCAGCCTATCAAGTACTTGGAAGGTGAAGGGCTGGGCAGCACAAGCAAACGACAGCCAACGATTTAAAAGCCAGCCATCAACCCACACCGTTCGGCATCTAAAAAGCCACATACCGCAGGCGCCGTAGAAATACCACACACAGAACACCACACACACTCTGCTCAAGAGAAGTTCCCTGAGGATAGGTTCCAGCACGGGTCCGAAAGCTCAGAAGACAAAAATCCTGGTCCCGGTGACCCGACCCAGATTGGATACTGCATTCAAGAAAAGAGAACAGGACTTTTCAGCCGGGGCTTCTTGGTCTATCATTTGGTTGTTAGCTAACTGGTAAAAACGTAGACACGACAATTCAAAAAAGTCCGGGAAAAGCAACAACAACAACCATTAAAACCAAAACCAAAACCAAAACCAGAGCATCACCATGGCAGTATTTCTCAACCTTGGCAACTTTAAGATGGCTGGCTGAGGAATTCTGGGAGTTGAAGTCCATACATCTTAAAGTTGCAAAGGTTGAGAAGGACTAGCCTAGGGCGTCAACCGTCCCATTGGCATATGCAGCAAAAGAAACTCCTGGGACATTATTTTACTAAGAGTATAACTTCACTGAGAGATCCATATAGGCACAGTAGAAGCAAAGCCAGTTCTGAAGTTTTCGCGCAAAAAGCTGTGTAGTTAAAAATCCCTCTCCCCTCTCCCCCACTGGGCCACCCACTGCCCAGTATCAACCAGTCCAGTGCAATCTCTTTATTTTGGGAGACAGTCTGCTCGGCTCAGAAGACTCTCATCGTTTGACCTTGAAGTGTGGAGACCCTCCCAGGCCACAGACAGAGCACATGAATTCCTCAGTTCCCTCCCAGCCACCCATACCTTCCAATCATAGCCCTCCCCCCCTTTCCCGGTTTCTGTTGTCTGGCTGCGAGCAAAAGTGCCCAGCCAGCCAGCCACGACCTAAGGCATTGATGGCGAACCTTTTTTCCCCTCCGGTGCTGAAAGTGTGCGCACGTGCACTGTCGCACATGCGCGAGTGTCTGCACCCATAATGCAATGCCCCTCCCACATGTGACCCCCCACATGCATGCGCGACCCCCCCTTTTGGCCTCACATCCCAAAACAACGGTGGGAGGGGGGAAAAGCCTCCTTTCCCCAAACGGAGCTGGGAGGGGGGAAAACTTCCCTTCCCCAAACGGAGCTGGGAGGGGGGGAAAGCCTTGCGTGCCCAAACAGCGCTGGGGTGGAATCTCCACAGATCTGGGAAGGCATGGGCCACAGAAAGTGAGGAGAAAGTATGCGCGTGTCTGACCTGAAAACCAGCTGCCGGCGGGAGGCACGGCACATGCGCAGTGGAGCTGAGCTGGTCAACGGCTTGCGTGCCTGCAGAGAGGGCTCCGCGTGCCACCTGTGGCACACGTGCCATAGGTTCGCCATTACAGAACTAGGGGGTTCTATCCCCCATTCCAATCCAGTTTTGATGATACAGCCAGATTCACATGGAGCCGAGGTGGGACAGCATGAAAACAAAAGAAAGCTGTTTTCAGAGGGCGGACACCACGATGGCAGAGAAAAGCCCACTTCCTGGGTCTCACCGGCACTGTTCCCTCTAAGGTGCGCGGGCGCGCGGGCGCGCACGTGATTATAGAACGCCGCGCGGAAGTTTTTAACTTCCTGCCGGCATTTCCTAATGGGAGAGGCTGTGCGCATGCGCGGCTGCGCAGATGAAACGAGAACGCGGCGCACCGTTTTTTTTTCTTACAGGGAACATTGCTCACCGGATGACATCATTTAATCAGAACACGCAACCGTGTCAGACGGTGAGACGTGTAGAAACTATAGGTTTAGAAACTATAAAAAGTCCTCATTTACCCACCACTCGTTTTGTGACCGCTCAAAAGTTTTGCAATGGCACTGAACAAGTGGGACTTGAGACCGGTCCTTGGCGTTCCGGTGACTCCTGCAAAGTCGGTGAAGAAACCAGCAGGGGAAATTGCAAGTCCCTCCGGCTTCTCTCCCTTTGCAACGGGCGCCTGGCCTCCTGCTGCCCAATCCGTAGATCTTGCGGTCGTGTGACATTGCACTTTACAATCAGGTTGTGTAGTAACGGCAATCACGGTCCCCATCACCGAGGACTACCAATACGGGGGGGGAGGGCTTTATAGTTGATAATTAGCACCTTGAATTGCACCGAGAAATCCACCGTCAGGCAATGCAGCTTATGAAACTGAGGTAATCTCAGCTGCTCCCGGCCGCTGCATTGTGGGACAGCTGCAGCTCCTGAATAGACTCCCAGGCAAGGCCCCAAGTAGACCATGTTGCGACAGCTCAGTCTGGCTCTTGGGAGGCTCTTCACTGCATCCCCTGCTCTTTCTTCTCTTTTGCAGCGAGAGGCTGCGGCCTCCCCGGCCCCAGCCACGACAGCGGAGGAAGCCATGCCCCAGCAGCGAGGGGAGCCGGAACGCGACGAATTGCAGCAGGGGGAGCCCCCTGCCCCCGATGTGGAGCCCTGGGCCGCTTCTGTGCCCCCCGTGAGTTCCCTTGGATGGGAAAAGGGGCAAGGGGAGGAGGGAGGACCCCCATCTAGTGCAGAGATCCTTGGTGCTCTCTTGAGCTTGCTTGTTTTCTTGCAGACGTTCCATTATCTAAATTAGGGAACAGGGCCGGGGTGACCTAGTGGTTAGAAAGCAGTATTGCAGTCTAACTCTTGCTGACTACCAGCAGTTCGGCAGTTAGATTCTCACCATCTCAAGGTTGAACTCAGCCTTCCATCCTTCCAAGGTTGGTAAAATGAGGACCCAGATTGTTGGGGGGCAATAGGTTGACTCCGTAAACCGCTTTAGAGCAGCAGTCCCCAAACTTTCCAGCTTCGTGGCCGGCCTGGTGGCGGGGTGGGGTGGGGTTGGGGGCATGTGAGTGGCAGCTGCACATGTGCATGAGCGCAGCTCCATTTGTGCGAGCAGTCCGTGCGTCCTCCACTTATCCAAACGGAGGTTCGTGTGTGCGAGCAGAGGGTGCTTGCGCTCATGTGCGGAACTCCAGCTGCGTGAGCGGAGGGCACTTGTGCTTGTGCATGAAGCTCCACTCCATTTCTCCCACAGCCTGATTTCAAACAGGCCGTGGCTCGGTCAGTGAGCTGCGGCCAGGGGATTCGGGACCCCTGGCTTAGAGAAGTGATACAGTGAAGCGATATATATACCGTGTTTCCCTGAAAATAAGACCTGGTCTTATATTTTTTAGCCTCCAAAAGGGGCACCAGGTCTTATTTTTTGGGGGGGGATGTCTTACCCCCTTACCTTAGGACCACTGCACCCAGGCCATGCCCCGACACCTATGGCACCAATTCTTGACTTCTTCTATGGCCGCTTGTGCCTGGACGCTGTGTAGCTTGTCGTGCTGGTGCCGCTGCTCACGGCTGGAGGCCGTGTGGCACATTGCGCTGATGCCGCCACTTGCGGCAGGAGGTCACGTGGTGTGTTGTGGCGTTGTGTGCGCGAGCGGCCACCCTGGCGTGATGCGCCATGTGTCCGACTGTGAGCGGCCGCAGAAGAAGTTGGGCAGCGGTGCGACAGGTGTCGGGGCGTGGGAGGCCTGGCTGCGACAGTCCTAAAATAAGCAGGTGCGGGGCGCGTGAGGCAGCTCCACCCCACGATCCCCCGCCCTAGCTTGATTTTTTACGCATGCGCCTCGCCCCACCTCGTACAACCAGATGGCAGGATGGAGTGGGTGGGGTCTTAACTAGGGCTTAGTTTTGAGATAAGGCTTATATTAGGTGCGCATGTAAAAAAATCAAGCTAGGGCTTATTTTGGGGGGAAACACAGTATGCCTTGACAGATAGGAAATTATTCCTATCAAAGAGGTGATATAGGATCTTGCTTCCTTGAAGTCATTCTTAGAAAATAAAACCGAGATTTAATTCTAATTAACAAAATATTTATTTCAGTATAAAAGTAACAAAATATAAACCTTAATAAGCTACATTCTCTCAGCTCAGAATTCACATCTGCCTCAGGCGAGGCTCACAGGAGAAGAAGGAAGGAGGAGACTCCTGGAATGCACACATGCGCAGTAAAACATATCACATGTCTGCTTGATTAGAAAATACAGTAAACCTAGAAATAGTAGAGATGCTCAACTGGCAATATTCACATCGTGACATGCCTAAGTGCTCTTGCTCTTGCTAACATCATCATTGAAATGCTAGCACTGATGATGTTAGCTAGTTGGGTAATGAAAGGCCTGCAAGGAAACAATCCAGCTCAGAGACCACCAAGGACCCCCTCAGTTTCAACCCAGAGCTTCAGTTACTCTCCTTGATTGGGACATTGTGGGGGGATGCTAACCAGTTCCCGGAATCTTTGCTCTCCCCTTCTCCTCTGCCAGGAGTGGGTGCCCATCATCCGGGAGGACATCCAGAGCCAGCGCAAGCTCAAGCAACAACCGCCCCTCAGTGATGCTTACCTGAGCGGTATGCCAGCTAAGCGCCGCAAGGTGAGACTGGGCCCTCTTGCACGGTTGGCAAGGGCTTTTATTTGCCTGGAGTTTTTTTTTTAATGGGAGGGTTTTAAGAAGATTGGACTTCTTAAACTATTCATTTTGTGACCATTCGAAGTTTCGACGACATTGGGGAAAAAATGGGCTTATGACTATTTTTTCATATTTACGACCATTGCAACATCTCCACGGTCACGTGATCAAAATTCAGACGCTTGGCAACCGACTCGTATTTATGACGGCTGCAGTGTCCCAGGGGGTCATGTGATCCCCTTTTGTGACCTGATAGTCAATGCGGAAAGACAGATTTCATTTAACGGCAATGTCACTAACTTAACAACTGCAGTGATTCGCTTAACAACCGTGGCAGGAAGGGTTGTAAAATGGAACAAATCTCACTTAACCAATCTCACTTTGCAACAGAAATTTGGGGCTCAATTGTGATTGTAAGTCAAGGACTAGCTATATAGGGTTTCCTGCTTGAGCAGGGATTGGCTTAGAAGACCTACAAAGTCCCTTCCAACTTTGTTACAGGAAGTCCTCGACTTATGACCACAGCTGAGCCCAGAACTTTCTCGCTTAGCAGTATAAATTTTGGGCTCAGTTGTAATCATAAGTCAGACTCCTGTATTCTCTTTCGTTGGAAGCTTATATATCTATATTTATATCTATATCTATCTCATCTCTCTCTCAGATCTATCTATCTATCTATCTATCTATCTATCTATCTATCTATCTATCTATCTATCTATCTATCTATCTATCTATCTATCTATCTATCTATCTATCTATCTATCTATCTATCTATCTATCTATCTATCTCATATAATCTATCATCTATCTGCCCATCCATCCATCATCTCTCTCTCCCTAATCTAATATCTAATCTAATCTAATCTAATCTAATCTAATCTAATCTAATCTAATCTCTCTCTCTCTCTCTCTCTCTCTCTCTCTCTCTCTCTCTCTCTCTCTCTCTCTCTCTCTCTCTCTCATCTATCTATCTATCTATCTATCTATCTATCTATCTATCTATCTATCTATCTATCTATCTATCTATCTATCTCTCCGCCCATCCATCCATCATCTCTCCCCTATCTAATCTTTCTCTCTCTCTCTCTCTCTCTCTCTCTCTCTCTCTCTCTCTCTCTCTCTCTCTCTCTCTCTCTCTCTTATATATCTATCATCTATCCGCCCATCCATCCATCATCTCTCTTTCCCGAATCGAATCTGATCTGATCTGAATATCTCTCTCCCCCCCTCTCTCTCCCCCCCCTCTCTCTCTTACATGTTTTTTAAAAAACTTTGCAGACAATGCAGGGTGATGGCCCCCCGTTGCTCCTGTCAGAGGCCGTCAACAAAGCTGCGAGAGTGGTCGGTGTAAAACCTTTGACGAGCTCAGAGAGCCTGAACCGAGACCTTGCTGATCCGGCGTTGCAAGATGGCTACCAGCAGCAGGTGGGATGTGTTCCTTGGCTGTGGGACAGAGGGTGCAATGGCAGGTACCAGAGGTGCTTTCTTACCAGGAAGGGGCAATTGCCGTGAAGAGCCGTGGGGTGGCGCAGTGGTTAGAATGCAGTATTGCAGGCGGACTCTGTCCACTGCCAGGAATTCGATCCTGACTGGCTCAAGGTCAACTCAGCCTTCCATCCTTCTAAGGTTGGTAAAATGAGGATCCGGATTGTTGGGCAAATAGGCTGACTCTGTAAACCTCTTAGAGAGGGCTGTAAAGCACTATGAAGCAGTATTTAAATCTTAAGTCATCATCATCATCTTCATTTAACAACCCCATAATCCCTTGCGGGTTGGAGTCTGGCCAACTGAATGGAGCTAGCAGGGTGTTTTTAATGGCCGGATGCCCTTCCTGTTGCCAGTGCGGAGTTTTGTTCAGCAGACATATTCTCAGTGTGCCCAGAGAGAGAAATATCTTAAGTGGTTAATGCTAATTGATGCTTCTTCCCGCCTTTTTCCAGTTGAAATCCGATCTGCAGGAGAGACTTCAGTCCGATCCCAGCTTCACTCCTCAGCGCTTTCCCAGTGCCCAGCAGGCCTTCGTGGCTGAAGACTCCTAAGTAAGGCTGGCCGGAAGCGCCTGAGGCTGAGGCCTGTTCATCAAGGCTGGCCTCCCTGCCCACATGCGCGTGATGCAGACACCCCACTCCTTTCTCAGGCCAAATATTTAAATTCCATTTATTTTCCCCCATGGTTGCAGTGACTTTTCTTCTCTCCCCCCTCTCCCCGTGGAGTGTCCAAGCTGCTGCCAAAATCAATAAAGGAAAACCACATGTCCAGGATCCAGTTGCGTTTCTTTTTCTCCCATCCACCCCCACCCCCCTCACAAGCAATTGCGGACTTCATACTTCGTATCGCCTTTAATTGTCTCGAGTTATTTTTGCCAAGTAGGTTTTCTGTTTCTTGGGACCAGCTTTTTCTTGGGAAGGCTTAAAAGAAGCGCAACGGGCTTCGGCTTTAGTTTAGTCAAACATGGTACACGCTGTTCATTAAAACCACGCAAGGTGCTTTTTCAAAAGGCAACTAACTGGACTATTTTATTATTTTATTTGGGGAATTTATATTGCCGCCTAGTCGCACATAGCGACTGAAGGCGGCTTACAGAATATAAAACCTCATATAACACAGTAAAACTAATAGGAGTCATATAACAAATTAATACAATAAAATCGCCTCACCCCCCATCCCATGCCTTGGCGACAGTACCTCACACGAGCCATTTAATGGGCTCCATTCCGTTCTGGGTTCCCCAGGCCCACTGGCAGAACCAGGTCTTCAGGGCCTTCCGGAAGAGAGTTGGGGGGGCGTTCTAATATCGGGGTGGTGGTGGTGGATGATGTTCCAGAGAGAGGGAGCCACCACGGAGAAGGCCCTTCTGGGTCCCACCAGGTGTATCTCCCTAGGACATGGGTCCTCAAACTAAGGCCCGGGGGCCCCATGCGGCCCGCCAAAGCCATTAATCTGGCCTGCGCAGGACCACGAGGCTGCCCCGCCCACATTGCCCCGCCTACCCTTCGGCCGAGCGCAGAACTTATCTTCACGAGCCCCGCGGGCTGGAACTGAAAGGTAAGGCCAACAATTTTGGCCTGCAGAGATCTTCTGGAGGCGGGGGAGGTGAAAAACAGGGTGCACAGATGCCCCAGGCGGACAAAAAACTGGCGAAAACAGCCCATTTTTGGGCCAAAAACTGGGCCGTTTTTGGCCTGCAGAATGCTTCTGGAGGCATGGGAGGTGTAAAATGGGGCACACAGATGCCCCAGGAGGCCAGAAAGTGAGCAAAACCGGCCCATTTTTCACCTCCCCCGCCTCTAGAAGATAGATAAATAGAGACAGAAAGAGAGAGATTTCTCAAGCTCCTTGGGGCTGAGGAGAATTGCTGCAAAACTGAGTTTTCTGAAGTGGACCACTAGACTCCTAAACAACTGAAAAAACGATCTAGTAAAAAGAAAAGTCAACCAAAAGAGCAACATGCAAACAAAAGCAAATAAAACACCCCCAGGAGCAAAACAAATGAAAGTTTAATTGGTGTGCATTGTTTAATGGACTCTGAAATTGGCCACACCCATCTAGTCACATGACCACCTAGCCACACCCACCCAGCCAGTCCGGCCCCCCAACAGCCTGAGGGACCCTGAATTGGCCCCCCGTTTAAAAAGTTTGAGGACCCCTGCCCTAGGGGGTTGGACCCGCAGCATTCTCTGCCTCCCCACTCTGATGGGTCGGGTAGATGTGACCGGCAAGAGACGGTCCCTCGGATAACCTGGTCCCAAGCCATGAAGGTGACCACCAGCACCTTGAATTGTACCCGGAAGCAAATTGGCTGCCAATGCAGCTCCCGCAGGAGACATGATACATGTGCACACCGGGGTCTGCACAAAACCATGCGGGCCGCTGCATTTCGCACCAACTGGAGCTTCCGGATGCTCTTCAAGGGCAGCCCCATGTAGAGCGCGTTGCAAACTTTTTTCCTTGAGCAAGGAGAGGTTTCGCTTCTCATCTCAAGGAGCTTCATCAGTTCTGAACTGATGAAGTTTCTTGGGATGAGAAGCGTAACATCTTCAAGGAATAAACAAAGTCCAGTTGCCTTTTGAAAAAGCACCTCTTGAGACAACCATGACCTGGGTGACTGAGGATCTCCATAGACATTTAACAGTGCAAGGTGTTTGGGGATTGTGTGTCCAGGTAGCACTACGATCAGCTTTCACAGACTTGAGTGGAGAGGAATTTGAGTTTTCAGACACTGAATTTAGTAAGAAATTGGCTAGACAGGTGGATTTGGGACTACTTTTTCACTGGAGTTGGTCTGCAAAACTCTTGATCGGTGGGGGCTTTCTGAACTTGGTTTTCTTGCAGACGTTTCCTTACCCATCTATGTAACATCATCACTGCTAGAAGTGAGGTTTGCTTGGTTTATGTAGACATGACTTGTCCCATCAGTGTTGGTGGAAGTGTTATTAGTTCCTTGATTAGGCTGCTGCTCTTTCTCCAGCTCAACACCCAAGTAGCTGTAGGTGCTTGGACTGCCCATCACCTTGTGGCTTGACTGCTGTAATGAACTCTATGTGGGGCTGCCCTTGAAGACCATTCAGAAGCTTCAGCTGATGTAGAATGCAGTGGTACAGCTACGGCAGAGGTGGTATTCAGCCGGTTCCGACTGGTTCACCCGAACCGGTAGTGGAAATCACGGGTGGGCTTGCCCACCTGCCCTGGCTCTATGCCATCCTATGTAGCCATGTTTTTGAGGCTGGGCACATGTGCTGAAGGTGCGTGTGCGCAAAAAGCACTCATGGAAGGCCGGGTGCATATGCAGAAGGCACGCGCATGAAGCGTGCATACATGCGGCGACCTGGTAGCAACAAAATGGGAAACTCACCCGAGCTACGGTAGTTATGGGCATGCCTCAGTATGCTCTCGAAACACCTCTGCATCACAAGCTAAACTGATTGCAAATTTGGTTTTGGATACGATTCAAAGTGCTTGTCACTGCCTACAAAGTTCTCATGGAGACTGGTATTAGAGCAGCGGTTCTCAACCTGTGGGTCGCGATCCCTTTGGGGGGGGGGGTCGAACGACCCTTTCACAGGGTTCGCCTAAGACCATCGGAAAACACATATTTCCAATGGTCTTCGGAACTGAGACACCGCTCCTCTATCCGTCTCCTGGCGGGTCCACCCACATGCAAATAGACTACTGCAAAAAAAAAAAATCTGTACCATGGGAAGTTCTGAGCATGCGCAGAAGCCGAATTTCCAGCACTGCAAATGCGTCGCCATCTTGTTTTCGGCTTAAAAAAAAAAACAACTGGCACTGCATGCGTGCATGCGCAAAGTGCCCACATGGCATGGCCACGCAGCACAGGAGGAAGCAAACTGGCAGCGAGGTAAGTTAGAACCCACCCCTGAGTTTCCTAATAATTTTATTACTTTATGGTTGGGGGTCACCACAACATGAGGAACTTTATTAAAGGGTCGCGGCATTCGGAAGGTTGAGAACCCACTCTTTAGAGGGACCACCTATCTCCCATTGTATCGACCCAGACAGTTTTATCTGGCACGGTTGGTATGCCCTGGGTTCCACTGATTGAATAATTTCACCTTTTGGACCACAAAGTACACCTGTGTAGCACCATCCTCCCTCTGGAGTGAGATACCCTCTCGCCCACCCACCCAAGATTCAGACAGCTTCCATTCTACTTTGATTTTGAAGGGCCCTGAAGATGTGGCTTTTTGCCCAAACTTTTGGCAAGGATGACTGATGCCCCCCCCTTTTTTCCTTTCCTCTTTCCAACCAGATTACTTTCTCTGCCATGTTTGTATTTGTGTTGATACTTTTAAAAATATTGTTAAATTGTAAATTGCAGATTTTCTGGGACTTGGGTGTCACATGCTTTTATAATATAAAATTGAACTATGGTAATTAAAGAAGGCCAAGTTGATGGCATTGGGTAGAGTAACCAGACTTGGAATTGACAAGAGATACTGAAGCGGGCAAATGCTTCTTTCTGCCTTTTAGAATCAACTGTCAACAACCGAAGAAATATGGAAGGCCGTATTAGCCTTGGAAAAATATATTCAAGTGCTTTGGATGGGTCTGTACCTTTTCCGTCTAACACTCTATGGAAGAAAAAAACCTGGCATTTGAATTTGAAGAAACCAAGTAGAATGAATCTAGGAACGGATCATTCTGGAAAAAAAAATATGTGGTTGATGGGCACAATTAAGAGGCTTTATTTCAGTTAACACTACTACTTTCTATGGTGGTGTTGTGGCCCGTCTGCGTCCTGTGCAGCTGGTCATGGATCCCAAGGATCGAGAGGCGGTTGTGGCACGGTACCATAGGCCCATGCACCTGGCACCCAAGTCCGATAGCGAGGAGGTTGGAGAGGATTTGGTGTCAGAGGCTGAAAACCAACCAGGGCCTTCTGCACCTTCGGAGGTGCACTAGTGACTCAGAAGAGCCACCTCTTCTTGATGTTAGGGCACGCAGTGGTTAAACAAGAGGTCTCTTCGTGAATAGATCTGTAGAACAATTGGCCACGCCCTTAGACTATTTAAGGCTTAGTCACGTCATGAATCAATGCGGAAGTCAACTTTCATTTTGTTCCAATTCTTCCATTGGCCTGTTCTCTTGGACCTTCTTGTTTAAATGATTTACAAACCGGCAATTTGGACTAATGATGGGCTTCCTGCCAACTTACAGTAAGTCAGTGAAGGAGATCTGTGTGATTAAAATAATGATCTCTTTTGGTTTGTGCTTGGACTCTGGCCATTGTTAAGATGTTAATTAATGGATGGCTCAACAAAAAGACTTATTTCTGATTTCCCTGAACTTTTTTTTAAAAAAACCTCACTACTAAGAAAATATTAGGAGTAAAAGCTTAAATGTTGTAAAATCAGCGTGTGTGTGCATATTTTCTGGTGGGCTCGTCGCTGGAACAGAACAGGTGGACAAGTCGCATGCCAGCAGCCTATGATCAGTTAGTTTAGGAGATAGTCCAAGGGGAGAAAGATATTTCCTATCCCTAGTCCTTCATCCGTAGTCATCTTCTCTCCCTTCCCAGAGCGCTTCTGTGGACCAAAATGGAGGAAAAGGCAGTTCGACACCCTACCCTCATATTCTTCCAACTTCTTGGATAGATCTTAATACTTAAGTTGTGATGTTTCTGTCCTACTTTATAGAGCTGAGATGGTGCAGTGGTTAAATGCAGCACTGCAGGCTACTGCTAGTTCAGCAGTTCAGCTGTTCAGATCTCACCAGGCTCAACGTTGACTCAGCCTTCCATCCTTCTGAGGTCGGTAAAAGGAGGACCCAGACTGTTGGAGGCAATAGGCTGATTCGGTAAACCACTCAGGGCTGTAAAGCACCATGAAGCAGCATGTAAGTCTAAGTGCTATTGCTAATCGCTACTCTAATCCTGCTAAGACTACTTCTCAATTTACTGCATGTCAGGTTCATTTCAGGCAATACTGCGAGTAAACACTGCAGGTCATTTTCACGCTGAACTTTAAGTAGAGGTATTCTCAATGGATTTTAGAATGAAATTCAGGTCTCATCAGTAAACATTAACGACAGGGGGAACTCAACAGATTGATCTTTTTATTTTATTGGTTTTTTTAAACAACTTTTTTTTTTGGTTTTATTTATTAAACAAACCAGCTCGACCACCTTTTTAAAAACTCAACGCTTCCTATTTCAAACTCAGGGGAGCAGACAGACAGGAGAAGGAGGCAGGCTCCCAGGCACGCCTCCCCCTACTCCCATAAATAGAAGAGGGGAGAGGCAAGACCTCACATGTTCATATTTATATATATTTACACTCCACACTTTAGAGCAGCTCCCCCTCCCCTTCGGATCAAGAGGCAACGCAGCCCCTCCCAGAAAAATATAAACTCAGGTGAAACCAAAGGAAATAAGCAAAAATACATTCAGCTGGGAGCCTCCCCAAATCCTGATCCTTGCCCCCCCAAATTACACTCAGAGTATCCCACTAAGAGTCTAAACACCCCTAACAGAGGGGACAAATTCAGCGTGCCCCCTCCCCACATAAACAGAAAAGGAGTTAAGGAGACACCCCATCTTTAGGATACATCAACCGAGAGGAGGGATGAGCCCCAGCAAAGAGCCCTCCCCCTCCCCCCACCAAAAAAATCATTCTGAGGAGAGGATGTCGAAACCAAATCCAAAGGGGAGGGAGGAGTATTCTGGGCTAGTGGTGTCCGGAGAGATTGGGGTCTTGCTTGTCGGTGTGGGAACGGGTGTCCGGCTCAAGGCGGCGGACAGGAGCTCCATCCCGTGGTTGCGGCGCCCGTTCCCAGCAGCGGGGGTTCCACCGAAGGACATCTGACTGAGAGGTCAAGAAGAGGAGTGGAAGGAAAAGAGGAAGAGGAGGTTAAAGGTAAGACTGGTCTGGCCTGCCATCTTAATCCATCGTCTGCGCTTAGTTAGCCCCAGAAGCCAGCCTCACCTGCTGGTAGACCTCAAAGCGCTGGGCACGAAAGAGGCCACCGTAGGCAGACCCGGGAGATTTGAGCCTGGCGCTGAAGCCTCCAGAGAAAGGCCTGTGGGGGAAGAGAAGAGGAAAAGGCTCAGCCTATGAAAGAGACCCCAGGCAGCCTTGACCTGGGCTCTCGGTGCTATCAGGATGCGGGTCTAAGGAAAAAGAAGTTCGAACTGTGTGCGTTTCTCCGCTCCACAGAATTTTTTAAAAAGTTTTATTTACATCCGGTTTCTCTTTCTAAACAGAAAATCCTGAAAAATCCGGGCACATTTTCTGCAAAGAACAGATTTATGTTCCGCTCTTCAAAAATAAAAAAAATAAATCTCTCTACAGCAGTGTTTCCCAACCTTGGCAACTTGAAGATGTCTGGACTTCAACTCCCAGAATTCCCCAGCCAGCAATTCTGGGAGTTGAAGTCCAGACATCTTCAAGTTGCCAAGGTTGGGAAACACTGCTCTACAGGGAGAAGCAAAAGCATTATCGATATTTTAATAGCAATGCCTTAAAACCCTCTTTGGAATTCTTTCCTCGTAAAATTTGACTTACTGTTAAAACTTAGATCCCATCTTTCCTTCAAGAAGCTCCCAACAGCTTACAGGGTGATCCTTGCCTTACAACTGTTTGCTTAGTGACCGTTGAAAGTTACAGCAGCACTGAAAAATGTGACTTATGGTCATTTTTCACACTTTTCACACTTTGCAGCCTCCTCATGGTCACGTGATCAAAATTCAGACGTTTGGCAACCGGTTCATATTTATGACGGCTGCTGTGTCCCAAGGTCATGTGATCACTTTTTGCGACCTTCTGACAAGCTAAGTCAATGGGGGGGGGGGGGGGGGAAGCCAGATTCACTTAACAACCGGGTTACTAACTTATCAACTGAAGTGAGTCACTTAATGGTGGCAAGAAAGGTTGTTAAAATGGGGGCAAAACTCACTTAACAAATATTTGTCTCCCTTAACAGCAGAAATTTTGGGCTCAATTGTGGTCGTATGTCGAGGACTACCGGTACTAGATTACCCCTCCACAAATTAGGCTTCCCAAAGCTTGTGAGGTAAATGGAGCTGTCAGAGGGGCTGCGTCCAGGAAAAACCTCTTTCCACATGGCTCTGTGTTTTTGTAGGTCGTTTACTTAAAATAGGTACCATGTTTCCCTGAAAATAAGACCCTGTCTTATATATATATTTTGAACCCTGAAATAAGCGTTTGGCCTTATTGCCATGCACTCAAAAGCCCGATTGGGCTTATTATCAGGGGATGTCTTATTTTGGGGGAAACAAGGTAAATGAAAAACTGAAATGCTGCAGTGAAAAGACTTCCTTTAACATCATCTTTGTTTTTCTTTGTTTTAAACAATAAGGCCTCCAAAGTCCTACAGACATTCTTCATGGTAAAAGCAGTGGGAGGAAGCGACTGGCTGAGGAATTATGGGAGTTGAAGTCCACGCCCTCTTAAAATTGCCCAGGGTTGAGAAACATTTAAACAAATGGAAGAAACATTCCTCCCCACTTGGCAGGAACCCCCTTTTCCCCAATCCATTTCAAAACAAGGAGCTGTACATATGAACTGGGATCACCCCCCCCCCCGGGCAACTGCTGTGCTACACCCAGGTGTAATCAAGGGAAAAGCTAAATGACAAGAAGTCGCAGTGACACTTCTTCCTTAAGAACTGTTAGAAATTCTCCTTTTACACCCTAGTCATCCCCTACGTTTCAGAGCTTGATCAGGAGAGTTCTTGGGCCAGTAAGGGATAGGACACAGGAATCCAATACTTTTTCAAAACTTCATCCAGCTGGGAGAACAAATAAGAGTTTGCAGCCTTGGAAATATAAACTTCAACCACAGATCATTTCACCCCACAGAGGGTACTTGCCTGTTCCCAGAAGGGGGCCGGGCACCTACAGTCCCCAGACCATTGAGTTTCCGGTAATCTGGCATGGGTTTCATTTCCAGAGCGTGAAGCTGAAGAAAACAAGCCTTGTTAGAAGCCGGGAGTTGGGAGGCATCCTTCCCTCCCTTCCTCCCAGCAGGCTCCGTTTTCCCAACCCTTCTTTACCTCGTTGCGTCCCACTCCGCCGGGAGGAAAGGCTCGGATGGCCGGAGACACCAGTCGCCCAGCCAGTTGTCCCGGGGGCCGGAGTGCCTGGGCAGCCACAGGAACCAGAGGCATTGGAGGAGGGGGCGGCTGGGGTGGTGGCGGGGCAGAGGCAGCTTGGGGTGCTTGTTGCAAAGAGCCAAAGTTCACCACCGGTGGTAACTGGGGCGACTCCACCACTGGCAAGAGCACCTGGGGCAGAAGCAGAAAGAGAGAGTGAGAGTGGCAAATGCTGCATTCACAACCTTCCCGGGAAGAATCTGGGGATATCTAGGAAAGAAAGCTCACCCTCACCTGTTGGGCAGGTCCTGTGGCCGTCAGGAAATTGCTCTGGCTGCCTTGACCCAGTGTGGCTGGGTAGAACTCGGAAGGGGAGGCGAGTTCCTGACGCACCTGTGGAGGAAGGAAAAGCAGGTCAGGGGTCACCTAGTCTTTGGATGGCGGACAGCAGAGAAACCTGGATATACCTTTTTGGGATGGTGCCCGGGCAGCACTCAAACTGGGTGTGGGGGAGTTCTGGTCTGGTGGGACCATAATCTGAGTTACAAAGATGATGGGTTGGTGGGCAAGAACAGGTACACAGGTAGTTTCCTAGTATGATTTTGATTGCTTATTTAGTATCCTATGACTATCACTAAGTGTTGTATCTTATGATTCATGATGAATGTATTTTTATGACGACTATGATCATGGTTTATCACTTATATCTTTTATGTACACTGAGAGCTTATGCACCGAAGACAAATTCCTTGTGTGTCCAATCACACTTGGCCAATAAAGAATTCTATTTTCTGTTTTTCTATTACAACCGTTCAAGTTACGCCACTGAAAAAAGTGACTTATGACCATTTTTCACATTTATGACCATTGCGGCATCCCCCTAGTCACCTGATTTACATTGATGGTTGACTCGCATTTATGACAGTTGCAGTGCCCCAGGGTCATGTGACACATTCTGACAGGCAAAGTCAATGGGGAAGCCGGATTCACTTAACCACCAGGTTTCTAATTTAACAACTGCTGTGATTCACTTAACAAATGTGGCAAGAAAGGTCGTAAAATGGGACAAAACTCATCCAACAAATTTCTCACTTGGCAACATACATTTTGGACTCGACTGTGGTCGTACGTTGAGGACTACCTGTAATTCACAAGGATAGATTTAAAAAAGTTTCAGGAAACTGAATCCCATTGGAATCAGGGGGAAAAAAAGAAGGAACTGAGAGAGAGACTTGTGCATTACAGAAAATGGGAGAGTTGATGGAAGAGAGACCTTTTATACCAAGCAATAAAAATCAGGCCAATTTAGTCCCTTACATGGAGCAAAACATCCATACATGGACTACTTGAAGGCGGATATTTCAGGTGTGTTAAGACTTTATGCATGGAATCTTTTGCATGTCTTCAGTAAAAAAAAATGAGGCACGTATTTTCCAGAGGATTTTGATTCCTTTTTCGTTCTGTTGGGCTGCCTGGTCTCTATTACCAATTGCTTTTGAAAAAGGTATGGGGAGGCTGAGGGGAGACACGATATGAATCTCAATGCAGTTGTCAAAAACCTGGCAAGGAATCTTCTCAGTCAGTGAAGGTAAGCTCTTCCTCTGGTAAGCGTGGCAATATGCTGATAAGAAGTAGTAATCGCCCCAATGTCCTTGTATCAAGATAGGCACCCTTTGGGTGAGCAAGCAGGAAAATTAGGTTTAAAATGCCAGATTTGCATCTCCTGTGTCATGCGCCTATTGATCTAGTCACCAAGAACAAGCCTCTGATGATATTGCCCCCTCAGAGAATGCTTTGGTAGCACAATCTGGCACGCAAAGGGTTCAAAATCAGAAAAACTTGAGTTTTTCTCAGCATGAGAGTCTTTGCAGTTGGAAAAGCTGGCTCCCTCCTGCCTCTCTGCATGCAGACCGGAAATTTTGTTTGTGTATCTTTTTGCTCGACTGCAGGACGGCAAAGCAAATCTATTTCACACCAGAGCTATAAAGGAGGGCTTTATAGGTGACAACCAGCACCTTGAATTGCACCTGGAAGCAAATCGGCAGCCAATGCAGCTCCCACAGGAGAGGTGATACATGTGCACACCGGAGTCTGCACAAAACCATGCGGGTGGCTCTTTCAAATGTTGATTCCTGCTCCGTTGCCATGTTATCCGAGTGCTTTTTCTGTAAGCTGCCCAGATTCTTTGGGGTTAGGAAGCATATAAGTGGACTAAATGAATAGATAAAACCAAGTTCAGGTCAAGAAGCTACCATTGTAGACCCTGTTATTTGAAAAGCACTGCATCACTGAGAAAGCACTGGTCAAAACGCACCTCTAACTCAAAAAAGTCTGCTTTGATAGTGTTAAGGTATTGTGATTTAAGAGCTGAACCAGATGTAAAGTGATGCAATGTAAGCTGATGCAATAGGAATGATTTAGCATGTGACATCGCCGGTTTAAGACTCTGATGGGGTCCACACAAGACTGTTACCGTTTTAAGAGGTGTCTATATAGAGGTGGCCATTAGAGGGCGTATCTCTCTCTCTCTCTCTGTATCTCATTGCTCTCCCTGTGTCCGTAGCTGTATGATAAGGTATCTACCACGTATATGTATATATTTAGTTGTATATAAACCACTGTTAATTATCTAAAGGCTCTGTGTGCTGTGTTTTGCTCCTGGGTTTATCTCATAATACTAGTCACGCTGCAAAACTCTGACAGATAGGTACATATTTGGTTTCAGGAGGGCTACTCTGTCCCAATCTGGTTCTCCTTTGGAATTCCAGTTCACTGTTAAACTCTTTTTCTTCAGTAATTTCACCTGCTCTTCCCTGTTCATTATTGACAGCCCTCAACTAACAACCATTTGTTTAGTAGGATTTTAGCTCTAGAAACCTTTGTTTTGAGTTAGGGTAGTCACTTACAATGACTTACATGTGACAAGATGTGGAAGTCACACTAAGAGACTTAAACTCAGTCCTTGCAGTTACAATCACAGCACAAGTGTTTTATGATCTGAGTGCTCGGCAACCGTCATGCGTTTGTGATGGTTGCGGTGTTCTGCGGGTCACGTGATCGCCATTCGCAACCTTCCCAGCCAGCTTCTGACAATAAAAGTTAAAGGGGAAGCTGGTAGGGAAGACTGCAAGTGCTGGTCATATTGCTGTCTTGCTTAAGGACCCTAGCAAAAAGATCGTAAAATCGGGTGTAGTCACACACGATGCCTCACTTAACAACACATTTCCCTAGTCCCTATGGTTGTCGTAAGTGGAGGGCTCCTCCTCGTCTTGCATTACTTCCCCAGTACCTGAAGCAAGGCCTGTTCAGGAGCCAACTGGCTTCCACAGAAGGCTGAGCTGTAGATGAAGGAGGGAGGCGGCGCCTGGTACAGCAAGCCCGTAGCCGGAAGTTTGGGCAGGTCGGCCGCCTGCAGGGCTGCTATTTCCACATATTGTCCTTTCAAGGCCATCCCTGAGAGCAAGGCTGAACTCGGAAGCACTGCGCCCGCTGCCGTCTGAGCTGGAGAAGCAGGGGCCGGGCTGGGCTGGAGGTACAGGTGCTGGGACCTAGGGAGCAAGAATCTGGCTCAGATGGCGCCAACAGCTGCGTTTGGGACCCGGCCCTCCGAGTCCCAAACAAAGAGGGATCTTTGCGCCATCCCCAACCAGGATCAACTTATCGTCCGCTCCCCCA
The DNA here is from genome assembly GCA_023053685.1 of Diadophis punctatus similis. Classification (NCBI taxonomy): domain Eukaryota; kingdom Metazoa; phylum Chordata; class Lepidosauria; order Squamata; family Dipsadidae; genus Diadophis; species Diadophis punctatus. Next base: position 1,277,310 of record JALIGW010000067.1, read on the forward strand.
CCGGCCTTGTTACCTGTACGAGTGAACAGAGGGGGTGTTCGGACGGTAGTTGCTGCCGCCACTTGCGCTGTGGAGCTGAGACTCGAGCTGGGCGTTGGGGACCTACAGACAAAGAGGACGAATAAAACGCCATCAGAGGACAAGGACGCAGGACACCAACGCAGATGCCCACATCCCCGGCCCCACCCCGAGCAGCATTTTAACTGGTCTGTGCCCAGTGCACAATCCCCACTTTCTGTTCCAGGAAAGCATCTCCCTCTTCTGCCTCCCACCTGCCAAGATGTTTACCTGGTTCCCATAAAACAGCTCCGGGTACAGCCGTGGCCCCTGGCCCCTCTCACCTGCGGAGAGAAATACCATCAGGCGCTAATCTGCTTTCGAGCCACTTGAGAGTCCCCGTCCGTCCCCCAACCAACCAAATCCCCTTCCCTACCTGAGAACATGGGAGCGTCTGCTGGGAAACCATGCAAACAGGAAGAGGCGGCAGCAGCTGGAGCTCCCGGGAAAGATCGGGGCTCGAAGGAACGACTGGGAGGCATCTCGGGGGATGCCCTGTGGCCGGGAGGGGCTGGGGGAAGCAGCTCCCACTCTCGAGGAGCAGAGGCCAGCTGTGGAGAGAGCAGATGGGAGAAGCTGTTGGGAGGCAGATAGTCACCGTCTAATTCTCCAATTCCCTCTCACCCAAACCAATGGAACCTATTTTATTCCATCGCTACGTATGCTGACTCAAAAGACAAACCTTTAGCAATCTAATTCAAGCTATACGTCAGGGAGCAAGCTGCTTGTAAGTCCTGCAGAGCCGCTCTCATCTCTGAGTGCAGCATAGGCTGCTACCCAAACTTACCCCTTCGGTGAGTGCCTGGTGCAGCTCTTCACCTGCTTTGGGGACTTCATTCACAATGAAGCGAAGGTCAGCGTCCTGAAAGGCCAAAGTCCTCAGTCGAGGTCTGAGCCCAGGGCTTCTCTGGCTCAAGAGTTTTCAGAGAGTAGCCTATGGCAAACCTGGGAGGCAGGTAACCCAGGCGCTCCCAACTGTCACACTTACCTTATCGCTGGCACCGAATTGGATGGGTGGGCAGGCTCCTGGGGAGTCCAGCTGGGGGCTCTGTTCGGCCTTCAGAACGCCCAGGCCTTCCGGGCTCTCCTTGGCCTTCTCTGCCCGCTGGGAGCGCTCAGTGCCAATAGCGCCCGGGGGAGGGTGGTCTCGGAGCAGGGGCTCCGGGGAGCTGCTCACCTGTTGCAGAGGAGTGAGTGAGGAAGCTCATGAGGCAAACCTTTCGAACCTTAGGTCACGCAAATTGCAAGCTAGCCCCGTTCAGCGAACAGGAGATGTTTTCAAGCCATCAAAGCGACGTAGGCAGATGGCAAACATCCCCTATTCGCTGAACGGGGAGAGCCTGCAATTTGGACAAAGGCCCCAGTACAGGTAATCCTCGGTTTATGACCATAACTGAGCACAAAATTTCTGCTGCCAAGAGACTGTTGTGCAACTTTGCCCGTTTTACAACCTTTTTGCTACAGCTGTTAAGCGAATCACTGCAGTTGATAAGTTAGTAAACGGTTGTTAAGTGAATCTGTCTTTCCTGAGGACTTTGTTTGTCAGCAGTCGCAAAAGGGGATCACATGACATTGCAACGGTCGTAAATATGAGTCAATTGCCAAGCATTTGAATTTTGATCACGTGACTATGGGGATGCCGCAATGGTCATAAGTGTGAAAAACGGCCATAAGTCACTTTTTTCAGTGCCATTGTAACTTCAGTCATTAAATGAGCTGTTGTAAGTCCAAGGACTACCTGTATTCTCCTCACAAGTTACCCAAGGGACACACAGTTACCCCTCACTTCAGATGAAGGCGCCATGATCTCCACACCTTCCATCTCTACTGGAAAAATGATGAAGACACGAACCGGCTTCAACCAGATCAAGGACAGATTATCCTATGAAATTTCTGATGCTCAGAGATGGGATCACACCTATGGCAGATTAGCTTCCTAAGATTGTCTTTCTTGAAGCCCCGAGGGGAGGGGGGGGAAGAATCTTGAAGGGGAGAGCTGGCAGGCTGAAGAGCCAGATGGAACACGGAACACTTGTACATGCTCCTTTCAAGTAAATCTGAGGTAAGTCTTACTTCAGGGCTGCAAATATTTTGTAAAAGCAACAGACTGTCTCCACCATTATACATCACATCACTTTAATTTTATTTAGGAAGATGTTTCTATCCTTTAGAATGCAAAGACAAGCACAAAGGGGTATTGTTAAGGAACTGCCTCTCAGCAAGCAACTTAAACTTAACCCATTTACTTGAATCAAAAGAACTTTTTGCTGAGAGAGAAGTGATTGCGGGAGAATAAGGCGAAATTTGAAAAAGCCCAGGCAGAGCAAATAACATTCTTTCCTTTCCCCAAGCCCAACGTCCCCTCCCCCCCCCACCAGTCCACGAAAGGTTGTTTGGAGAGTCTCTGAGGTGTGAGAGGAGATAACAGCTCCCCCTCAGGGCACGATGGCCTTGGAGTCAGGCTGAAACCAGCTGGGAGAGAGTTTGCTCTATCTCTGAAGATGCTCCCCCCTCCCTATTTCCCAAGCAGTTACAGCAAAAGCAAGCTAAAAATGCCAGCAAGCTCCCCCCCCCCCCACTTCCAACAGAATGGCAGGACACTGTAGGAAGTTAGCATCCACCCCTCTCCTAGAAAAATGAAATCTCCTAGGAAATATTAAAAGGCAGAATATATTCTATAGAATATCCCTGGAAACATGCTTTTAAGCAGACAAAAGACTCCTCTTAGAAACCCCCACCCTTTGCCAATGGGCCATTAAGGATTGGGCCCAGCTCACACATTCCTCTCACCTAGCCTGGAAGTCTTCTGCATAACAGAACCACAATAGGATTTGCCCAAGGCCCTTTCATTCAGCCAAGCCTGGGACAGACAAAAGCCTATAGAGTTGCCACTGCATGGCCTTCTGGGAGCCTGACCACCAATCAGTTGCATTATATAAAACAAGGAACAGGAAACTAAGAGGTGGGACCCAACAGAGAGTATAAAACAAGGAACTCAGCATCTCTTCTGCCCTTTTTTCTCTTCACCCACATCTGGAAACATGTGATCTACCTTTTCTGTACAGGGGCTCATGCCATGTGCTGCTGTCCACCATATTAAAACCTTCTTTCCAAGCAACTTCCATGAATCCAGTGTCTTTTCCCCCACTTGGAAATGAACCAGAAGGATATTCCTTACAACAACACAATGGCAGGCCTGACAGAATAGAATAGAATAGAATTTTATTGGCCAAGTGTGTTTGGACACACAAGGAATTTGTCTTTGGTGCATATGCTCTCATTGTACATAAAAGAAAAGATAAGTTCGTCAGGAATCATGAGGTACAACACTTAATGATAGTCCGTGTGTGTGAGGGGATGTCCAGCAATTTGCAAAACTAGAAAAAAGTTCCTAGGGGGAATGCGGAGGGATGCATGGGGTTGATCACCCTATTTAAAGGTCCTACTTAGCTGGACTGCAAGGATCTCATAGCAATGAATCATGTCCTCCTTACTTGACTAGACAACTGCAATGAAGCCATCCCAGAAAACGTAATTGCTGAAATCCCAGTAAGGGTATGGCTGGCTGATGAGAGCTAAATAGCTTGAAATAGATCTATAATAGTCTCCATTTTCATTATCAGCAAAAATGTGTTACATATATACATACATATACATACATATACATACATACATACATATATATATACTGTACACACACACACACACAAGGATTCTGGGTACAATTCAAAGTGCTGGCTTCGAACTTATGTAGCTTGGAATCTAGGGACTTGCAAGATCACCTTGTCTTATCACACAGTACCTGAAGCAGCAAAGGTATGTGGTTAGCGAGAGGACAACGTTGCAAGCTCATGATCGGAAACAGGGGCAGCTGACTCGGTTGCTATGACAATATGAACAGATTCCGAAAGTCATATGATTTGTGGTTTTAAGGTATAAAAGATAGGGGTGAATAATGGGAGGTTGCCAATCAGCCTCACATCGTCCCTTTTGACTGCTTGTCTGATTGACCCTCATTGCAATGTGATGTAGGTGCCTTAATAGCAAAGGCTTTCTGTTTGCTATGCTTTAAATTCTAATAAACCTCTGAATCCTAAAGTGGTGTGCTGTCTGTTCAATTGTTATTAAATGCAGCTCTGCTCATGATTCGGTTTTTTCCCCTGACAGGTAGAACCATCTGACTCCAAAGATTGAGCCCTAATTGGCTAAGGAGAAATTTCCTGACAGTTACAACAATTAATCAGTGGAACAGCTTGCCTCCAGAAGTTGTGAATGCTCCAACACTGGAAGTTTTTAAGAAGATGTTGGATAACCATTTGTCTGAAGTAGTGTAGGGTTTCCTGCCTAGGCAGGGGGTTGGACTAGAAGACCTCCAAGGTCCCTTCCAACTCTGTTGCTATTATTATTATTATTATTATAACTGGGGTTAACTGCAACAGAGTGTAAAAATAGTGACAAGTCCAATACGCATAGCTTCCAAGTCCAATACGCATAGCTTAACTGATTGTGTCAGAAGAACACACAAATTTAAGACCTAGATGGCAGAACGTTTACAAATATAACTCTTGTCAGAAGCCATCAAGACCACAAGAGACAGAATGAAGAAGAGGGAAGTATCAACCATTTGCACCCAAGAATAAACGTTGTACCTTCTGGTCCTTGAGCAAACTGGAGTCTCTAGTTGGTGGTGGCCTCCTCCTTTGTTCCTTAGCGTCCGTTCCTTCTGGATCAGTGGCCAAGGTGTCATCCTTACTTTTGCCAATGACTCCACCCCGCTTGGTGGCAGCATCCGGGGTGGCTTTCAGACCCCCGTCGGGAGAGCTGCGTTGGCTACAGGTGGCCGAAGAGACCTGTGAGTCACTGCTAAGGTCCACACCACTGTCAGACAGGCTCATCTGAAAAAGAGAAGCCAATGGAATTCAGAGGTTAGGAGAGTTCAGGATTAAAAGGAAGCCCAGAACAAAAAAGTCTTCCTAACTTGTTAACATTGGTTCCGCTCTCCCACAGACATGCCTCCCCCACCCCTTCCAGCAGAGACACACCCAGCTCTCTCACCTCTGTACTTGCAACCTCTTCAAAGGCGTTCAGTGGGTCAATCCATGGTTCTACAGAGGCAGGGCGGTAGCTTTTCCGAGAAGAGTCTGATTGAATGAAGTACAAGGGCAATTGTGTGGAGCTGCTCTACGACTTCTAAGGAGGCTTTCAAGGCTCACCCTATCCAAATTTGAAGACTTGCTCCAGCTCATCAGAAGTGTTTATTTTCAACCCACATGAATTTTGCCAGACATCTGCCGCCCAGGGGCTGCAGACACTCCTTGCCAAACACCTATCCAGAATGCTCAAAGAACAGCTGACAAAATGGACATTAAAAAAATAAAAATAACCCCACACCTATACAGACACACCTTTAACTGGTATGATCGGGTTTGTTTTGGTCCAAAGGATTGTCCGTTACTGCTAGAGCTGTGTACACTTCAACTCAACCTCAACCCTCCCCTCTTTTCCTTTCCTTCTTTCCTTTCCTTTCTCCTCCAATCAAATAGCTTACTAGAATTCAGACGGTTCCAGATCTGTGGGGCTAGCCCTTCTGACACTGGCACACTCCTGCTGAGAGGCTCCCCTGGTGTCTCTTCTTTGGAGGGTGCGAAACCTGGTCCACTGGGAAAGCTCAGGGGCTCCTGGCAGAGGTGGGCAAAGAGGTACCAAAGTTATCCCCAAGTGTTTAAGCCAAATACGTCTCTCTTTCCCTCATCCCCTGCACTAGGATGAAAACAAAAATCTGCTTACCTGCGGCAGATGATCTTGCTTGCGAGGCCGTTCTCGGCGTTTTGCACCAAAGCCACTTACTGTGCCAGTTTCCTTCAGAGGAGCACTGCCGGAACGGAGAAGCTGGTTCTTGTCCAGGAAGCAGGAATCTGAACGGAGAGAAGTGATTCCAATCAAACCAGACAGAATCAGGCAACGACATTAAATATGATAAAAAAACTTCTATATACACAATACCAGAATATACCACAATATCAGGTCTTCTATTCCAACCCCCTATATCATTCTATTCCAAGACCCTATATCCGTGGGGGCAAACCTATGGCACGCGTGCCACAGGTGGCACGCAGAGCCATAGCAGACGGCACGCGAGCGTTGCCCACCGGCAAACCAGGAGTGCGGAAAAACGCACTTCCGGTTTGCCGGTGAGCTGTTTTTTGCACTCCGGAGGGTTCAGGGAAGCTCCCTGAAGCTCCGGAATGCAAAAAACTACAAAACGGACAAACCGGAAGTGCATTTTTCCGCACTTCCGGTTTGTCCGTTTTGTAGTTTTTTGCATTCCGGAGCTTCAGGGAGCTTCCCTGAACCCTCCGGAGTGCAAAAAACAGCACACCGGCAAACCGGAAGTGCGGTTTTTCGCACTTCCGGTTTGCCGGTTTCGTCGTTCCAGGCTCCGGTAAGCCTTTGTGCGGGGGTGGGGATGTGTGCGATTGCGCAGGGGGGCAGCATGGGGGGGGTTGTGCGCATGCGTGGGGGGAGGGAATGGGTGTGGGCACGCGAGCGTGCGAGCGCCCCCCCCTTTTCGGCATGCGAGCCGAAAAAGGTTCGCCACCACTGCCCTATATCATTCTGTAAAAATGGTTGTGTAACCTTTCCTTGAAAATCTTCAGTGTTGGAGCACTGATTAATTGTTCTAATTGTCAGGAGATTTCTTAATTTTACATAAATTCTGTCCCTCTCTGTAAGCCAATACATTTTACTTCTCCAAGCACCTTAGTGGCAATGCTGCACATAGCACAATAAGCCATTCTAGAGTCCATTATTAGTAACCTGCAAAACCAAGCTTGCACTGTGCCTTGATCTGCCATAAAAAACCCCCCTCATATGAGCTTTTAGAAATTTTACTGTCAAAAGAGGAAAAGGGATGGGAGCGCCAAAACATGATTTCCCTGGCAACTTCCATTTGAAAGCTAACAAAGTAGCAATCTTTGAACTTAATTTTAATAGCTACCATGAACATCCCAAGTTGTTTTTTCCACTGTGTAATCTCACATGGGATTATTAAACAATAATCATGAAACAATATGAAAAAAAGAAAATGCTTGTCCTCCCCACCCCGTGAGCAGAGCTTCCACTCGCAATCCCTGTGAAAACTGGTATTCTTGCCAATTATCAAATTATAATCCCAAAGGTGCATTTCAAATGACAACTAGACTTTCTTGGTTTTTTCTTTCGCATCCAAGAATAGCAATAGCAATAGCACTTAGACTTATATACCGCTTCATAGTGCTTTACAGCCCTCTCTAAGCGGTTTACAGAGTTCAGCATATTGCATATTGCCCCCAACAATCTGGGTGCTCATTTTACCGACCTCGGAAGGATGGAAGGCTGAGTCAACCTTGAGCCGGTGAGATTTGAACAGCTGAACTGCTGAACTAGCAGTAGCCTGCAGTGCTGCATTTAACCACTGCACCATCTCGGCTCTCTCGTTCACTGAAGAACGGAAGAAGCTTCTTGGATAAGAAGCGAAATATCTTCAGAGGAAAAAAAACTCTGGTTGCCTTTTGGATAAAAGCACCTTTGGGACAACCATGACCTGGAGGATTTGAGAATCTTCATAGACATTGAGCAAATGAGAGAACCAATTTTTTTTCTGAGCTTTGGCCTAAAAGAGCCCCACGTTACCTGTATTGCTGCCACTCCTATTCTCAAAGCACCCCAACGGGAGGCCCGAAGCATTCCCACTTCCAGTTCCGAGGAAGGACGGCTGAGCCGGGCCAGGGGAGGCGGGCTTTGTGTGGCGGCTGCCCAGTTCAGCTAGAGCCTGCTGGATGCCAGCTGGGTCACTGTGAATGACCCGATCCAAACGATACACTGTACTGGTAGTAGGAGCAGGAGGGAGGCTCAGGCCGGGAGAGTGATCGTCTGTGTTTCGGCTGGAGGGGAGCAAATGGGGATCGATGGAAAATATTACAAAACTGAAGGCAGAAAGGAAGGAGAGGGCGATGATTTCTCCTCCCTCTGTCCACAGTAGGCCACCCTCAAATACCCTCCCTTCCATTTGGGGCCAAAGGCTTTTCTTTCTATGCCTGTGATGGATGAGCCCGCTTCTCGTTTCTGACTCCGTGGGTCTTGACTCAAGAAAGGGAGGGACTCAGTTCTTGATCCGGCTTGTCAGCCAAAGGATTTCATTAACACCAAAAAATAGGGTGACAAACTGGCAAATAGCTAAGGATTTTTATGATAAATTCCTTGAACGAAAGAAGTGGGGAGTGGGTAGCTTCAGAAGGGCTTATTTAGAGGGGGGGGGAGATGGACATTCAAGCAGAATTGTGGTGCTTGTATTGAAAGCACTGATGAGGACTACCTGGTTACACATAAGCCTTCGTCCAGAAGATTATACTGGAATTTAACAGAGATGGAAAGGGATTGAGGAACATGCTCCGTAAAATCATTCCTAAACAGAGCCGAGGCTTTCCAACGTGTCTACTTGAACTGGACATGAATTAGTGTGTGTTATTTCAGCCACCAGGAATAACCCTGTTATATTTACTGTGGGAAGGCTGGACCAGGGGAGACAGGTGGAATATCAAGAAAATGTGTATATCTGAACACCCTTTGGTTTGGCTCCTAACAGAAGGAGGTGCTTTCCCCACATGATTTGAAGCTTGGCAATCTTGTTGCTTTTTAAATTTCTTTGCAGGAATATTTGTTACATGTTAAAAAAGTTTTTATCCTTCTGCACAATGTAACATTTTAAAGATTAAAAACACTAATACAGAAAGCACAAGCAAAAATGGCAACCGCCGCTTAACTGAGTGAGACACACTACTGATCGCTGCTGATAACCCTTTTCCGATAACCAGCCAGGTAAGGTTGGACTGCAAGTCCCATCATTCCCGGCCAGGACAACCAGGCTGCCTGGAAATACGGTGGTACCTTGGTACTCAATTGCTGTGAAACTCATCGAAATTGGTATGCAAGGCATTTTGACGCAAACATTTCCCCCCCCCCATGCGATACTCACTTATTTGTTTGATACTCAACACACAAGCTAGAATTTGTCGGTGTCGACTGCCTTGTGACTCACTACATTATTCCTTATGGGGAAAAAATCTGTTTGGTACTCATTGTTTTTGGTACTCATTGCGCCTCCTGGAACCAGTTAACGATGAATACCGAGGTACCACCGTAAGGGGAAACGTAGCCCAACAAAAGATAGCACCTTGGTTTGAAATAGTGGTGGAGGCCATGCTAGCTTAAGTCACACTTCAAATCACAAAGTCATTCCACTTGCCTTGAGTTCCCCGCTTTTGCTTTGGGCTCTCCTCTCTTCCGCCCCGCCCCCCCCGCTTCACCTCCCCCCCACCCTTCACAAACGTTACCCCCAGGACTTGCCTGCGATTCTTGGGAGAGGGCCAGCTTCTTTTATCCCCTCCGCTGCGACCGCCGCTGCTCCCTCCACGGCCAGCTTTGCCTCCTCCCCCCGAGCCAGGGTTGGAGCGCCGGTTCTGTCGGTCCATGCCAGGCCGTTGGCTGGAGAAGCTGCGTTTGGACATTTCTTTCTTCTGGGCTAAACTGAGCTCGTTGTTAGAGGGACGCCCCCCGACGGAAGGCACGCCGGAGCAACCCCCTTTCAGGAAGGCAGTGGGAGGAGGTCCGCCAGGCGCCGGCTCTTTCTCCCCACCACCGCGGCGCTCTGTGAAGTCACTGCTCTCTGAAGCCGTCTCCCACTCCTCGTTTGCCTGATCAGAGTTCTGGTTGGACAAATCCGGAGACTTTGTGCCAGCCGCTCTACGGGCAGTCGATTCCTCTGGGACGGGAACAGAAGGTGCCGGGGAGAAAGGCTGACCCACCACCCTCTGTTCACCGTTGAGTCGGGCGGCGTTCTCCCGCTCCTGTTTCAGCCTCCGGAATCGAGGTGGCTTGTCCTGTTGCTGAGAACGGCCATGGCGCCGTCGCCGAGGTGGTCGGTCAAAGCCACGATCGGAGTTGGGGCCAAGGGGAGGTTGTTTAGGGGGGGCTTGAAAACCACCGGTATCCTCTGGGGCCATTGTGGGAGGTCCCGATGGCGCCTTTTCCTTCACTGAAGATTCCAGAACCACTTCTTGTTGCTTTTCGGGCTTCTTGTTGGGTTGGGGCTTAGATGGAGGGCTCCACCCGCCAGGGGGAGCACGGCCACCTCCTCGGCCACGACGGGAAGGTACACCCCGGGGAGTGAAGACACGCCCACTACGGCCCCCTGGATCCGAGAGGCGTGGGGGCATCTTGTCAGCAAATCGAGGCAAGCCAGGGTGCTGGGAAGGGGGTGCTGCTGTATGAGTCACCGGTGGGCCTCGATTACGCTGGCTAGGGGCTGGCTCTTTGGTTATCTCCTTGTCTGAATGGGCCACGTCGCTGGCACTCTCATGGGTCTCACTCCCTGTCTCAGACCCCCGCTGACGTCGCCGTTTCGGGATCTCTTCGTACTCGGAGCCTTCACTCCGCGTCTCGCTGGTGTTCCGAGGACGGAAATTGGAGCCGGGCCCCATAGATTTACCAGGCCCATCATCAAGCCGATAGAAAGGCTCGCGGTAGCTACGGAACTCTCGGCTTCTTCCCCGGCCGCCTCGGCCACGGCCACTGTAAGCACCTCGGAAGCCCCGTCCTCGGGCAAAATACTCTCCTCGCCCCCTTGCCCGACCACGGCCAGCATAGCCACCACGCTCATAAGGGCCTTCTCGCCGCCGGCGGCTTGGCGACAGGTTGCCCTGTTGATGCTGCTGCTGGTGCTGCTGCTGGTGCTGTTCTTTGGGTGGCATCACTGTTCCACCATTGACCACTGGCTTGGCTTTGTTCTCCTTGCCCGGTTTTGGAGGCTCTTTGGGTAGTTCTGTCTTACTACTCACTGCCTCTCCACACTCCTTGGCCTTTCCTCCAGTACGCACATCGTCAGCTTCATCTTTTATCTCCTTAGGAGGAGGCGGTTTCTTAATGGGTCCAGCTCGGCGTGGAATCTTGTCTCCGGAAAGGTCTTCAATTTTCCGGCTGCTGCCCGGACGAGGACCCCAACGTGTCTCCGTTTTGGACTCGCGCCGTGGCTGCTTATGGAATTCATGCTGCTGCCGCGGTGGCTTTTCCACCCGCCGTATTATCTCTTCTTTGACTGGGGTCTCCTCTTTGGGGTGTTCAGAGGGAGGCTTTTTAGCTACTACTGGACGAATGACCAGAGGCTCCACTGATTTGACCTCTTCTGGGAGATCACGATGGAGCAACTGTGGTTCCTCTTCACTTTTGCGAGATGTTTGGATTTGGGGCTCTGGTCGCCCATTTCTGTTCACTTCCGCCGGTGCTGCCAGAGGCATGCTAGCTTGCCAGGGCCCTCCTGGCCGTGGGGGCTCGTCCATTGGGAAGCGATGCAATGGTGCAGGGTTGCCATTTTCTGAGAAACCCTGGTAATTCCCCATGTATGGCTGAGGGGTGACAGCATCACGGAGGCGAACAGGTGGCGTCTCGCTCCTGAAAAAAGACATCAAGTATATGTTTTATTACGGAAGTCAACAAGTGGTTGATTTCTGTAATAAAAGTAGTATTCAGTAGTACACGATAAGCTGTTCTAAACTCAATTGTAAAAAAATTCAATTTTTGTAACAGAATTGTCAAAATCTGGAATGTCTTGTCTGAGTCAGTTGTCCCAGCCATTAACTTTCAGAGTTTCCATTCTAGCTTAAGTTCTATGGACCTCACTCCATATTTATGAGGCCCTTAAGGGGGGATGCATAAGTGCACTGGCATGCCTATCATCCTGTCAATGTTTTGTTTTTCTAATTTTGTTTGTTCAAATTTGTAATTTTCATTTGACGAATAAAATAAAATAAATAAATAAATGGCAGCCCAAAGCCGTGCCATCTTCCTTCCTCTGTCTTCTCACCAACTCTCCAGTTTCATGCACGAGGCGTAAGGAACTGCAGTGGAGATTCAAAAACTGTTGTCTTTGGGGAAGAGGCATACAAGTGTGAATTTCCTTCATCGTTCAAATGGACCACGTTTCCTGATGTGGTTCCAATAACAAAAACATCACATTACTGTAGAAGACAGGATTGTTCATTTATCTGTCCCCTCATTCCTGCATCCAAGCAGCCCAAACATCTTCTAAAGGTTCCTCACCTTAAGCCTTTCTCTTCTTCATCTTGTTGCCGAAGAGATGCTGTTGGCGGCCGCGAGTCAACACCAGAGGGGGCATTGGTGAAGACATCTCCAGCCCAGGCTAGCTTGGGATCAACAGGTGGGGTGCCACGCTCTCGAAGGATGGGAGGATGGCGTTCAAACTGCTCTGAGTTGGAGCCCCCGCTGTCTGATCGCTCACGGGGCAGAAGACCTGAGGGGAGAGAAAGGGAAGCACGTGTACAGAAATCAGATCTAATTCCCCGTGCAGTCTTCTAAATCAGCGGTCACCAATCTTTCCCCCTTTGCCGATTGGTGGTGGTGGTGGGGATGGTTTTGTGCTAGTGGTGGGTGAGCACGTGCAACTCCATTTGCACGAGTGGCGGACACATGCAGCTCACCCAAATGGAGCTGCGTGTGCATGCTCACCTGCTGCACGCGCAAGTGGAGCTGTGCGTGTGCGCCCCTGCTGCTTCCGTGGCCCGGTTCTTTACGGGCTGAGGCCCAATAGTGGGCTGCGGCCTGAGTGGCTGGGGACCCCTGTTCTAAATCCATCTTCCATCGGATTCAGCTTACCCACAAACCAACATTGGTTTCAACGATACGTACCAGAGGGGTGTACACCAGGAGGATAAAAATCCATAGGGGGCCGGCCCTGCATCATGCGTGGGTCCATGTAAGGCGGGATCATCATCCAGCGAGGGTCAAAGTTTATTTGGGGCATTGGCGGAGGCCGCCCAATAGAGCCCGGGTAGATGCCTTTGGGTGGAGCCTGCTGTGCCTGAGGGGGTGCCGAGGGCTGCTGCTGTCCAGGTGGCCCCGCCTGTGGATGAACGTTGCCCGAGGGGCCCAGAGTGGCCAGAGGAACACCTGCTGCCTGCTGCTGGGTAGAGGAAGACAATGGAGGCTGGACCTGGCTTTGTTGTTGTTGTTGCTGCTGTTGCTGTTGTTGCCACTGCTGCTGCTGTTTCAGCAATTGCTCCTGGGAGGGTAATAAGACCATCTTTTACTACACAGTAAATTCAACAACTGCTCCTAACCAGAGCCTGTCAGGTCTGCCAACAAACCGCTTCAGCCCAGCTTCGCTTCACTTTGATGGCAACCTGCCATAAACTGTGGGGAGGGAGGAATGGGAGGATATAGGGAGGGGGGAATGACAGGAAGCAGAGGTGCCAACCAGAGACAACGGTTGAGAGATCCAAGGACACCAGCCTGGGAAAGAAATGCGAACGCCCACCAAAGAGGAATGCCAAAATGTGGAAAACACCTAGTTTGGACCTTACTGGACACCACCAAGACGACCAAAGGGAGGCGGACCTGGGAGAAGGGAAAATTACCGGGTTTGTGCGGGAATTCCTCAGATCTGGCTTTGCTATGCTGTAACCACTTAGCTTTGGTAAAAGTTATACTTTTCACTACAAATGGAGTCGAGGCTCTTTCTTTCCTAAATGCCTAAGCTGGGACAGGTCTGATACAGCTCCCACTTGAACAAGCAAGTGCTAGATATGTTGTTTCAGTAGCTGCGGGGACATCAGCAGGTACCAAATCCTCAATCAGACCTCGACCTAACAAGTTCTACTGGCTGTTTCTTCTCAGACATCTCATACTCTACCTGCTGTTGCCGCTGGAATCGAGGTGGCAAGGACTTCTGATATTTTGAGTAGCCAAGGGTCTGAGCCGGAATTGGCTGGCGAGCTGGGAGAACCGTCTCTCCCTTGGGCTCCACCTTGGCAGAGATGGGAACTGCTGGAAGGACAGGTCCAGGTAAGGCTGGTTGCTCTTCCCTCACTTCTGGAACCTCCTTGGGAGGAGGGGGCGGAGGCAGAGGGGGTTCAGCTACTGTGGAATAAGACAGACAGGAAATGAGCGGCAGAGTCCCATGCATTGAACTATAACCGGTGATGGTGAACCTATGGCACACATCATAGGTGACACAACCTGTCATTTTTGGTGACATGCCAAGCCTCTGGACCCTCTGCAAGTCATGCTTCTTGTATGGCCTCTGGAGCCTCCAAAAAGTACTTGTGAATGGAGTATGCTTTCCTGCTCCTTTTGGGAGTTACAAGGTCACTCAAGAGCATTCTCTGGTTTCCAGGCCTTGTGATGCCTTTGAGAGGCATTTTGAAAAATATTTATAATTGTGTAAGAATTTATTTAATAAATTTAAATAATTTAATTCTAGTTGCTATTCTGTTATGAATTGTTTCTCTGTGGGTGTGGGTGAGACACACCAGCAGACTCAAGCGTTTTCTGAATTTTTGACCGCTGTGCTCAAAAGGTTCATCATCAATGATGCATCATCATCATCATCTTAGCCATTGTCTATCCATTACAGGATGAAGGCCTCTTCTGCACATTTCCAACCAATGCCACTGATGTAGGTCCTTAAAGCATATCTTCCTGAACGTATCTTTCTCTCTATAGTTAGACTCTTGATATCTCAAAATCTACCAGGAAGGATTCTTTTTCAACATATGGCGACCGGTTCAGGGGCGTGGCCAGTCAGCCATCGCTACCGGTTTGGCGACCTTGGCCAAATTTCTGCCAACGGTTCGCGCGAACTGGTGCAAACCGGCTGAATACTACCTCTGCTTCCCTCCCTCCCCCCGAGTGGGCTTCTTGCGTGGCCCCACCCACCAGCCCACAGCAACGAAGCGCATCCATGGTCCAGTGAGCCTGGCTGGCTCGGGTATACAGAGTAGTGGGGCAGTGTTTGCTGGCTGGGTGGCTGGCCACCCTGCCCACTGTTCCTGCCGCCGCAAGGGGTGAGGGCAGTTCTCGCGCTGCGCTTCTGGCCGGGATGCTGGAGCAGCCAGGAGGAAAAGGAGCCGTTGCCGTCGGGGAGGCGAGCTGCCCCAGGAGGGCCAGAGGAGTGCGCAGCTCCTCATGCATGGAGACGCTGCCGAGGGGTAAGAGGTGCACCGGCCAGGAAGCGGCCTGGAAGGGGGGGCTGTGCTGGCTTGTTCTCGGTGGCAGGCTGGGGGGGGGGGTACTTCATCCCAGGCAGAGTTGGGGCAAAGCTCTACTGCCTGCTGGCCCCCCAACCCAAGTCCCAGGAAGGGGCTCTGGCTTTCCAGCAGAGAGGCACCATTCCCTGCTCAACTTTCTCTCCATCTGGGGCTACGAAACCGGATCGTCGGTGGGGATGTCCCGCCCCCCTGAACGGAGACCAGGGGGGCGGGCAGGGAGGCGCGAGGACCCCCCAAAGTCCATGCGGAGCCAGTGCATGCGTGCCGGACAGCTGGTCTTCCTGCGTGCATGCACACATCTGGAAACCAGAAGATCTGCTCTTCCGGTTTCCGGCACCTGCGGGTGAGCGCTCCCGTTTCAGCACTTGGTGCCGAAAAGGTTCGCCAACACTGGGCTAGATCATTAAGGGAGGAGCTGCTGAGGTGGAAAGAGGAGAGAGTACAGATAACAGGCACCAGCCTTGCTCTACTCGCCTGCCTGGATTTTACTTAATCTGAAGTGTAAATCAACCCAAATATTCTAAATGTTATTTCTACTGATTCAAACCAGGACGGTTGGACTAAGAACTTTGCTTCCAATTTGAAAAAGAAGTTTTCTTTTTCAAAGAAGGTTAGAATACAAATAGCCAAAACATTTAAAAAGGAAAAAGAAAAAAAAACCACAACAAAAAAAGACATTAACCAAAAAAAGTGGCTTTAAAAAAGTCTGACACATAAACACATAACATCCTCCCTAGTTGAATATTGATTAGTATAACAGAGCAATAAATGTTGGTTTCCTACCCGTGCCAAACAGGTCAAAAATACTTTTAAACTATTAAACTATTGAATACTTACAAATTGCTAGCCTGTGATCTATAAACTACATTAATCACAAATGGTTAACAGAAAAAACAACAATAATGAACATATTATGTAAAGATATAAAAGTAATAAAAATCGTGAACAGTAATAAGAGAAAGACAGGGTTGAAATTCCTAAATTTCAAAGAGGTGGTCTGAAATTCCCTGTTATCCCTTTTTTCCCCAATTTGTACACACATATACAGTGTGGCTGCAGTTTCACTGACTCTTTGGCTAGCCTCTGAGATATGCTTTCCTAACACTAATATAAAGAAACATTTACCAAGAGCGGTTGAGTCCAGGTTGCTCCCATTGCTGCTGTTGCTGCTGACACTGCCACCGCTGACGCTGGCAGGCGTGTTGTGAGGTTTGTTAGCCAAAACCAGCTCCTCTTTTTTTTCTTCTGGGGAGCCTGGGGCAGCCAATGGATTGGGGGCCACCGGGGTGGGAGGTGGTGGAGGAGCAGCAGCAGGGGGCTCTTTGGGAGGTTCCGGCTTCAGACGCTTGTCGGGGGCGCCAAATTTCTCGTCCAGTCGCTTGAGCTTCTCGGCGCAGGCGGCTCGCCGTTCCTCTTGCATGCGCCGTTCCTCCTCCTCCCTCCGACGTCGGGCCCGCTCCACCGCAGCGGAAATCTCCGACGAGGACTGCTTTCGGCGCTGGCGCCAAGCTTCATCCTCGTCCTCAGGAGGAAGTGGCCGCAGCGAGCGGTCCTGGAGGGAAGAAATGGGCTTGGCTCAAAGCTGCTCCCTCAATGGAATTGCATTTTGAGGGGGAAGAAGGGATCTTTTTTGATTTAAGCACCACAGTGGGAATTCGAAGGTTGGAGGTTTTCACATGCAAGTCACTGAAGCCCCTCATCGTTCTGTTTATGGGAAAGCAACCCTGGCTTTGCTGCACAAAAAAAAGCAGCAACAAACTTCAGGTACTCCTCAACATGCGACTGGCTGCTTAGTGACTGAAGTTACTGTACATCCCCCCCAAATCTGGATTCGAATTTCTGATGGCTGCTCCCCCCCTCTAGTCACATGATTGCATTTTGGGCGCTCGGTAATCGGTCCACAGGTACTGCCCTTTGCAGCTTCCTGCAATTCATCAGACTGCAATTTAAGGTTTTTTTTGCTACAAAGCTGGTGTTTTCTTCCGGTTTTCAGCAAAAAAAAAAAAAAAAAAAAAAAGTCCATCGTGGACAATGGGTTCACTTTACAATTGTGTTCACTTAATGACCAAGAAGTCCTAAAATTGGGTGTGGTCACAGGATAACCCACTTACCATATTTTTCGGAGTATAAGATGCACCGGAATATAAGACACACCTTAGTTTTTGGGAAGGAAAATAGGGGAAAACAATCTGCCTACCAGGTATTCATCTGGCTAGCATCCTTAGTCTGGTCAGCTTCAGCACATTATTTTATCCCCTGGTTAGGACTTTAAAAAACCTTCTTCGGAGAGAGTAACAATGAAAGAGCCTGCAAGCCAGTAAGAGCTGGGAAGACAGTTAGCACCTGGTTAGGGCTAAAAAAAAAACTTATTCGGAGCAAGTAGAGCAATGAAAAAAAACCGTGCAAAGACTTAGGGCTGGAAAAACAGTCTTCTGAGAGAGTAACAATGAAAGAGCCTGCAAGGTAAGAGCTGGGAAGATCTGTTAGCACCTAGTTAGGGCTGGGGAAAAAAGCTCTGAAAAAGCTACATTCAGAGTATAAGACGCACCCAAATTTTCAGCCACTTTTAGGGAGGAAAAAGGTGTGTCTTATACTCCAAAAAATACGGTAATAAAGGCATGACTTACAACCACAATTCTAGGCTCAGTTACAGTTGTTAAGTCAAGGACCAGGGATAGCTTGCTTTCCTTAGTCGTCTTCTCATACTTTACACCCTTTGCTTTAAGGAGGAACCATAATCCGCTCTATGTTCTTAAATCCCTAAGAGTGGCAATGGCAAACCCTCCACAGACTCACCGGGAAATCGTTGGGCTGCCCCCAGTTGCCCCTGTTTGGAGGAGGAGGTGGTGGCGGCGGTGGTGGACGGACGGCAGGGGAAGGTGGCGGCACGTCTTTGGCGCCCTCTGGGGGACGCGTGTTTTCAGTCCAGGCTGTTTTCACAAGAGATTGTTCCTCTTTGGGAGTTCCAGCCTTCTTTGTCTCAGCGCCTGAGGACTGGCTTTCAGGACCAGAAGTGTCATCATTGCTACAAAGAGATAAGAGGGAAGAGTAAAACCAAGAGCTTTGCAGATTATGTGCACACCGGGTCTGTTTACTTTAAAGAAAAGAAGTAGTAGGAGTGAGATGATAGCAGTCTTCCAATATCTGAGGGGCTGCCACAGAGAAGAGGGGTGGTGGTTTTCAGCCCATTCTCCAAAGCACCTGAAGGCAGGACAAGCAGCAATGGAGGGAAACTAATCAAGGAGAGAAGCAACCTAGATAGAGAGAGTCCTCACAAGATGTTAGAACCCTGTTCAAACGATTGGGTGTGTTAATATATGATTAAGCCACAAATCATTGTTATGTGTATATTGCTTTAAATGCATTGTGGATGATTACTATATAAGTAAGCAAGAGAGCATGCTCAGTGTGGTTGGTAGTTTATGGTGCAGTGTGGTTTAGTGTGGTGAGTGGTGTTTGACGGTGTGTTCCGGATTGAAGACTCTCTGCTGATTTACTGATGAGTAGATTACTTTATGACTGTGTGGAATTGCTGTGAAGAGAAGAGTAACTATCTGTGATAGTATTGAATTGAGAGATAGCTGTAATCTTTGTTTGTGAGTTAAAACAAAGATAGGCAAGAAGAAGAAACTTCGCATTGACTGAATAACTGTGTATGACTTGGACTTCCTATTTAACTTTGCTACTATTCAAGTAAAACTATTTTGTACATACTAAAGATATTCTGTTTATTGACTGAATAGCATTCATATCAAACTGCAACACCATTACTACAACACATTTCGCTGTGTATGTGCTTAACAGCACAATAACTCCTTAACACAAGATACCGTTCGAAAGTACAACGGTACTGGAAAAAGTGACTTATGACCGTTTTTCATACAGATGACCTTTGTAGCATCCTTAGGGTTCACGTGATTGATATTTGGATGCTTGGTAACTGACTCAATATTTATGACTGTTGCCGTGTCCTGGGGTCATGTGATCACTTGTTGTGACCTTCTGACAAGCAAAGTCAATGGGGTAGCCAGATTCACTTAACAACCGTGTCACGAATTTAGCAACTGCAGTGATTTACTTGACAAATGTGGCAAGAAAAGCCAAACTCGAGGCAAAGCTGACTTAACAAATTTATCACGTAACAACATAAACTCTGGGCTCAATTGTGGTTGTAAGTTGAGGACTATCGGTAGAAGGAGAAATTTTCAGGCAGCGAGGACGATTAATCAGTGGAACAGAAGTTGCCTTCAGAAGTTGTGAATGCTCCTTCATTGGAGGTCTTTAAGAAGAGACTGGACAACCATGTGTTTGAAATTGTATAGGGCAGTGATGGCGAACATTTTTTGGCTCAGGTGCCAAAAGGTGCACGCATGCGCAATAGTGCGCATGTGCGTGCCCACACCCATAATGCAATGCCTCCCTTGCGCATGCGCACAAACCCCCCGCTGTCCCCCGCGCAAGCACACAACCCCCCCGCGCATGCGCACATGCTTCACTGAAGCCTCTGGATTTCTGGTAGGCCCGTTGGGCTGTTTTTCACTCTCCCCGGGCTTCAGGAGGCTTTCCTGAAGCCTGGGGGGAGTGAAAATGGCCGAAAAGAAGGCTGAAAATCAGCTGGCCAGCATGAACATGCGCACTGGAGCCGACATAGGGAAACGCCTCGCGTGCCCTCAGATATTTATTTATTTATTTATTTTTGTGAGATTTATATACCGCCTCACAGTGCAAGCACTCTCTAAGCGGTTTACACCAGTAAGCAATGTTTATTTATATTGCCCCCCACAATCTGGGTCCTCATTTTACCTACCTCGGAAGGATGGAAGGCTGAGTCAACCTTGAGCTGGTGAGATTTGAACCGCTGACCTGCGGATCAGTGTCAGCTTAAAGTGGCCTGCAGTACCTGCCTCTAACCGCTGCGCCACCTCGGCTCTTGCCATAGTGTGCCATAGGTTCACCATCACTGGTATAGGGTCACCTGCTTGAGCAGGGGGTTGGACTACAAGACCTCCAAGGTCCCTTCCCACTCTTGTTATTCTGCTATTCTGTTTGCAGTTGGGGTAACCAGCAGTAAGATGATCTTTGACCCAAGTACTCTGGAAATGCAGCCACCTGGAAATGATCTTCCTTGGATCTCACACGGCTGAGGGCTGCATCTCCAGAGTGCCACATATGAGCAGAGGTACTTTTAAAAAAACCTTCTTTCCCCTACAGAACCAATAGCCCAGAAGCCGAGTTCATGGGAAAACCCATGCAATCCGTTACCGCACTGCCCAATTCTTACCGGCTTTCGGTAATATCTTCATCGGACTCTTTCCCGTCTTCTTCATCACTGAATTTTAGCTTCTCAGTGTAGTCCACTTCTTCGTGGGCTCCTGGTGAGAGAGGAGGGGAGAGATAAGGAGACTGAAATACCAGCACCACACCGAGGGCTGGAAAGAAATGGTTGCATAATCCAGCAACCATTATGTGATCCTTGCCACCAGTTTACCTGCCCAGCCTTCATCGTTTTCCTGGTCCAACTCATCAAATTCTTTTAGGTCGTCCTGCTTGAGGACGGGAGGACGGCTTACAGGTTCCGAGGTGCGCAACTGAGGTTGTGCGGGGCGAGGCCCTGGGAGCCGCTGGAACCTGAGAAGGAAAGAAACGGCAAGAGAGCTTAAGCGCCACTTCTGCTTTCTCCTACTGGCTAACCAAGAGACATCTTAAATCCAGAGGAAAGATCAAAGAGTCAAAGAATATCAAAAAGTATCTGAGTCCAGTCCACGTAGTGGAGAGGCAACCCACATTCATTTCTAGTGCAGGAGCCACCAGACCATATTTTACCTCACACAGTAACATTTGCAGCCAAACTGTGAATAGAACTGTGATTTCTATCAGGTTAGAATTACCTGCGATACGCATTTAAGAGTTGGTTAATCAGCCGTGTAATTCTTTTATCTGAATGTGAATACTGGGAGTAAACTAAGAAATTAGAGAAGTGTGTTTCCTTAACTCAATCGTGTATTTTCCTAGGACTATGTGGCTGCCACATGAGCCCACAAAAGGGGCAACTCATTTAATGAAGTGTCCACAGATGGAACAAGTGGCCCTGGGCCCCCTCGGAAACACCCCTTTTCATTGTGGATCTCAATAGCTGCGCATCCCTTTCACTTCTTTATTAGCAACCAGATCTAGCTTTCTTCTGTTTAAAAGGTACAAACTCTATCGTAATAAAATCTTCATCTGTGTTAACTATTCCGGAAATTTAAAATAAGTATTTCAATCAAATGGTCTAAACAGTTTCAGAGTCCATTTATTAGACTATAATATTATACCCCAAATATTTCAAGCATTTCACTTTTGCTAGGGGGCAGATGTCCTCCTCAAGCCACATTCGTTGACCACTAATTCAATCCTCTTTACACATAACCCTCCCCAAATCTCTTGATTTACCTCTGTGCCTCTGCTGTGGGGTAGCGGTAAGGTCCCTGTGGCCCATACGGAGGTGGGAACGGGAGATATGGGGGATACATCTGCAATTGGGTAGAGAAATTCATTACTGGAAAATTCCCCCGTCCCCCTCCTAAGCTTTCTAAGGAAGCAAAAAAGGCTCATCTTCTTCCACAATATACTTACAAATGGCGGCATCATCCCCCGATAGGGAGGGAATTGAGGCGGGATACTGGGCTGCATGCTGACACCAGCCCGTCCATCCTCAGGCACCAGCTCCCCGTCGGTGCCCCGCCCACCTCCATCCCGCCAGCTGGTTGCGTCTGCAAGAGATTGATCGGAGGAAGCAAATAAGTGCGGGAGAATGGGGAAGAGAGCCCCTTGAACGGTTTACCATGAGGTAGATACCTCAAAAGCCACTGTCACTCACTTTGGGGGCGGAGGTTTGGTCCGGGCCCATACGACGCATCGGTAGTGTCCTTTTCTTTGCCAGCTTTGTCCTGGTCGCCAGCCGCCTGCAGGGTCGGAAATTCCTCGCGAGAGAATCGCGACAGTAGGCTTGATCCCTTTCCACCTTGACATCAGAGAAAGAGGGTGGAGACTCTCTTGGCAAGATTGCTCCATCTTGCAGAAAAAATGGGGGGTGCTTTAACTTGCATGAGTTGGAGGGGCAAAACTTACCATCTCCTTGTGCTCCATGGGTAACGCTGGCCTGTGCCCAGGACTTTACCCCGCTTGCTACCGTAGGGGGATTCTGAAAGAAGGGGACAAGATGAGAAATACTAACTAAAAAAATAAATAAATTCTGAGGGCTTCCAATTAATTATCCAGGGGTCTCAACAGTGCAAGTAACCAGAGATCCCAGTGCCTAGGCCAGTGATGGTGAACCTTTTTGGCACCGAGTGCCCAAACCGGAACATGCATGCATGTGGGCGCGCCGGAAACCCAAAGACCAGCTGGCCGGTGCACGATGCCTGTTTTGGGGCGGTTTTTGTGCCATTTTCAGCCCTAAAAAATAGCTGGAAAATGGCCTGAACAACCGGCAAAAAAAAAAAAAAAAAAAAAAAAAAAAAAAAAAAAAAGCCGTTTTTGGGCCAGTTTGAAAAACAGACCAAAAACATCCCCGAAAAATGGCTTGAAAATTGTTCAAAAAACATCAATTTTGGCCCCAAAAACAGCCTGCAAACAGCCAAAAACGGCCTGGTTTTTTGGGCCACTTTTCTGGCACCCGTGAAGACCAGCTGGCTGGTGTACATGTGCGTGCCAGAAACCAGAACAGCTGGCAACAGTGCGCGTGCCCACAGAGGGCTCAGCATGCCACCTTTGACATGCGTGCCATAGGTTCGCCATCATGGACCTAGGCCATGTTTTGGTAAAATGTCAGCTTAATAGCAATAGCACTTAGACTTATATAATGCTTCACAGTGCTTTACTGCCCTCTCCAAGCGGTTTTACAGAGTCAGCATGTTGCCCTCCCAACAATCTTGGTCCTAATTTTACCGACCTCGGCAGGATGGAAGGCTGAGTCAACCTTGAGCCTGGTGAGATTTGAACTGCCAAATTGCAGGCAGCCGGCAGTCAGCAGAAGTAGCCTGCAGTACTGCATTCTAACCACTGCGGCTTTTAACGATGGACATCAATTGCCACTAAGCATGGGATTTTGAGAGCTCAGGATTTATTGGATAGGAAAGGCCGATCTAGAAGTTCACACTAGTTCTTTCAAGGCAATAAATTTTCTAAGATCATGGTTAAATGTAAAATTGATGTGCTTAAAAAGCTTCTCAAAGGGTGCAGGTTGGAAGTGTCCAGGAGTTATTATTCAAGCATTCTTGCATTTTGCAACTGTTACAGAGAAACTCACAGGCATGAATGTTGTTTAGATACAACATTTAAACTATGTTCGCCTTAACAAAAGATGTAGGCTCATGAGCAACTCTTCATTCTTTGGGGCCCACACAGATCAGAAGCTTTTGTCTGGCAAATCATAGGCAAGCATTTACATATAACTAGGCGCTAAAGGGGGGGGGGAATGCGGTGGCTCAGTGGATAAGACACTGAGTTTGTTGATCAAAAGGTTGGCAGTTCAGCGGTTCGAATCCCTAGCGCTGCGTAACCGAGTGAGCTCCCGTTACTACTTGTCCCAGCTTCTGCCAACCTAGCAGTTGAAAAGCATGTAAAAATGCAAGTAGAAAAATAGGGACCACCTTTGGTGGGAAGACAACAGCATTCCGTGCGGCTTCGGCGTTTAGTCATGCCGGCCACATGACCACGGAATCGTCAGACAGCGCTGGCTCTTCGGCTTAGAAACGGAGATGAGCACCGCCCCCTAGAGTCGGGAATGACTAGCACGCATGTGCGAGGGGAACTTTTACCTTTAGGCGCTGGAATGCTTTTGATGGTATGAGGGCGCAAAACAGGGTCATTATTGCTCAATACTACACATGAATCAGGGTGCTATGATTTGTCCACATCGCTGCCACCTCGAGTATACATTCCTGCAACATGTTCTACGTGGGGCTGCCTCTGAAGCATACTCAGCAAGCTGGACTTGGGATTAAATAGTGCAGCTCATCTTTTGGCAGGTAACGCTTGCGACATGCACACCGAGTGCAGGTACAGTTCTCTGCACTGATTGCCCACAGGCTTCCAGGTCCAAGACAAAGTATTGATTATGAGTATAGGAGGCTTATGTACATACTCTGCGGATGATTCAGGAATCAGAGAGAGTGAGAGGCTACGGCAAATACCTTCCCTCAGGTGGGTGCCTTTTTGCTTCTGATCTTTTGGGCAGCTGCTATAATGCGGCTTGTTCGAACGGCTTTGAGGGGTTAACCTTGTTTATTGTGTGCATAACCACAACAACAACGTTTGGGTTATGAATTTAACGCTAATCCACAAACTGGATTAGAGCCGAGGTGGCGCAGTGGTTAAAGTGCAGTACTGCAGGCTACTTCAGCTGACTGCTAGTTCAGCAGTTCAGCTGTTCAAATCTCACCAGGCTCAAGGTTGACTTAGCCTTCCATCCTTCTGAGGTGGGTAAAATGAGGACCCAGATTGTTGGGGGCAATATGCTGAACTCTGTAAACTGCTGAGAGAGGGCTGTAAAGCACTATGAAGCGGTATATAAGTCTAATTGCTATTGCTAACTGATGACCTCCACAACAGAAAACAGTATGGCCTTTTGCTGTGTGTTCTCTTTACATATTTGAAATGTGCGCTCCGTTTCAAAGCAAAACATTGTTTTTAAACGTCTCTCTTCATAGAGAAGTTCACCTTCCCAAAAAAGCCTCCAGGGAATTGGCGGCAACCATTTTTGTTATTACAGGTAATCCTTGATTTACAACCACAATGGAGCCCAAAATTCCTGTTGCTAAGCGAGACATTTGTTAAGTGAATTTTGCCCCATTTTACGACCTTTCTTGCCTCAGTTGTTAAGTGAATCGCTGCAGTTGGCAAGTTAGTATAATCTGGTTGTTAAATAAATCTGGTTTCCCAGTTGAATTTGCTTCACAGAAAGTCGCAAAAGGGGATCGCATGACCCCCAGATACGGCAACCGTCATAAATATGAACCAGCTGCCAAGCACCTGAATTTTGCTCACATGACCACGTGGATACTGGAAAGGTTGTAATTGTGAAAAATGGTCATGTCACTTTTTTCAGCGCCGCTGTAAATTTGAAGAGTCACTAAATGGACTGTTATTAAGTCGAGGACTACTTCTACTGCCAAGCAATTACATGGACTTGTTCATATAGTCACCAGAAACCAAGGTTACGTGAAAGAATCCACCTTTACCTGTCTTGAGATATTTTTTTTTCGCACGTAGAACTAACCCTTACCATTGTTCTGGATTGATTAAAATCCACTTTTCTGAAATTCAGTATGCAGTTTGGGATGCTTAAGTTTTAGTTTCCAGTCAAAATCAAGAACTTCAGCACTTCCCTCACTATCCCTACTACTTGCTCTTTCCATGTCTGTCTTTTTGAAACAGAGCTAAACCATTATTTATTTTCAAAATACTTACGGAAGTTGATGTAGTAGTGTGACTCATGAACTAAGCCATCAGCCATATATTGCAATTCACAATGTGTGTGTTGGTAAACATGCTGTATGCTATACTATGCCATGCCAAGCCACACTTAATGTTATCCTTATTGGGATTAATATGGTTTGAAAATTAGCTAGTTTAAACTGGTACCATCGTAGTTTCCACCAGCCTGTCATTCAGTTGGATCAATATCTGCTTCCAGTTTAGACAATTTACTTCCAGAAATTGCCCCACCTCCGCAATGAGAATAGCATAATTTGGAGCTGATCACATAAGTCATAGAGGGGAAACAAATATTGGAGAAATCTTGTTTGCCAGGTTAGGTTCCTCAACCGCTCAATTTGGTACATTCCTTGCATTGCATTACCTTTCCAGTCAATTATAGCAGAGCTAGCTTTCTTATACAAAAAAGACCTATCCCCTATAGGCCCAGAGGGTTGACTGAGAGTTGAAGGCCAAGACAGAGCTGGTGTAAAATTATCACCTACGGTAGAACGTAGACGCCTGCCAAAACTTATATTCAGTCTTTAGGGAGGCAGAAGTTGCAGGAACTGCTTTCAATCCAGTCTTGGCCCAAGTCTTCTTCTTCTTCTTCTGACATAACTGCTTCCGTACAGAGTCCATACAGAGAGTGGTGAGGACAGCAGAGATGATTATAGGAAGCTCACTTCCCATTATTCAGGATGCTGTTTATAAGCACTATGTGCTTGAAGCTCAAAGCATTGTTAGAGACCCCACACACCCACTTTATGGTCTGTTTCTGTTGCTCCCCTCTGGGAAGAAGTTTCCAAGTATTTCTAGCAGGACTACCAGATTCTGTAACAGCTTTGTTCCCTATGCCATCCGTCTGGCAAACTCGCAAGATTCGTTTTTCTCACCACGGCACATGTATACATCCGAACTAGACTATGTTCTCTGTGTCATACATGTGGGTTTATGCATAATTTATTTACTTGTTTATTTTGTCACGGTTATGTAGTGTATAATTGGAGGTGGTGACCCTTTGAGAGCTGTCTGCAACGAAATCTCATTTTTAATGTATGCTGATGAGTGTACATTTAAAGTGACAATAAAGTTATTTTAAGTCTTCCCAGGGAAGGAAGGGAAGAGTAGTTGCACTGGTGGACCAGTGAATGATAAAAAGAGGGGCAGCTGATATATCAAAGATGGACAGAGTGAGGAATAATTAGTAAGAGAGAACAGGCTAGAGCTAAAAATCCCAGATTATTTTTTTTTGCCCAGATGTAGGTTACAAATAGATAAGACACAACTGTCCGGGAGAGGGAGAGGGAGAGGGAGAGGGAGAGGGAGAGAGAGAGAGAGAGAGAGAGAGAGAGAGAGAGGGAGGGAGGGAGAGAGAGAGTGTCTGGCTGAGTGCTTCCAGCCTCCCATTCTTGCCCCAAATTTACCTCGGGGGCTGTTGGGGGTCGTTTCAGTTGGTTTGAGGCAGACGTCTGTGTAGCCGGCGGTGACTGCGATTCCGGCGGCTGAGCTGTCGAGGCATCGGTACTAGAGACAATAATTTAAAAAAAAAGGCCCAGGAATTAAAAAAAAAAAGTTAAAACAGTGTAAGCTTGCAAATGCGCACAGATGCCCCAATGGCTTCGTGTCTTGCCCTACCTACCTCTTTGGGTCTGGCTGTTCCTGCTTGCTTGCCCATCCTGTCCCGTCTTTTGGCACTAGTGAGACGTTGGGGTCATTGCCTTTGTTCTCTGCTTTTAAGCTTGGCAGATTTGCAGGGGGTGGCATGCGTCGGGCAATGGCAACCTTACCGAGACTCTGCAAGCCATGGCGGGGGGTTACTGCAGGAAAGAGGATTTCAAAGGTTAAATGCCGCCCTGAGACATCTTTGAGCAACTGACTATCCCGATTCACACCAATTGTCAACCGGGCTTTTTGTCAAATCCCCGGTTAAGCAGTTACGATAAGGGACAGCTGCTCAGGGCGCTGCGAGTACCATCAGAGCATCAGAGATAGAGCACGTTCATCATGGCAGCTGCCTCCTCAAGAACGGGGCTGGGAAGAATCAAGCCTGAGACACACTGGCCGTTTTTTACCTGTGGGTTTCTGGATCTCTAAGGACTTGCCCTTGTACGTATCAAACAGGTTGAGCGACGAATACTTTTTTCCATCCTTCCCCTTTGCTGTTTGCCCCAAACGATCTGACATTGCGCTGTAAGGTCATTGAGTACGATGGTTCCTCCTGGCTCCCCGCGAAACGTGCCTATGTTGGACCAGGAAGGAGGAGACTAAGAGGAAGAAAACGCAGCCGTATTGGTTTCACCTTTCCCCGTCGATCAGCAGCTATTAAATTTAGTAGCCAGTTGACATAAGCAGAGCCAGCTTTAGGCTAAGGCAGAGGTCTTCAAACTTGGCAACTTTAAGACTTGTGGACTTCAACTCCCAGAATTCTCCAGCCAGCTATGCTGGCTGGAGAATTCTGGGAGTTGAAGTCCACAAGTCTTAAAGTTGCCAAGTTTGGGGACCCCTGGGCTAAGGCCAAATTAACACTGGCTTAGGGCACCAAAGCTTAAAAAGGGCACCATTGTTGCCCTTTCTTCTGAAATCATTCTAAAATGCAGATCTTCACATCGGTGGGAAATGGTGCCAGCAATCAATGTGGCTTAGGGGTGCCATATTTCTTTGAACTGGCACTAGATAAAACACTTTTCCTTGTACAACACTGAAGCTAGTCATGATGATGTCCCGTTTTTCATATCCCATTTGAGGGAGATATAATGAAACACCTTTACAGGAGTGTCCATTTCACTGAACATGACTTGGTGGTATACAATCAACAATTAAAACAACGTCACAACTATTAAAACACTTTAAAAATGAGTATTGTGTGAGAACATCCAATCCAAACACAATACAGGTAGCCCTCAACTTACGACCACCATCGAGCCCAAAATTTCTGTTGCTAAGTGAGACGTTTGCGAAGTGTGCTTTGCCCCATTTTACAACTTTTCTTGCCACAGCTGTTAAGTGAACCACTGCACTTGTTAAATCAGTAATACGGTTGTTAAGCGAATTGGGTTTCCCCATTGACTTTGCTTGCCAGGAGGTCACAAAAGGTGACCCCATGACCCTGGGACACTGCAACTGTCACAAATCTGAGTCAGTTGTCAAACATCCAAATGCAAATCACATGAGACCATGGGGATGCTACAACAGCCGCAAGTGTGAAAAATGGTCGTAAGTCACTATTTTCAGTGCCGTTGTAATGTCGGTCACTAAACAAACTGTTGTAAGTCGAAGACTACCTGTTCAACCATCATATACGTTCCCCATGGGATCCCCAAGGTTGTCGGAAGAACCATATTGTGAGGGCCATCTGAAAGACTAAAAGGGGTGGAGTTAACTCCTCCTGGGGAGGGAGAGAGTGGATGGGAACCCCAGCAATGAAGGTACATTGTCTGGATCCTGCCAGATGGAACTGTTGTTAGCAGACAAGATCCACAACAAACCCCTCTTGCTGGACTTGATGAGGCAGGTAGATGTGATCACCGGTCCTTCAAATAACATGGACCTGCAGGACTTTTAAAGGTCAGAACCAGCATCTTGAATTGCACCAGGCCGCATACTGGCAGCCAATGCAGCTCACCGAACATTAGGTGTGACATGTGCCGTCCTAAAGGTACACAACTGAGCAGCCACATTCTGCACTAGCTGGAGCTCCTGAATACTCTTCCACGGCAACCACACATGTAGTCTGCATTACAGCAATCCACTCTGGAGGTGACTAGGAGGTGAGTGACTGTGAGTAGAACCTCATGGTCCAGGAAAGTGTGAAATTGGTGTACAATATAAAGTTGCGCAAAGGCCCTCCTGACCATGACTTGAGCAGGAGTCACACGTCCAGAAGGACCCCCAGATTGTGCACCGCTCTGTCTGGGATAGTGCCAGCCCATCTAGTATCAAAGATGATGAAGTCCCAGATCCACAGAGACCAAAAACCCAGAGCCACTTAGTCCTGCCATGGTTCAGAGGAAGCCAGATTCAGACACCCAGAGCCTCCAGGCAGTGGGACAAAACACCAATCACACCACTCAATATGCCAAGACAGAGATGTACAATTTGGGTATTAACAGCAAAGTGATGATGCCTCACCCCAGGGTGACAAAGGATCTCACCCAACGGCGTCTTGCAGATGTTAAACAGGAGTAAAGAGAGTACTGAAACCTGCAGCACCCACATAACAAGAGGCCGCAGGCAGCACTTTTCACTCACAATCGACGCTGACTGGTACCAGCCGCACAGTAAGAGAACCAGCCCGATAGTGAGCCACCCGCTCGTAACTGATGGAGATGATCCAGAAGATATCATGATTGATGAGATATGGGGGCAGAGGCACTACTGCTGATCTGCTCCTGTCAGAGATCATTCACAAGTGCAAACAATGCCATTTCTGTCACATGCCCAGGCCTGAATCCTGACTGAAAGGAGTTGAAAAGGAGTTCACCCAGAGCTTGCTGAAGCTGGTGTACAGCAAATGTCTCCACAACCTTCCAGAAGGAAGAGAACTTGGACACTGATAAAAAATGATCCGGAAGGAGTGGACCAAAGCCTCCAATGGAACGACTCCCTCTCTCAAGGATGATTTAACTACTGCTAGAACTCAACCACACTCACATTCCCGGGCCGCCTTAAGGATGGATCTAAGGAGCAGGTGGCTGAGCTCACAGTCCTAAAGACCATGTCTACTTCCTCAGGTCCAACAGGTTCAAACTGTTCCCAGGTAACAGGTCCAAGGACTGTGTCTCAAGCACCTCCACCAGATTTATAACAAAGCTGATGTCTAAATGGCAACAAAGTGGTGTTCTGCAAATTCTTCCATGGACGCAATCTTCTGAGTCCTCCTTTTCCAGGAGGGCTTGAGTCACTCTAAACAAGGCCAATGGGTGGCTAACCATAGATAAAGTGTGGCAAAACTGTTGATTTGCCACCCTGATCACCACCACTAGTTAGGCCTTATAATAGTGGCTCTCAACCACGTTCAATCGAGTTAATCCCTTGGCCTTCAGGGAGATGACACTTCTCCCATAAACCAGTGAGTGATGGGATTCACAGGAGATGAGAGGTCACACGGACACGATCCAATCCAAAGGCTCAGCTGCCCTCTCCTACCAAGCAATGACCAAGGCTCTAGCACAGCGGTTCTCAACCTGTGGGTCGCGACCACCCCTTTGGGGGTCGAACGACCCTTTCACAGGGGTCGCCTAAGACCATTGGAAAACACATATTTCTGATGGTCTTAGGAACCGAGACACCGCTCCTCTATTCGTCTCAAGGCGGGTCCACCCACATGCAAATAGACTACTGCAAAAAAAAAAATCTGTACCATGGAAACTTCTGAGCATGCGCAGGAGCCAAATTTCTGGCACTGCGCATGCGTCGCCATCTTGTTTTTGGCTTTTTTTTGCAATAAAAAAAATATTTTGGCACTGCGCATGCGTGCGCACACAAAGTGCGTGTGCCCATGAGGCGCAGCCACGCAGCGCAGGAGGAAGCAAACCGGCAGCGAGGTAAGTTAGAACCCACCCCTGAGTTTCCTAACGATTTTATTATTTTATGGTTGGGGGTCACCCACAACATGAGGAACTGTATTAAAGGGTCGCAGCATTAGGAAGGTTGAGAACCACTTCTCTAGCAGATGGTGGAGCAGACCATCAGGAATAAGCCCCATTTCTCTCTTGAACCTCTTAAGGTCTATTAGTCACAGGAAGTGGAAATCCAATATATCCCATCTCCCCGTAGCAGGGGGCAGCACCAGATGTTCCCATGGCAACCAGGGCATGACCTGGCCATCACAGTGGAGTTACAGAGAGCTCCTACAACTTCAGATTATGTTGCTAGTATTCCAATAGAAAAATGAGATCAAGTGTGTGACCACTGTCCCATGACAGGTCCTGGATAATCTGGGACAGGGACCCGGTTATTTATTATGGTGGCCGTGAACTCCTCAGCCACCTCAGACCTCACTTCCAGAAAAGGCAGATTGAAATCCCACAGGACTATAAACCTGGAAAATCTCACTGCCAAATTCAAGACAGAGTCAAGCAGCTCAGGCAGGGAAGTTGCAGTAACAGTCTCAACTGATTCCTAGAGCCCAACTTAAGGAACAGGATCTGACAGCCGGCAACCTGAGAAGCAATGCCTCTGAAAGCCATAAGAGATTCCCAGATGGCAATTGGCAAACCCCAGCTGCTGCCACGCCAAAAACCCAACTGGGCATATTTCCAAGAAGTGAATATCTACTCTGGACTCAACCAGATCTTGGTAATACAGGTAGTTCTCAACTTACGAACACAATGGAGCCCAACATTTCTGTTGTTAAGTGAGACATTTGTGAATCACTGCAGTCCGTAAGTTAGTATAACCTGGTTGTTAAGTGAATCTGACTTCCCCATTGACTTTGCTGTGTCCCGAGGTCATGCGATCCCCTTTTGTGACCTTCTGACAACACCCTGACAGCTTCCCACAACCAAGGAAAGGGGAGCCGGTAGGAAGTTGTGTCAAGTGGTGTGCAAACAGGCTGGCAGGCAGATAAATGGCTGCTGGCAGGTAGGAAAGGATGCAAAGGAATGTGCAAGGGTGCATGCATGACAAGGCTCAGGGATGTTGTGTGTGGGGAAGCCTGGGTGTGTGTGTGGGAAAGGCGTTGGTCTTACCTGACACGCCCCTTCTCGATGTACTGCCAGAGAATCCAAAGTATGGGTATTGGCTCCGCCATCGTCCTTTTGGAGACTGAATCCACTGAGCTTTCTGCCACGCCTCTCCTGGCTGACTCCCAGTTTGATGAAGACGTAGCAGATGACTTGACGTTTCTCTGATTTTGCTGTCCACTCCTGGACTCTGGACCAGACAGTCGCCAGGGTGGGGTTGGATTCTCTGGCAGTACATCAAGAAGGAGTGTGTCAGGTAAGACCAACGCCCTTTCTCCGATGTACTACAATGAGAATCCAAAGTATCGGACATATCAAAGCCAGCCTGTCCTAAGAGTGGACCACGTTCTGGTCCCGAGTCCCCAGGTTTGTATGCACTTTCTGGAGGACCCTTCTGCCAAAGGCCTCCTCAGCCGAGGTGAGTGCATCCAGCTTATAGTATCTGATGAATGGGGACGGTGAGGACCAGGTCGCTGCCCTACAGACTTCCTCTACAGAGGCCTGCGTCGCCCAAGCAGCTGTTGTGGCCACGCTTCTGGTAGAATGGGCGGTCACTTGCTGGGACACTGGTAGGGCGTGTATCTTGTAGGCCTTGGCGATGCATGTCCGTATCCACCGTCCCACTGTCAATGCAGTAACCTTGCTACCTAGGGTAGAAGGTTGGAATGACACATACAGTGACTCCGTTTTTCTCAGAGGAGCTGTTCTTTTTATGTAAATGCGAAGTGCCCTTCTTACATCCAAGGTGTGCCACTTCCTCTCTAGTTCATGGTTTCGGCTCGGACAGAAGTCCGGCAATATGATTTCCTGTGCCCTGTGGAAGCGGGAATTAACCTTGGGTAAAAATGAAGGGTCCAGTCGCAGTACTACCCTGTCTTGATGGAATATACATAGGTCCTCCTTTACGGAGAGGGCTGCCAGTTCTGAGATTCGTCTGGTCGAAGTAATCGCCACAAGGAAAGCTACTTTGCATGTGAGATATTGCAGGCTAGCCTCTCGTAGCGGTTCAAAGGGGTTCAAGGAAATTGCCTGCAGGATCTTGGATAGATCCCAGGTGGGGTACCTGTGCATCACCGGAGGCTTTAAGTCGGTTGCTCCCTTAATGAAGCTGCGCACCATAGGATGATGCGCAAGGGATTCTAGGTCCTCACATGACAACACCGATGCTAGCACTGCGACCTGCCTGCGTATGGCATTTAGGGATAGTCCCTTGACCAGTCCATCCTGAAGGAATTCCAGGATCTGTGCCATCATTACTGAGATGGGATCGATGTCGTCCTTGGAGCACCAGCTACAAAAGGTCTTCCAAGTCGAGTTGTAGATCCTGTTAGTTGAAGGCCTCCTGGAGGCCTGGATTGTTGTGATTACTCTGATAGATAACTTGCTCTGTGTCAGGGCTTTCCGCTCAAATGCCAGACGGTCAGTTTTAACCATTGTGGCTCCGGATGCACCAGAGTCCCCTGGCTGAGGAATATCTTTTCTTGCGGGATCCTCCATGGTCTGGTTACTGACAGACTGACCAGATCTGCGAACCATGGTCTCCTGGGCCAGTGGGGAGCTACGAGTAATACTTCCCCCTTCTCCTCCAGCACCTTCCCGATTACCTTTGGGATCACTGGAAGAGGGGGGAAGGTGTACAGGAGTCCTTTCGGCCACGGGGTGCAGAGTGCATTGGCTCCCTCCGCCCCCGGTGTTACCAACCTGGAGTAAAATCTCAGCAGCTGGCTGTTTGATGGTGTGGTGAACAGGTCCAGGACTGGAGTCCTGAACCGTTCTGTTATTTCCTTGAATAGTGTCGGATGCAGGCGCCACTCTGCGTGATCTATTGTGGTCCTGCTGAGCCAGTCTGCCTGGATGTTCGTTGTTCCTGAGATGTGCTCCACTCTGATGGAGAAAGATGCTTCTCTGCCCAGAGGCCCAACTGCTCTGCCTCTCGCATGAGAGCTCTGGAATGTGTGCCCCCTTGATGGTTGATGTGGGCCTTTGTGGCTACATTGTCTGTCAGGATGAGAATGTGATTGCCAGTTATTCTGTCCTGAAATCCTCTCAGGGCCAGATGAACTGCCCTGAGTTCTAGACAGTTGATATTGTTTGCTAGGTCCTCCTGTGACCACTGCCCCTGAAAGTGGGTGCCCCAGTCAAAGAGGCGGGCATGTGTTGTGATGATTAGGCGATCGGCCTCTTTGAAGGCACAACCCGTCCATGGCTCGGGACGTCCACCAATGGAAGGACTGCAGCACCTTGTGGGTGACTGGGACCTTGGTGTTTGAATTGCTTTCTCCGGCCTCTGGTAAGGTAGGAGAAACCACTATAAGGTCCTTGCGTGCAGACGAGCCCAGGGAACTACTGCGATGCACGATACCATCTTGCCTAGGAGCTTTGAGAGAATGGCTAGAGGAACCTTGCGGTCCACCCGAATCTGATTTATTAATGTCTTTATGCTTACCTGTTGCTCCTGTGACAGGTAGACCTTGCATAGTGAAGTGTCTATGATCGCCCCCAGGTGAGGCAAACGGGTGGTAGGAGTCAGATGACTCTTCCCGTAATTGACGGAAAACCCATGATCCTGAAGAATCCGGATTGTGACTTGTAGATCCTCTGACGCCCGATTGTGGGAGGAGGACTGGATTAGAATGTCGTCCAGGTAACATTGGACTCGGATCGGTAGTACCCTGATGTGGCCAGGAGTGCTGCCAAGACTTTGGTGAACACCCTGGGTGCTGAAGACAGACCGAACGGTAAGGCTCTGTATTGGTAATGTTGCTCCGCGTAGTAGAATCTGAGGAACCGTCGGTGCGATGGCAGTATGGGAACGTGGAGGTACGCCTCCGTCAGGTCTATGGATGTTAAGAAGTCGCCCTCCCGGATGCTCTCCAGGATGGACTGGAGAGATTGCATCTTGAACCTCTTGTAAATGAGGTACTTGTTCAACCTTTTTAGATCTAGAATTGCTCTCCATCCCCCGAGGCTTTGGGAACCACGAATAGTATGGAGTACAAACCTTGTCCCTGTTGATCTGCCGGGACTGGCTGGATAGCTTGAATGTCCAACAGGTGTTGAATTGCAGTCTCTATGAGGTCTCTCTTTGTCTTGTCCCCTGGTACGGAACAATGTATGAAGAATCTCGGGGGTGTGGAGAGAAATTCGAGCCTGAGGCCTAGCTTTACTGTGTTTAGAACCCACGTGTCAGACGTGGTTACCTTCCATTGGCTCGCGAATAGTGCTAGGCGGCCGCCAATGAGAAGGTCTGGCCTGGTGTCACTTGTAGCGCCAAAGGGACAGCTTCCAGAGCCATGAAATGGTTTCTGGGCCTGGAACTGCTGTTTGGTTCTGTCTCGGAATCTGGCTCTATCTGTTTGTCGCTCAGTTCCCTGTGGGAACCTCCTTTGGAAGTAGCCTTGACTCGTCTCTGCTGGCTGAAAGGAGGAATTACGAGCATAAGGCAATGGCCGCCGGTCCGCTTGCCTGTGTAAGGATGGCAGGATTTTCCTCCTGTCCTTGGTCTCTACCAGGATGGGCTCCATGGCCTCTTCAAACAGCTCGCCACCCATGGAGGGTGCAGAGGCTAGCCTCCATTTTGATTTGGCATCGCCTGCCAATTGCGAAGCCACAACATGCGCCTGGCCATCACCACTAAAGCCATTGCCCTGGAAACAAATTTGGCAGTGTCCAGGGTGGCATCCGCCGAGAATTCTGTCGCTGCTATCAGCTTGGTGATGTCCTGTTGGAGGCGCTGGTCGTCAGATGGAATCCTGCTTTGCATCTGTCGCAGCCAAGCTAAGGAGGTCCTATTGAAAAGTGAGGCGGTCATGGTTGTTCTGATCGCTCAGGCCGCTGCCTGATAAACCCTGCAAACCTCTGACCATCTATCCTCTGTCTTCAGAGAGTCTGCTGTGTCCTGGGACACAAGATTAGCTGAAGTTAGGGCTGCTGCCGGCCCGTCTACTGATGGCACTTGTATTTACTCTACGAAGTCTGAGGCTATATTATATCATCTCCTGTCGTTCCCATTAGGGTTAGGATATGTTCCTGGTTGGGTCCATTGCTTTCGGACCATGTCACGAAACAACTGTGGTGAGGGAAGCTCTTCACTCAGCGCCACTGGATGTGCAAACAGGAGCGCATTAGGATCTGGTAGACCCAGAGGTGCCTTTGAAGCACTATGTTCAACCCCCATGTTGGCTGTGGCCTTGACCTTAAACAAGAGAGGCTTGAAGAGGGCAGGGTGGAACAGCCCTGTGAATGCTGGTGGATCAGGAGCCGATCCTTCATCTTCTGAGAGGCTCCATTCTCTCTGGTCTTCCTCTCCTGAAATCTCATCTCTACTCTGTAGGGATGGAATAGGGGAGTTAAGACTCCCTAAAATTCCTCAATTCTTCCCAACTATGGGGTGTCAGGCGTTGGCTTAGCTCCAGGGCTGAGTCTGATGCCATAGAATCCTTCTGATTCCCCTGTTGCAAGGATGTGACAAGTCGTTGTGTTAAGGGTATCAAAAATCTCATTTGCTCAGCGATCCCTGAGCTTTGAGTCTCCCCTGGGCGTAGCCTCGCCGCTGTGGGAGTAAAAGTGGTCTCTGGGACCATACACATTCTTTTAAAATCAGGCTCCCATTCATTCTCTGCTGACAGGTTATCTGGCTGAGAGGATTGTTCTATGGTGCCCTCTGATGACCAATTTGGGAGGCTTAAATGACTCTCATCTCTGGCTGTCTCTGAATGTCCTAAGGCAGTGACGGCGAACCTATGGCACGCGTGCCACAGGTGGCACGTGGAGCCATATCTGAGGGCACGTGAGGCGTTGCCCTATGTCAGCTCCAGCACACATGCGTGCGCTGGCCAGCTGATTTTCGGCCTTCTTTTCGGCCGTTTTCGCTGTCCCCATGGCAAAAACGGCCCAGTGGGCCAACCGGAAGTTCACTTGTGTGCTCACCCTCAGCCTCCTTTTCGCTGTCAGAGGTCTTCAGGAACTTCTTCTGATTTGGACAGTTGCAGCCAGGCCTCTCACATCTCGGTTCATTTCTTCTGCAGCTGGGAAGGCTTTCCTGAAGGCCTGTGTAGGCGATAACAGAGCTCCGGATCGAGTCAGAGCTCTGTTATCAGCTGCAGAGGCCTTTCTGAAAGGCCTTTCCTGAAGGCCTCTGCAGCCGATAACAGCTCCAGATCGATCTGGAGCTCTGTTATCGGCTACACAGGCCTTCAGGAAAGCCTTCCCGGCTGCAGAAGAAATGGGCTGAGGTGTGCAAGGCCTGGTTGCAACTATCTGAAGGTAAGTAGTAGGGCAGCTCAACTTTCTTTCATTTCCGAACTTCCAATTGGCCCGTTGGGCGATTTTTCGCCATCCCCAGGCTTCAGGAGGCTTTCCCGAACCCTGGGGAGAGTGAAAAACATCCCAACGAGCCTACTGGAAGTCCGGAGGCTTCAATGAGGCCTGTACGCATGCGCGGGGGAGCAGCGCAGGGAGGTTTGTGCGCATGCACATAGCATTGCATTATGGGTGTGGGCTCGTGCGAATACACTATCGTGCACGCACCCACCCTTTTGGCACCCGAGCCAAAAAAGGTTCGCCATCACTGTCCTAAGGAATGGATAATCTCTTTTGCCCCAGGGAACTCTGCTAGTTCTCTTCGATCTGCCTGACTTCTAGCCTTTGAAATTTCCCCTTCCAAGGCTTTTTCCCTCCTCAGGGCATCCTGTTCCTCAGCTTTAGAAATCTTTCTTTTTGCAGCTATTTTTCCACTGTCCATCACTGATGCTGTAGGGCAGTGATGGTGAATCTTTTTCTTTTTGTGTGCCAAAAATGGGAGTGCGTGCACGTGTTAGCGCA
The DNA here is from genome assembly GCA_023053685.1 of Diadophis punctatus similis. Taxonomy (NCBI): domain Eukaryota; kingdom Metazoa; phylum Chordata; class Lepidosauria; order Squamata; family Dipsadidae; genus Diadophis; species Diadophis punctatus. The sequence continues at coordinate 1,315,432 of JALIGW010000067.1, forward strand.
TGCTGGCACACAACCCCCCGTGTGCCACACTGTGCATGCGCGCATCCTGGCGCATGGCCCCCCATTGGGCTATTTTTCACCCTCAGGCTTCCCTGAAGCCACCCGAGTGCGAAAAATGGCTCAATGGGCAAACCGGAAGTTTGTTTTTCTGAACTTCCGGTTTGCCTGTTGGGCCATTTTTCGCACTGGTTAGCCTGCTAACTAGTTGCAGCGGCATCCGGTCTAGACCGGGTAGCCAGCTGTTATCCTCTGGAGTTGCCTTACCCCTCCCAGGTGGCAGCGCTTTTCTGGGACATCTCCGGCTCCGAAATCACCATGCAATCCAAGCCGTGTGGCTGCGGCGCTCTTTAAATTCTTCCCAGCGCCAATCAGCTGTTTTTCGGCTCCCCGCTCTGCCGTCGCGATTCTGCGGTGCGGTGTTCAAATCTGAGTCGTTTCTGACTCTCCACTGTTGTGCCAGCTCATCTAGCGCTCTACAGCTGATTTAACAAGCTAACTTCGATAAGTTAACTTTCCTTCTATCCTGGTGCTCCGAAAGAGTTGTTTCCGAAACTCCAGCCTTCCGTTTCCCCCCTGCTGCTCTTAAAGCGGCAGGCTGTGCCTGTTTTCGACACCAGAAGGCTAAACCAGGCTGCTACTTAGTTCTAAACAAAAAAAAAACCTCCTTTACTGCTCTGAGAATCCAAAGAAATATCTTCCTTCTCTTTTGATTAGCTCAAACACACACGTCTCTCTTGGATGTAAGACTGAATCAAACTGGGAGTCAGCCAGGAGTGGCATGGCAGAAAGCTCAATGGATTCAGTCTCTAAAAGGAAGAAGGTGGAGCCAATACCCATACTTTGGATTCTCAGGGCGGTACATCAGAGAATGGCCAGTGCAAGGGCAGAGGGGTTGTGAAAGGATGTGCAGATGAGGGAGCCTTAGCTCAGTTATCTTCCCTATTGGCTTCCCCAGCACTTTCTGGTCAATGAACAAATGATTTTAACCCAAGGACAACCAGGAATGAACAAATGCAAATATATGTGTCCCAGGATAATGTTGCAGGATCCAATCTGGGTCGGTCACCCGGACCAAAGGTTTAGTCTTCTGAGCTTTTGGACTCGTGCTGGAGCCCATCCTCTAGCACAGTGATGGTGAACCTTTTTTCCCTCGGGTGCCGAAAGTGCATGCGTGCGTGCTATTGCACATGCGCGAGTCCCCACACCCATAATTCAATGCCTGGAGAGGGCGAAAACGGCCTCTCCCGCTCCCCCGGAGGCCCTCTGGAGGCCGGAAATGGCCCATTTCCCAACTTCTGGTGGGCCCGGTAGGCCCATTTTTCATCCTCCCCAGGCTCCAGAGGCTTCCCTGGAGCCTGGGGAGGGCAAAAACACCCTCCCCAGTCCCCCCGGAGGCCCTCCGGAAGCTGAAAACGCCCTCCCAGAGCCTCCGTGCGAGCCAAAAATCAGCTGGCCAGCGTGCACATGCGTGCTGGAGCTGAGCTAGGCAATGGCTCGTGTGCCAGCAGATATAGCTCCGCATGCCACCTGTGGCACCCGTGCCATAGGTTCGCCATCACTGCCCTAGCACATACAACTTCAACAAGCATCATATAAATCTCAAACACAGAACAGCACACATTCTGCTAGAGAGAAGTTCCCAACAGCACACATTCTGCTAGAGAGAAGTTCCCTGAGGATGGGCTCCAGCATGAGTCGGAAAGCTCGGAAGACAAAACCTCTGGTCCTTGTGACCAACCCAGACTGGATCCTGCAACAACTAGTAATTTCTTTGGTATCCCATTCCTTAGAGCAGGGGTCCCCAAACTTGGCAACTTTAAGACTTGTGGACTTCAACTCCCAGAATTCTCCAGCCAGCTATGCTGGTTGGAGAATTCTGGGAGTTGAAGTCCATAAGTTTTAAAGTTGCCAAGTTTGAAGACCTCTGCCTTAGAGGAATATGGGTGATCCACATATATGCCTTATCAATGAAAATTCTAGTCAAGAGAATTTCACTTAAAGAATAAAGCAAGCATTGTTGTGTTTCACTAAAGTATCTCTAAGGTTCCAATTAAAAAGACAAGAACTATTTAACCTTTGTAATAAATATTGTTTACATATATTTGAGTTTCCCTGTGAACTATGCAGCACTACTGTACTCTTTGCAGTTCAAGGCTTAATTTTTATATCATTAATTATTAAGTTCTCTTTCTCATAGAATAGAATAGAATATAGAATAACAAAGTTGGAAGGGACCTTGGGGGTCTTCTAGTCCAACCCCCTGCTTAGACAGGAAACCCTACATCACTTCAGACAAATGGTTATCCAACTTCTTCTTAAAAACTTCCAGTGTTGGAGCATTCACAACTTCTTAGATTACTACGTTGTTGCTTCAAACTTCTAAATAACCCAAACAGCAAAACTTGTATATATGCAGGATTAGAAATACTTTTCAGGGATGGATTTAGGACAGAGATGAACAGCACATAAGAGCTAAGGGCTGCAACTCAACCATCCAGTTATGCTGGGATGCCACTAAGGAGGACATCATTTATTTCTTCAGCCAATATTTTGGGGGGGATAGAATTAGGGTACCAATGAGAGTGGGCTTATTCCAAAAGACAAACCATTCTATTGTGGCTTTTAAACCTCTGCCAAACAAAGCAAGCAAGCAAGCAAACAAACAGATCTAAAAATTTATAATTTTACTACAAAATTTCAGTGGTATCATTGTGGGATGCTAGATGACTGCATTCAGCCAATGGATCGCTCAACCCTTTTTTGGAAATTAATGGAATAAATTTTCCCAAAGCATCTATTACCTAATTATTCAGCTATTTTTCTGTTTTTCTTCCTGAAGTACATGAATCGAACAAAGAAATGGATTCGGATCTTTTTGGTTCAGCACCACCACGACACTTGCTCATAAAACCTCTGAGAAGAATCAGCTGAAACTGGTTTTGGAAGTCATCTAATCCAATCTTGCCAATGCTACAAACCCATGATTTTTTCGTATGTGTACAGGCTACAAAGGGGCATGGAAGATATTCTATGAGCATGATTGGAAAATTCTATTTACCTCTGTGGGAAAAGCCAGATTTTACTTGAGAATTTGCAAGCTAACCAATTATCCTAGCTTGCATTCCACATTAGACTCTTTGCTATAGGCCAGTGGTGCCCAACCTTTTGGGCACCTGGGACCGGTTCCATGGGAAACAAATTTTCCACAATCCAGTGTGTCTGTGTATGAGAGAACGGACTAGTTTCATGCACTACCTAGATCCCGTGCATGCGCAGACAAAGCTTCACTCACTTGCATGGCCCGGTTCCTAATGGTCCATGGCCCGGGGACCCCTGTTATAGGCAATAAAATTTTTATTTATGAAATCTATTTAGCCATTGCCCTAAAAAAGGGAAGAAGTGGAATATGAGTGGGAATCAATTTATATTTCTAGAAACTAGAATTGTCCCAGTTTAGCCTACAGACTGGACCAAATATTCCCCAGAAGTATAACTCGTTACCTTAGAGAGAGGAAAAAAACCCATCCTTGATCATCTGTGTGTGATACATGGATAACACACCATTCATACACAAAAATCAATTTATGATTATCAATCCTGCTCCCTAATCTTTGAAGTAGTCCTATCAGAGGTTTACCACCCAGAATACTGTAGCTACTTTATTCAGATAAGAACAATAATGATTTATAAGTTAAACAATTTATTATACCTGGTAACATTCTTGCCTTCTGATACTTTATTACAATATTTTCCATTGTGGTGGAAGATACTAAGAATATGAAATATACGGCTGTGCGATTGTCAAATTCAATTGCTTATTTGCTATTAGCTAATTAAAACGATTTTAGGTGCTTGTAAATAAACTTTTACTGGCATCCCAAGGCCATTTCAAAACTGTCCCACGGTCCTCCTGGTTGCGACCCATAAATTCTCATTCTGTAAATCTTTTAACACTATCATGTTAGCAATGGTGCCTTTACACAAAATATTCGGAGAATCTAATTTCTTCACTAAGAGAGATAGAAAATCATATATGATAATATGTGTATGGAGTTGTCATTGTAGACTACATTATTACTCAAGATGTAATTATCAGGATTTCTCCAACTAGACAATGGTTCAGTATTCAAGTGAGGTTCCATGTACAGAAATTCATGTAAACTCAAATTACTAAAGATCTGACACAAATGATTGATATTTCATTTAATACCTAATTAAATAGTACCTCCTGATACATATAAAGATCTTTAACCTCAACACAGAATATTCTCAATCCCATTCTTTCTTTTAAATCAACTACGTGAATCCCAGCTTCTATAAACAGCCCTACATTACAACAAACCAAAATTAAATATTTAAATCTGCATTTAGATTTATCGTTTACTAAACCTTTAAAATCTAAACTTAAATTACATCAGAAAAACATTCGTGCAACCCATCTATTCCACAGAGTCTAGCAACTGAGAGGCAACCAAGTAAAACATTTTTGTATCATATTTGATTGGAAAGTATCTTAGGCACTGCCTTGCCTATAATGCTATGTGACATAGTGGTTTAGCACAGGGGTCCCCAATCCCCGGGCCGTGAACTGGCACTGGTCCATGGCATGTCAGAAACCGGTCTGTGCAAACAAGCGAAGCCCCACCTGTGGGATGCAGGCAGCGCACAAAACCATGCCCCCTCTGGTCCATGGGAAAAACTCTCACCACGGAACCAGTCCCTGGTGCTCAAAAGGTTCAGGCCACAGGTTCAGCACAATACCTAAATCCAGCAAATATCTGTGTGTCTATACTTTCTCTTATGATAATAAAGGTAATTTGCCTTACAAATATATGATTAATCATGTACTTTGTACAATGTTTGCATTGCATCTGTACGTATGTCCTCCCAAAATTCAATTACTTATTTTTTTGCAATTTATATGCTGCTCAGTTCCTTTTTTTTAAAGTCAGCAACATAAATTTAAAAAGACAAAAACTAATAAAATCAACCACATTTATATATTTCCTCAAATGATTTTCTCCTCTATCGTCATAAATTGAATCAGCCTAGAATTTGGCACAACTATTTTTATTTATCCATATCAATTCCAAATGTTCATTTTAAACAACAAAACTAAAGGTGTTGTATATAAGCACATGTAAACACAATTTAAGAAAAAAAAATACAAGAAATACTGATTTGCAGTTATCCTATCCCTAACCCACAATATTGGAGGTAGCAAAGCGTAAGTATCTCTAAGTTGCTTGTGGCACTTTAATGGCACCCCCTTGGTTAGTTCTCCGATGCCAAGATCAGCGGATCTGACTTGAATTGATGGATAAGGGCTCAGTGACAGGTGCAGGACTGAGGTCAAAGGAGGACAAAGGAGTATGTCTGGGACACTAAAACATTTCAACTTTCACTTGGCAGGAAACAGCAATAAAACAAGTTCAACAACAACAATATTGCTCAGCAAGATTTCAGCATGGACAATAACAATCTCAGTGAGCAAGAATCAGGGTAGGGACAACTGCCCTATAGATAATCCTTGACTTATGAACAAAATGGGTATCTGGAATTTCGATTGTAAATTGAGGCACCATATGTCCAGATTTGATTTTACAATCATTTTTATAAATCTATTCTTCCAAATGGACAGGTGTTTCTTTTGCCGGAAATTGGCAAAAAACATTACAAATTGCAGTCACATGTTGCAGAATGTTGCAACCAGTTGTAAATGTGAGCGGGCTGCCAGAAATGCAATCACATTACCATGGGGGTGGCGGCGGCAATCATAACTTTGAGGATAGGTTGTAAGTAGCTTTGTAACAGTCCATCATAACTTTGAATGATCATAAATTGAGGACTACTACCTACATAGGTAGTCCTTGACTTACAACAGTTTGCTTAGTGACCGTTCGAAGTTACAGCATTGAAAAAAGGGATTTATGGCTATCTTTCACACTTATGACCATTAGAGCATCCCCATGGTCACGTGATTTACATTCAGATGCCTGACAACTGACTCACATTTATGACGGTTACAATGTCCCGGGGTCATGTGATGCCCTTTTGTGATCTTCCGACAAGCAAAGTCAACGGGGAAGCCAGATTCACTTAACAACCGGGTTACTAATCTAACAGCTGCAGTGATTCACTTAACAAATGTGGTAAGAAAAGTTGTAAAATGGGGGCAAAACTCACTTAACAAATTTCTCACTTAGCAACATAAATGTTGGGCTCAATTGTGGTCGCAAGTTGAGGGCTGCCTGTACTAAACTGGCTTATGTAGAGTCAAGTGACCCAGCTAACTCTCTTTGAGAGCTGTATGCAACAACATTTCATTTAATGTATGCCAAGTAAAGTGACAATAAAGTTATTCTCTTTAATTTGCTCTATTTTGGCTGCTGTTATAGGAATGAACTCAAATATTCTACACACTAAGCAAACTGCATATGCTTGAGAATGTTGATTCTCACTATTGCATCCTGTAAATAGCACAAATTAACTTTTTATTCTTCCGCCACCTGCTAATTTGGTAGTGATGGGGTTAGCTCATCTTCCGGCAAATAAAAGTTATGTTGTAAATGAATTAGGCAAAAAAAAAAAAAAAAAAAAAAAAAAAAACAGCATATTGCAAAGCACTACTGCAAAAAAATAAATAAATAAAATAAAATAGGAAAGATAAAGCATAGGTGATTGGTATAATGAGATTATTTTTTTGAAGATGCACAACTGTGAAAAATATATGTGTGGGTGGATAGAGCAACCTAAATAATTTTAACATTCTTACAGGGCATCTAAAAACTAGGGTTTCTGACTATCATTCAAATATCACAAGCATGAAAACATACCCGTTGGATCAGAACAAACCTGAAAACTAGATCTATTTAATCCAGCACTTGTTCTGGTATTCCCCTCCAGTCACAAGAGTGCAAGAACATTCATTTATGCTCTGTAGCAACTCAAATGGGAGTCCTATGGCTTCTTATACTGGAGATACTACACAAATACCATCTGTAGCCCAATCATTCTGGATCCTGATATCTTTTTAAAACTATCCAAGTTGTTGGTCCTCATTCTTCGTGCAGAAAAAAATACTTCCTTTTCATCTGTCTCAAATCTACCAATTACCCTCATGGTTTTGAGTATATAGGTAGTCCTCGACTTACAACAGTTCATTTAGTGACCGATCAAAGTTACAACAGCACTGAAAAAGGTGACATGACCATTTTTCACACTTATGACCATTGCAGCATCCCCATAGTCACGTGATTTACATTCAGATAATTGACAGCTGGTGTGCACTTATGATGGTTAGTGTCCTGGGGTCATGTGATCCCCTTTTGCGACCTTCTGATAAGCAAAGTCAATGGGGAAGCCAGATTCACTTAACAACCGTGTTACTAATTTAACAACTACATTGATTCACTTAACAAATGTGGCAAGAAAAAGTCATAAAACGGGGCAAAACTCACAATGAATTTCTCATGTAAGCAACACTTGAGCCAGCAGTGTGCAGCAGCTGCCAAAAAAGCCAACACAGTTGTAGACTGCACTAGCAGGGATAGAATCAAGATCACGTGAAGTGTTAATACCACTTTATAATGCCTTGGTAAGGCCACGCTTGGAATACTGCATCCAGTTTTGGTCGCCACAATGCAAAAAGGATGTGGAGACTCTAGAAAGAGTGCAGAGAAGAGCAACAAAGATGATTAGGGGACTGGAAGCTAAAACATATAAAGAACGGTTGCAGGAATTGAGTATGTCTAGTTTAAATGAAAAGAAGGACTAGGGGAGACATAATAGCAGTGTTCCAATATCTCAGGGTTTGCCACAAAGAAGAGGGAGTCAAACTATTCTCCAAAGCACCTGAAGGTAGAACAAGAGGCAATGGGTGGAAACTAAACAAGGAGAGAAGCAACTTAGAACTAATGGGAAATTCCCTGACAGTTACAACAATTAATCCGTGGAACAGCTTGTCTCCAGAAGTTGTGAATGTTCCAACACTGGAAGTTTTTAAGATGATGTTGGATAACCATTTGTCTGAAGTGGTGCAAGATTTCCTGCCTAAGCAGGGGGTTGGACTAGAAGACCTCCAAGGTCCCTTCCAACTTTGTTATTCTATTCTATTCTATTCTATTCTATTCTATTCTATTCTATTCTATTCTATTCTATTCTATTCTATTCTATTCTATTCTATCCTATCCTATCCTATACAATACATAAATTCTGGGTTCAATTGTGGTCATAAGTGGAGAATTACCTATACATTTTTACCAACTCAATAATATCCTGTCTAAGATGTGACTTCAGTATTGTTTGCAATATTCAAAGTATGTTTGCTTGTACCCATTACTTCCTCTGAAAGCATTATTATATTTTATTTACCATTTGTTTTCCGAAGGCTTTTTGGAACTTGTTTTTCTCCTGACACATACACTGAATCATTTTTCAATCCAGAAATCTGTCTTAACTTCAATGTTTTTCTCCCTAGGCAGTCTCTGCTAGCTTAGATTTCTTTCAGAATATCTGCAGTAAAGGGTTACTTTTGGGGGGGGGGGGAGACGACGGAAATGTGTATTTTATTTTTGCTTTTATTGAAATATAGGCACTATTTTAGAGATGTATTATTTTATTTAATCTACTCTTTTTTGCTCACAAAATTTATAAGCCTCTTCATAAAAGACAGAAAATTACAAAATGTAAAAAAAAAAATCACACATTCTTTTCAATTTTTAGATTTGTATAATCATGCATCCTTCAGGTAGGACAGATCCTTCTGGTTCCATCCACCTATAATTATTTGGTGTTTTCAGCAAAAGTCTCTCCTTGAGAGATCTTATACCAGTCCTTTGCAAGAAGTGGTTAATTAAATTGTACAGGTAGTTCTTGACTTATAACAGTATGTTTAGTGACGGTTTGAAGTTACAACGGCACTGAAAAAAGTGACTTATGACCATTGTTCACATTTACAACCATTGTCATATGACCATGGGGATGACCATCATCCCCATAGTCATGTGATTAAAATTTGTATGTTTGACAACTGCTTCGTATTTATGATGATTGCAGTGTCCCGGGGTCATGTGATCCCCTTTTACAACCTTCTGACAAGCAAAGTCAATGGGAAAGCCAGATTCACTTAACAACTGTGTTACTAGTTTAACTGCAGCCATTCACTTAACAACTGTGGCAAGAAAAGTCGTAAAATGAGGCAAAAGTCACTTAACAAATGTTTCACTTAGCCACAGAAATTCTGGGCTCAATTATGGTTGAGGACTCCTTGACTAATTACTGGCTGTTAAGAAAATATATATCTCAGTTTGCAAAATCTTGCCACAACTTAGCAAACTTCAGGTTTTTATTTTTAATGCAATCTGTCCACAAGCCAAGGCCAAAATGTAGTCCTACATATCTGAATACTGCAAATAAATAAATAAATAATAATAATCTGATTTTATAGAAGCAAAGCCAAGAGAAATTGCTTACAGAGTCAGCATCTATGTCTAGTCTGATTTTCCTTTATATTAGGAAAAATAGGGCTCTTTGCTATATAGCTCATCCACATTTAGGAACCAAAATTGGGACTGGCAACTCAGCCAATAAGTGAAACAGTCACTAAGTGAAACCCAACTGTGCTCATGGCCTTATTTCAGGTTTCTTTTGCTTTACAGACCCGCAAAAGCTCTACACGTAAGGATTGGTCATAAAACTACTTTTTCACCACTGTTATAACAGCTGTTAAATGAGGCAGTCACTGAATGAGGACTACCCGTATTGCTGTCCCATCAATTCTCAAAGCTCGCATATTGGTTTTTAGCAGAATGAGAAATAGCATTACTTTTCCTCTCAATTAAAAAAAACAGCAAAATTAAATTACAGCATAGTGCAGACCATTAAATTAAACTCAGCCACTGCAGATCATAAAATGATGGCATAACATTTTATCATCCATTGCTAATCATTCTGCTGCTGTATTTCATACCAACTGGTTTGTGTTTGTGTGCCATATTGTAATTTTTTTAAAAAATGATGCTGGGGTAAAATGAATATAGATCACTCACATTTATATCTCACATTTCAAAACTTTTGTTTGGATCATAGAATCAAAATATAAGAACACCGAACTTTTACGTTGCTGGATCAATTTATTCTAAGCAAAATGTTCCAGTTTTAAATACAAGTTTTATTATTATATACTAAATTTACCCCCCCCCCCAATCTCACGGTTTGAGGTGACTCTTGAGTGGCTAAGAAGCTGGTATAAAACATCTGATTTTTGACAGAACCTCTGCATGTGTAGAACTGTATCCAGTGTACACAAACACTCAATGTGCAACAAAACACCTCAATTGCATAGGTCTTTCACACAAAACCAGGCACAAAGAAAATACTACTACTACTTCAGGGAGAAAAAAAGAGATACAATTGCTTTTGCATGTGGCAGCACTATAAATGTATGTACAGTACTTCTTATCAGTACTAAACTAAAGCAGTTCCCACACAGGAAGGTCCTGAAAGCTAGCTAAGTGGGACCACACACAAAGCTTCCCTGGCCATCATATATCTAAGCTACTACCAAAAATGAACTATGCTGGTGGCATCATTGACAAATTGTTTCAACATCCAAACTGTTGCCTATCACATCTTCCTGTGCAACAGTAAACTACATGAAATTTGTTCCTCAACTAAAATTCATAGGGTAGGAATCTGGCAGTGAACTTTCACCTCTTCAAATGCCAAGCTTGAAAATATAATTAAGTTATTGCAAAGTGAGATGGAAGAGAGAAACAGAACCAAGTCTTTCACTTTAGGTTAATTAATATATAGCAGAAGATTTTGGTGGTGATTAATCCAATATCAAGGCACATGTCACAGTCAAGGCCTCTAACATCGAAATCCCAATTATATATTTGAGCGTACTTCTAAAGTGTTGCTATAGTGATAGATAGCTAAAGAATGCTATATGATCAAGATACTGTTCTAAGCACTGTTAATTACCATTGGTGTAGTCTAGGTCACCAACATTCACATTAATTAATAAATATTATTTAGGGCTTTAAGATACTTTGAGATGCCTCTTTCCAACAAAAATAGATCTAAACAAGATAATAGCCAAATATAAAAATAGATCCAATATTGAACGAAATAATTTAAAGAGTGCTATATTCCTCTCTACATGCACGATGTTTAATATCATTTACCTTATTTAATGCTGCAGAAAATATAAGATTAGGTTTTGTGTTACTCCAAAGTTTTTATTATGCACTCAAGTAATTGTCAATATCACTGATTTAATGGGAAACAAGGAATCTAAAGACAGCCCTCCTTCTGAGATATAGTTGACCACCATTATTGCTAATATCTATCTACAGTTGGATTAAACCTTGAAGTGCTCTAGAGCAGCTATTTGACTGTGGAGATACTCACAAAATCTACCAGGGCAATTGTTTGCAAATGATTTAACATGCAGATTAATATTATATTAACTCACTATGCAAAGTACCCAATATATCGATTAAGAAATGCATCTCCTGGAAATCATTTCAGCTATTTCTTTATGCCAAAAGAGCACAATTTTGCATTTCAGCCATATGAAATAAGTATTGTTTCTTCTTTTAGCAGGATTCTAAAAGTAATATTACATTTATGTTTCAACAAGATTGTGTCATGCTCCTTAATCTTCTGAAAGGATATCTAATACCACAGCCCTCATTGTGTTTTCACTACATAATGCATAGCTAAGATGTTCAATTCCCCCAGCACTGCACAACCAGATATAATGGCACCTGAGTGAAAACAAGCCAATGGAGATTTAAAAATAGCACTCCTACTAGTAGCAGCTGATAATTTTTTATCCATTATTCATGCAGCATTTCTGGAATATAATTTTCCCATACCATTCAACTTTGTACACTGTCTTTTAGAATACTGGCTCATCATGTATCATAAATCAGTTGGATATTCATTTATTAGAAAACTACATATTTAGGCAAGTTTATAAATCTGGACATTTAATATTTCAAGTGATTAAAAAAACTCAAATTATATTTTAACTGTGTTGGAAGGAGAACAAATATTGTTTCAAAGGCACCCTGATACCAAATCAGCTATCATTAATTATTAATATATTCAATTTATCTGCAGAATCTCAAAACTGCATTAGTGGAATATGTTTTAAAGAAACCCTTCACTAGCACCATGCTAACTAATTCTTAATTAGCACCCTCCCTCTACAACAAATAAAAAATAACCCCAGATCTGAAAGTAGATGCAATTTCAACAAAAAAAGCAATAATCTAAATTCCACTTCTAGAATAGAAAAGCATTGGATAAAAATGTCTTTCTGCAACAACCATTTTGGTTATGAACCAAACAGAGAAACAAATAGCCACCGCCTCATCTTAAACCCTTCCTTTGCATTTAATCCCAAAACATAATGTGTAAATATTGAAATTCAAGACTATCAGGGAAAGGGGAGGGAGAAACAGAACACAATCTTACTCTTCCTCACAACTAGCATCAGAAACTGCTTGAAAATCTGTATGAAAAGCATTTGAAATTCAGAGATATGCAAATCGTATCAAATCCCAGTTGCCTTAAAATGCAAGATTTTTATGTTTCGTTTTCAAATATTTCACTGAAATCATGTATTTTAATCTTCTGAGCACAGTAAAACAAACAAGGATTTTCAAGACATTAATCAAAAAGCTACGTTAGGCTTAACCATAGTCCAATTGTTTTTGGAGACACCCTTCTTGTTTCATAAAGGCACCCTTTATTTTGGAAAACACCTCATTCAGAGGATCACAGTTCAAAAATGTAAGGAAGCCATATTAGCTCTTTTTGTGTCAGAATACACCCTCGAATTACCATCACCCACCCTCTAGCCACACTGATGGGAAATTCAAATTTAGCATTTAAACTAAATTAATTCTGGCTGTGGCACTAAAAAAATGCCCTCCAAATGGAATACACATACCACAAGGACCCATTAATATTTACTAACCACAGATGACAAGGGAATTCTCCCCCTCAAACAATTGATTTTGTGTTTAGAATGCAATAAAAAAACGGAAGACTTAGATTAACTAGCCACTCTCTTTCCCCAAAGGCACACCCCTCATTTAAGTTCTCCCCCCCCAAAGTGATGTATTTATCCTCTCTAAACAGATTCTCCATTAACTAGATTTAAGGGAATATATACTTGCATTCCAATACTAACATGCTGTTGTTTGGTGTCACCCCAGTACAGCATAAGGAATTGTAGCACCTGGTTTTAAAATGGGATTCAGATTTTTAACTGCAATAAAACAGCCTTTTATGTAAACCCAACAGCCCATCTCACAATTAACATGGCTGTAACTTCACAATTATCTCAAGACTACTTCTCCCTGAACAAACTGAAAAGCACCATTCCTCCCCCACCCCCACCCCATTTACAGCGATATTAAAGCAGGCAGTGGAAAAGCTGGACGGTTGATCTCTTCAAATATTAGCCCTGCCTAAATCATTATTAAAACACCTGCCACACCTCCTCCCTTCCCATTCCTCCATATTTTAAACGTTACTACCGAAATATCAGATTGAAAAGAAATAAACAATTTAGCCTGCATCCTGCAGGGGAACTGCAATGATCAAGCTTTTTTTTTTTTAAACCCGGGAGCAGTTTTTTTTTTAATCCAACTATCCTTCCCATTCAGTTATCTGGATTTTCTAGCAGCTTCTGTTATTTTTTTGGGGGGGGGGAGGCTCCTTTTAAGAAAATAGCAAAGGCCCCAGCCGATTCCCCTCTCCTGTTAACAGCAGCATCTCAGCTCCTGAATGTCACCACTACACTGAAAATATGCTTTTTTGGGGTGTGGGGTGTGTAGGAGAAGAGATTGCTCTCTCCTTTTGATTCCCCCACAGGGGCATTTTGGACTTCAAAATCCAAAAATCCTCCACCCTTTTCCCCCCCTCCTGCAAAAGGGTTGTAGAAATAATGGCGAGGTTACAAAGGGGAGCCCAAGCACATCCTCAAATGCCAGCAGGACAAATACCCCCTCCCCTTTTCCAGGGGCAGCTTCCTTGAGAAATAAAAAGCAAAGCAAAATTTTAAAAAAGCCTTTCTCTCTCTCACCCTTTTTTTTAAACCCTCAAACCCAGCTCCGTTTTCAGGGCTTTTGGCCACAGGAGCCTTTTGTCAAATTATACTAAAACCAGCCAGGAGTTATTGGGTTTTTTTTGGGTGGGTGGGTGGAAATCCTAAAAGACATCTTTGGGCTTGTCGTTTCCTTCCATTCCAGAGGCCCGGCCTTGTTGCCTCCCCCCCCCCCATGTAAAAAGCCCCTCAGGGACCCAACAAACGATGGCTACTGGACAATTATGGGGTGGGGGGGTTCATCCAAACAGCTGTCCCGGGGAGACCCTGGAGCTTCTCGCCCCCCCACACCCCTCAGTCACACCTTCTTCAAAGCCCCCCCCACCCAAGAATTACCTGGCGTGTGGTAAAATGGAGCAGGGAGTGAGGGGGGGGGCTGTCTTAAAACTGGGTCATAACTGAACTCTGAAGCTCTTTAAAAAAAAAGGCCCGCGGGTCGGCCTTTCTGAGCGACGCCCCGCGCCCACCCGCGGATTTTCGCCAGAGTGGGGGGGAGACCCACTTCATGGGTGGGTTGGGAGAAGGCCTGGTGGAAGACCTCTCTCTCTTTTTTTTTGCAAGCATCCTTTCTTCTCCCTTCGGAGGCTGCTCCGTTGGGGAGAGCAAGGTACGCGCCCAGCTGCCCTCGACCGGGGGCAAAATACCCACCAGCAGCAACAAGGGGCAACGCTCCGGGAAGGGCAAGGCCGGTTCAGGAGAAAGGAGAGCGGGGCCCGAGAGGCGGATGGCTGCGGATTCGGTTTGGTTCGAGCTATCGAGAAGGATGAAGCAGGGGACAAGATGGCGGAGGCCTGAACATTCTACCGGCTCAACCCGACCTATTCTCCCATCTCGCACCAATACCGCTTTCTTAGGAGCTGGTAAAAACAGGCTTGCTGAGAACGAACCAGGCCGATACCCACCTCGTCGGATCGGGCTCGGTCCGCTCTTTCCGGATACGAGCTTCCCGGGGGCGGAAGGGAGTCCAAGGCGGAGGATGGAGGCAGATTACGCTAACCCCCTCCCCCGGCTTTGTAATTTGTCCAAGGCCCGATGTGGCAGCCTCGGCGTCTAAGCACCGACTAAACGGCCATCCGGGTCTCAGGCCCCGGCGGCGGCGCGAAGCCACGCCCCTTACGCTGTTGTAAGAGGAGGGGCTAAGGGGAGAAAACCCGGAGGAAAGGAATCGAGAAGCAGATTGTGGAGTTGTTTTGAGTTGTGGACGTGGGTTAATGGCGTAGCAAGATCCGTGTCAGAACGTAACAGCGTGCGCCGCACGGAAGATTCTTTTCATTCTTGATTGCAAATATTGCAACCTAAATTTAACGGCAGACATTATAAAAAGAGACACGTGTTAGTCTATGGTGGCAAGAACCCCCCCCCTAATCTAGAACCACTTTTTTTGACTATAGGTAGTTCTCGATTTAGGACCACAATTAAGCCCCCAACATTTCTGTTGCTAAGTGAGACGGTTCTTTAAGTGAATTTTGCACCCTTTAATGAGCTTTCTTGCTACATAACTGGTTTGGTTCTGCAACCCAACAAGACAGACACAGACTTCAGAGGAAAATCAGAACTGCAGAAAAAACAATTACTGCCAGCCTGCCTTCCATTGACGACCTGTATACTGCACGAGTCAAAAAGAGGGCCGTGAAAATATTTCCTGATCCCTCGCATCCTGAACATAAAACAACGCTATAGAGCACTGCACACCAGAACAACTAGACACAAGGACAGTTTTTTCCCAGAACGCCATCACTCTGCTAAACAAATAATTCCCTCACCAATGTCAAACTATTCACTAGGCTGCATTACTATTACTATTAGTTTTTCTCATTGTTCCTATCACCCATCTCCTCCCACTTATGACTGTATGACTGCAACTTGTTGCTTGTATCCTTACGATTTATATTAATATTTATTGTTTCCTGATTGCTTATTTGTACCCTATGACAATCATTGTGTTGTACCTCATGATTCTTGACGAACGTATCTTTTCTTTTATGTACACTGAGAGCATAGGCACCAAAGACAAATTCCTTGTGTGTCCAATCACACTTGGCCAATAAAGAATATCTATCTATCTATCTATCTATCTATCTATCTATCTATCTATCTATCTATCTATCTATCTATCTATCTATCTATCTATCTATCTATCTATCTATCATCTATCTATCATCTATCTATCATCTATCTATCATCCATCCTTCTATCCATCTTTCTCTCCATCCACCTATACATCTCTCTCCATCCTTCTATCCATCTACTTATCAATTATCTATCTATCTATCTATCTATCTATCTATCTATCTATCTATCTATCTATCTATCTATCTATCTATCTATCTATCTATCTATCTATCTACTATCTATCAACTATCTATCTATCTATCTATCTATCTATCTATCTATCTATCTATCTATCTATCTATCTATCTATCTATCTATCTACTATCTATCAACTATCTATCTATCTATCTATCTATCTATCTATCTATCTATCTATCTATCTATCTATCTATCTATCTATCTATCTATCTACTATCTATCAACTATCTATCTATCTATCTATCTATCTATCTATCTATCTATCTATCTATCTATCTATCTATCTATCTATCTATCTATCTACTATCTATCAACTATCTATCTATCTATCTATCTATCTATCTATCTATCTATCTATCTATCTATCTATCTATCTATCTATCTATCTATCTATCTACTATCTATCAACTATCTATCTATCTATCTATCTATCTATCTATCTATCTATCTATCTACTATCTATCTATCTATCTATCTATCTATCTATCTATCTATCTATCTATCTACTATCTATCAACTATCTATCTATCTATCTATCTATCTATCTATCTATCTATCTATCTATCTATCTATCTATCTATCTACTATCTATCAACTATCTATCTATCTATCTATCTATCTATCTATCTATCTATCTATCTATCTATCTATCTACTATCTATCAACTATCTATCTATCTATCTATCTATCTATCTATCTATCTATCTATCTATCTATCTATCTATCTATCTATCTATCTATCTATCTATCTTTCTATCGTAAAGTGAATCACCGCAGTGGTTCAGTAAGTAACCTTGTGATTAAGTGAATCTGGCTTCTCCATTGACTTTGCCTGTCAGATGGTTGCAAAAGGTGGTCACATGACCCTGGGTCACAGCAACTGTCCGTTGCCAAGCGTCTGAATTTTGATAACACGACCATGGGGATGCTGCGATGGTTTTGAGTGTGAAAAACAATCATAAGTCACTTTATTTCAATGCCATTGTAATTTTGAACGGTCATTAAATGAATTGTAAGTCAAGAGCTACCTGTATAGTATGATGATGTTTGTCCATCGTGTTCGAAGAGGACCTTGACAGACATCTAAGACCTCAAAACCCACTGTAACAACATTGCCAAAAAGGTGCTAAGAGTTGTCAATCTAATCTTGCGTAGCTTCTTCTCTGGCAATATTACACTGCTAACTAGAGCATACAAAACATTCGCTAGACCAATTCTCGAATACAGCTCACCTGTCTGGAACCCGCACTGCATATCAGACATAAATACAATCGAGACAGTCCAGAAATATTTCACGAGAAGAGTCCTCCACTCCTCCGCTCGCAACAGAATACCTTATGCCACCAGACTTGAAATATTGGGCTTAGACAACCTAGAACTATGTCGCCTTCGAACTGATCTAAATGTAGTTAATAAAATCATCGGCCACAATGTCCTTCCTGTCAATGATACTTCAGCTTCAACCGCAACAATACACAAGCACGCAATAGATACAAACTTAATGTAAACTCCAAACTCGATTGCAGAAAATACGACTTCAGCAACAGAATGGTCAATGCCTGGAATGTACTACCTGACTCTGTAATTACTTCCCCAAACCCCAAAAACTTTAACCTTAAACTGTCTACAGTTGACCTCATCCCATTCCTAAGAGGTCTGTAAGGGGCATGCATAAGCGCACCATTGTGCCTACCGTCCCTGTCTTACTATCCTATTGTCCTCATTTATCTGTACTTACTTTGCTTATGTTTATACCTATACCTGCTATCTTGTACATGTTTGACAAACAAATAAAATAAAATAAATCTAACAGGTTGTGGGCTGTCCACGATGTGCCCGCAGGTGGCTGGTAAGGCCTATACGGGCACGAAACATTTTGCCACATGTTGGGCAGACCTGTGTGGGCACCATTGTTGCAGCATTTGTAGCTCTGGCTTTGCAGAGTGCTCGCTTCTCTCGTGCTATGGTGGTTCTTCTGTCCTCAGATGTCTGGCAGCCTTGGTGGATCAGCATTGGGCCACTTGAGTATACCACTTTATTAAAAAAAAGTATACCACATTATTAAAAGGCATAAATTTATCGTCTCTGGAAAGCTTGCCTTTTCATAGAAGGTGTTAGTTGGAAAAGTTGCTACCAGACTCCTGATTTTTTTTAACCTAACAGGATAGTGGCACTCAACCTTTTGGGCACCAGGGACCAGTTACATGCAGAGAGGTTTTTCCACGGACCGGAGGGCGCGTGGTTTCGTGTGCTGCCTGTGGATAGGGCTTTGCTTTGCTTGCTGCCGCAGCCCGGTTTCTGGCATGCCGCGGCCCGGTGCCAGTCCAGGGATCAGGGGTTGGGGACCCTTGCAATAGGAGACGGCTTAAATCCTAACTGATATGGAGCTGACCATCTACACTGCAAATAAGCATATTCTTTGGGGGGGGGAAATCCCTTGTTTATTCATGAAGGACTTTCTTTCTATTAGTGTGATGATGATGTTCGTCCATTGTGTTCGAAGAGGACCTTCTATGTCAAGACTTGCGCGTGAATTGGATTAAAGTGAGGGAGAGGTGCGCATAGTCAGCCTCACTCTCTCCTCCCAGATTCCATCTTGCTCCAAGTAGTAGGACAAGAGTCGAGACAGTTGGAGATGGGCTGGCCGCAGTGGTTGACCAGGGCGTCTTTCGTGTCTTGCCGTGCTCTTAGCGTACCACATCGCTTGCAGAGACCGCCTTCATGACCGTTGTCCTATTCTAGTAGATTTCATCCGCTCAGTCCGCCGGAATCTGTCTTCACATGCTCGGGATAGACAAGTCCCTATCTCACCGAAGGTCGATGACCCAACGGCTACTCTCAACCTGGTTTGGCCAGTCTGTCAAAGCTGTTGCCCGGGGTGTGGCCGCTGTGCATGCTACAGCTGCTAGGAGCCACAGGTGAGAGCTGAGTGACAGGTGGGGACCAAAGGTGAACGAGCTGCCCGAAAAGCTGCCCGAAAATGAGCTGCCGTAAAAGGACACGACATGCCCCTACACCAGAGGTGCTACCTCTCCCTGAGCACCCCATACACCCCTTCTATTAGTGTATTGCATGCTAAAAGAAGGAATGGGGGGGTATGTTTTCATGTGATTTGGGCCATCCCAGGCATGGTTAGATATTTGAAATGGTTAGATAGCCTCCATATGTTTCTTCCAAAGCAGTGAAAGGAATCAGTTCAACATCTCTCCAAGCAAACAAGCAAGCTCTGAGAGCACCAAGGACTCCACAGTTAATATTCAACCCGAAGTGGTATTTCAATAATTTGGTTTCTAATATACTTCTATTCACCTGGGTAATGTTGACAACAATGTCAACAATAACTCTGTTTGCTCAGGCCCAGCTCCTGCCATAGGTAGCGGAAGGGGCTCAAGTGGATATTTTGCTCCCGAGTGGCTTCAGAAAAAAGCCCCCGAATTCTGAATAAAGATGTCCCAAAGGTGCTTTTTCCGGAGGCAACTGGACTTTTGTTTTTTCTTTGAAGACGTTTCACTTCTCATCCAAGAAGCTTCTTCAGCTCTGACGGGATGGTGGGGAATGGAAGGATTTATACTCCTTGCAGCAGGGGTGAAATCCAGCAGGTTCTGACAGGTTCTGGAGAACCGATAGCAGAAATTTTGAGTAGTTTGGAGAACCGGTAGTGGAAATTTTGAGTAGTTTGGAGAACCGGTAGCGGAAATTTTCAGTAGTCCGGAGAACCGGTAGTGGAAATTTTGAGTAGTTCAGAGAACCGGCAGCGGAAATTTTGAGTAGTTCGGAGAACCGGTAGCGGAAATTTTGAGTAGTTCAGAGAACCGGTAGTGGAAATTTTGAGTAGTTCGGAGAACCGGTAGCGGAAATTTTCAGTAGTCCGGAGAACCGGTAGTGGAAATTTTGAGTAGTTCAGAGAACCGGCAGCGGAAATTTTGAGTAGTTCGGAGAACTGATAGCAGAAATTTTGAGTAGTTCAGAGAACCGGTAGTGGAAATTTTGAGTAGTTCGGAGAACTGATAGCAGAAATTTTGAGTAGTTCAGAGAACCGGTAGCGGAAATTTTGAGTAGTTTGGAGAACCAGCAAATACCACCTCTGGCTGGCCCCAGAGTGGGGTGGGAATGGAGATTTTGCAATATCCTTCCCCCAGGAATGGGGTGGGAATGGAGATTTTGCAGTATCCTTCCCCTGGCACGCCCACCAAGCCACGCCCACCAAACCACACCACGCCCACCAAGCCACGGCCACAGAACCGGTAGTAAAAAAAAATTGGATTTCACCACTGCCTTGTAGACAGCTGGTATAGGAATATAAATCCTTCCATTCCCCACTATCCTGTCAGATCTGAAGAAGCTTCTTGGATGAGAAGTGAAACATCTTCAAAAGAAAAAATGAGAAAGTCCAGTTGCCTCCTGAAAAAGCACATTTGGGACAACCATGATCTTGGATGACTGAGAATCTCTACAGACTTCTGAATAAAGATGTTATGGTGTTGTCTCAGTGAAGAGAACATGGTTGGAAATAATAGTAGTGCGTGAATTTGTTTTCTGTGCAAGCCAAGTTTAAAATCCTTGGTTTGCTTTATGTGTGAACCCTGAATAATGCTCCTGGGTATCAATTTTACATGATCTGGGCCCGTGATGGTGAACCTATGGCACACCGGAATCGGCCCTCAGGCCTTGAGTTTGACACCCCTGGTATAGGGTCTTCTGGTTGAGCAGGGGGTTGGACTAGAAGACCTCCAAGGTCCGTTCCAGCTCTATTCTGATCGATTGATAGCCAACCACATAGTTACTAGGTGCATTGTGCAAGTTCAAAAAGTTAATTGGATTGGCCAGTGGTTCATTTAATAGGAATAGATTAATCGGGCTGTGGATAATATGCTTTGCATTATTGGTGAATGTAGCATGGGATTACCCAGGTTGGCATCCTCCAATGTCTTAGTTTTCAATACAGATGTGGGAGATGACCAGGCTGAGCCCGAAGGAGGGGTCAAACATGTCATCAGTCTTGAATCTCTTTGCGCCCACAAGAGATTCAAGGTGTCCAGCCCACATGAATTCCATTGATTTTTACCTACCACTAATTTGCTTCAACTGTTAGTAGTTCAGATTTTTGTAGGGAGTTTAAGCTTGCAATAAACCTTTCCGTGCATTTGAACGGCCTGGATTTCCTGATTTTCTCAGCTCTTGATAATAGGAGTCCTTGGTTTACAACCACAATTGAACCTGGAATTTTGGCCATAAGTTGTGGCCATTGTTAAGTAGGTTACCGTGTGAACTGACTTGATATTATGACCGTTTTTATTGAGTCTCCATGGTTATTAAGCCATTCACAAGGTGTTAAGTGAACCAGGTGGTCATTAAGTGAACGCAGCATATCCAATGAGGGCTTTTTTTTTTTTTTTGCTATTTTCTGTTGGAAAACGGCAAAAAATATTGCAAATTGCGGGATGCCACAACCGGTCATAAATGCAAGCCAGTTGTGAAGTGCACGAAATGTCATGACGTAACTATGTGGGGAGGGGGAGGCATAGACGTAACTGGTAGTAAGCAGCTTTTTGAAGTCTGGTGTAACTTTTCCCAAAAGTGCTTTTGCAAAAAGCAATAGGGCTTTCTTAGTTCCCCCGCCCCCCTGAAAAC
>JALIGW010000067.1:1342500-1365000 GCA_023053685.1 Diadophis punctatus similis
AGAGCCATGATATCTTGAGGGAACAGGAGGAACAAGAATGAACCACAATAAAAAGGAAGATAAAAGGTGCACAAGACGCACCAGCTTCTAAGAAAAGATAGGATAGGATAGGATAGGATAGGATAGGATAGGATAGGATAGGATAGGATAGGATAGGATAGGATAGGATAGGATAGGATAGGATAGATGATACAATACAATTTATTTGGCCAAGTGTGATTAGACACACAAGGAATTTGTCTCCGGTGCAGAAGCTCTCAGTGTACATAAAAAAGCAACAAAGTAATAATAACCAATTATTATTATTATTGATAATAATCAATGGTAATAATAATCAATGACACCAATAAGAGGGGATAGCAGAGAAGATGAAAAGGATAATAATAATAATACTACAGCCAGGCAAAATAGGTGAATTTACTTAGATATAAGATGGTACTGTAGGAATTAGGTGTTCATCAGAATGATAGCATGAGAGAAAAAAACTGCCCCTGTGTCTAGTTGTTTTGGCACATAATGCCCTATAGCGGCATCACTAGGGGAGGAGTTGGAACAGGCTATGTCCAGGGCTGTAGTTTATGTCCACGGTTATGGTAATTCACTTAATGACCACAGCAAAAAAAGTCATAAAATTGGGTCAGACATGTGATGATCCACTGGATCCGGCCCGCAGGGTGCTTAGATCCTGACCACGGGGCTGCCCTGGAAACAGCGAAAGACCGACCTGCAGTGCCTCTGCCAGCAAAAATGGAGCTCGGAGGGTTGCAGGATGCCGTGCCAGCCGAAAATGGAGCTCGCAAGGGCCATGGGTGCTCCCCCTGAGCTCCATTTCCGCTGGCAGAGGGTTGCAGGAGGCCGTCCCAGCTGAAAATGGAGCTCGGGAGCCCGTTTTCAGCTGGCAGAGTGCTCGGGCCGTCACAGGCGCCCTCGACACAAGTGACCTCAAGCTGGCCATGGCCACACTGGCCACGCCCCCTCTCCCTGAGGTAAAACACAACCCTGATGCAGCCCTCAATGAAATCGAGTTTGACACCCCTGACCTAGATGAATTGAGTCCAAAAGGCAGCCCTCTGGTTTCCCAGCACAGCCTGTGTTTTCAAACATTTTCATCTAAATGAGGTCTAAAAAGAATGGCAAATTAAGTTCCAACTCTCACAAATCAATAAAGTGTGACTAGGCCAGAAGGCAAGCAAGAACTGCTTTCATTCATTTCCTGTGCGGGGAACACATGCAACACATGTTTATTCAGCACACTGGAGAATGAAGTTACTCAAGTTTCATATATTTATATATATGAAAGCTGTGATGCTTTCTTCCATATTTGGGTACACCAGGATAATATGACAGAAAAACATATATAACCTTTTCCTGGTGAAGAGCTGATAGGGAACAGAGCCTGCGCCCTAATGGCTAAGCTGCTGCCTTACAAGGCAGGCGGCCCAGGTTCAAATCCCAGTAAGGGTATGGCTATCTAACAAGAGCTAAATAGATCTATAATAGTCTCCCTTTATTTTCATCTATCAGCAAAAACTACACACACACACACACACACACACACACACACACACACACACACACACACACACACACGTAGCATTTTTTGCTGATAAATGAAAATAAAGGGAGTATTATAGATCTATTTCGAGCTACTTAGCTCTTGTCAGATAGCCATACCCTTACTGGGATTTGAACCTGGGCCGGGTGGGGAGGGGAGAGCTGGTTTTTTTGGCTCGGGATTGGATCTTGGCCGCCGCATTGGGTGTTTCATTACAATCCTTTTTAAAAAATACGGCTGTGGAGCCCTTCTTCACACGGGATCACCCGGCAGTGAGGTGGGAGAGGGAGATGAGGGTGGCTGCTAGCAGAGAGGAGAGTGCTTCGCTGCCAGTTCGCTTCCTCCTGCGCAGCATGTGCAGTGCCGAAAAATAAAATAATAATAATAATTTAAAAAGCCAAAAACAAGATGGCGATGCATGCGCAGTGCTGGAAACTCAGCTTCTGCGCATGCTCAGAAGAAAAAATAAATAAATAAAAATTCAAAAAAATAATAATAATGGCGGCGCCCACGGACCAGCACCAACCGAACCAGTTCCGTGATGTCATCATGATGTCACCAGCGGGTCACTACCGGTTCGGGTGAACTGGTCCGAACCGGGAGGAACCCACCTCTGGTCTCCCCAGTCCTAAACCAGCATTTTAATCACTGTACTGCAAATTTATGAACACCTAATATTTTCACATGGTATTTTTTTTGTAGCCCTTTTCCCCCCAGGCCTTTCCAATTTTTGCCTTGTTAATCTTAACTTCTGATTTGTTTTTGCTTTTTTTTTACTAATTTTAATTCTTTGGTGTTTATTTTGTTATATTTGTAACAAAATACATTTGTAGTTTAAACAATTTGGCTTTTGAAAGCAAAATGTTTTGGGTTTTTTTTTTCTTTTTTTTCCTTTTTCCCTTTAACTGTATGATGCTTGCAGGTCTCTTCATCTATATAAATGCAAAATAAATTTCTATAATGTTGCCAGAAAAAAATGACATGGATACAAACATGGAAGTAATGAGGAATGAAGCGCGACATGGAGGAACCATTATTTTACTGTGGTATTTTATTAGTAACAAGAACGATGGATTTAATTATATTTATAATGTAAATTATGACTATTGTTTTTAAAATTGTACGCTTCTTATTTATGTTGTACGCCGCCCTGAGTCCCATGGGATTGGGCGGCCTATAAGAGCGTTTAATAAATAAATAAATAAATAAAGCAGGATATTTGAGGACTTCATTCTTTTAATTTATTTTTAATAAACTATATTAGAATTTTGAAAATAAAATAAAAAACTAACAAGAAGTAATACTTAGAATGAAAATAGAGGAAGAAAGAAAAAGAGAATAAAGAAAAGAATGCAAAAATCAGAGAATTATAAAGAAATGACTTCTAGTTTTTTAATAGCAGTTATAAATATAAGTATAAATTAACCTGTTCTTTTAAAATTGTGATAGAAATGGATTTGATCCAACCCCTATTTCCTGAATTAAGGTTTGGATTAGAATACAGCATTCTAATTGTGCACCTCCAGATTTAGTAACATAGCCACCCATTCAACAAGCACTCCAAAATGCCTATTCATACCTATATTTTTTTAATGAGTTTAGAAATGTTTACTTTAAGAGCACATATGTGTGACTGTACTTTAAATATTTAAAAACTGAAGATGCAAGGGATGTTTTTACAAAACAGCAGATTGATGAAGAAATAATATCAAATGGAAATTGCAAAGATTGACCAGTTCGTTTTTACACTAAATTGTAAATCTATATTTTTATGGACGAGGTGGCAATTTCATTTTTAAAATGGTGATTAATTTTAAATTTATTGGCTGAGAACTGGAGGAGTTGTTGGGAGTGTAGGAGAGAAAACAATCTTAGCATATTTCTGTGTGGCTATTTATGGTCTGCATTATTCACGGAGCAGAAAGATGATGGTGCATATAGAAAATTATTTCTGCGTCGATTAGTGTGAATCTTATCTATCGGTAACACTTACCTATATCACCTTGTGCATTGAGATCAAATTCCATGTACTTCTCTGCAAAAGAAAGCCAGTCAAGAGCACATTGTAAGTCTATCCACTCCATCATAAATTCCAATTTTGAGGAATTGGGATAACAGACATAAGAGATCAGGAACTAGGATAGAATTCAAAAGCATTGTGAGTTTATTCCATGTTACCTATACACAAGAATCTGATCTACTAATGGTCAGTGCAAAAATAGCACCAGATAAGAGTCAATGGACTTCATGGGGCGGGTCTGGACTTAGGTCACTTTCAGGGGCATAAGGACTCTAGGCTGATGATAACAACAGCAATAGGAACAGACTTATATACCGCTTCACAGTGCTTTTACAGCCCTCTCTAAGCGGTTTACAGAGTCAGCCTATTGCTCCCAACAATCTGGGTCCTCATTTCACCCACCTCGGAAGGATGGAAGACTGAGTCAATCCTGAGCCGGTGAGATTTGAACTGCTGAACTGCAGCTAGCAGTCAGCTGAAGTAGCCTGCAGTGCTGCACTCTAACCACTGTGCCACCTCGGTAATGCATCTCTCTCTCTCTCTCTCTCTCTCTCTCTCTCTCTCTCTCTCTCTCTCTCTCTCTCTCTCTCTCTCTCTCTCTCTCTCTCTCACACACACACACACACACACACACACACACACACACACACACACACACACACCCTTGGGCATAGCCTGTTGATCTCCTACATAGTGAGTGCCAGAGGTGGCTTGCTACCGGTTGCGGCCCACTCTACAGTACCGGTAGCGGCCAGCAGATGGCGCTGTTTGCATGCGCTCGCTCCGGTACTGTATTTTTGGGCGATTTTGCTTCTGTGCATGCGTGGAAGCAAAATCTCGCTGAAATCTTGTGAGGGGGACGCGTCTGTGCGCACGCGATTTCGGCAAGATTTTGCTTCCGTGCATGCGCAGAAGCAAAATCTCACCAAAATTGTGCGCACCTGCGTGCATCCCCTCGCAAGATTTTGGCAAGATTTTGCTTCCACGCATGCGCAGGAACAAAATCACGCGAGGGGGGCGCGTGCGTGTAGCGAGCGCGCGCACGCACCAAATGTGGCGATGCACGCGCAGGGCTCCGGTAGCAAGGTAAGTGAGCAACCCGCCCCTGGTGAGTGCCCCAAAGATGCTTTTCTAAAAGGCCACTGGATTTTCTTGTTTTTTTTCTTTCCTTTGAAAACGTTTCGCTTCTCCTCAAGAAGCTTCTTCAGTTCTAACTGAATGGTGGGGAATGGAGGATTTATATTCTTTGTAGTCATCTGGTTGTTAGTTCTCTCAGAGTCATTGAGGCCACTTGGAGGTTTATCTGTATCCTCAGAGTCCCCTGAGTCAGAGTGTGTAAATGAGTGTGGAGCCGCCTTGGGACTGCTGAAAGAACTGCATTGTGGACAGGAGATAGGTGGTGTCGTACCCCTTCCCCCTCTGTGGAAAGTGGATTGTTCAATTTTAACATACCCGTATTTTTCGGAGTATAAGACGCACCGGAGTATAAGACACACCTTAGTTTTTGGGGAGGAAAATAGGGGAAAACAATCTGCCTACCAGGTATTCATCTGGCTAGCATCCTTAGTCCTGGTCAGCTTCAGCACATTATTTTATCCCCTGGTTAGGACTTAAAAAAACCTTCTTCGGAGAGAGTAACAATGAAAGAGCACGCAAGCCAATAAGAGCTGGGAAGATCGTTAGCACCTGGTTAGGGCTAGAAAAAAACTTATTCGGAGCAGCTTCAGCACATTATTTTATCTCCTGGTTAGGACTTAAAAAAACCTTCTTCTGAGAGAATAACAATGAAAGAACCTGCAAGCCAGTAAGAGCTGGAAGATCGTTAGCATCTGGTTAGGGCTAGAAAAAAACTTATTCGGAGCAAGTAGAGCAATGAAAAAAAATTCTGCAAAGACTTAGGGCTGGAAAAACATTCTTTGGAGAGAGTAACAATGAAAAGCCTGCAAGGTAAGAGCTGGGAAGATCTGTTAGCACCTAGTTAGGGCTGGAAAAAAAAAAAAGCTACATTCGAAGTATAAGACGCACCCAAATTTTCAGCCACTTTTAGGGAGGAAAAAGGTGCGTCTTATACTCCAAAAAATATGGTAGATGGCCTCTTGGACCCCTTTTTCTGACCCTCTCATCATTTAAGAAATTTGGAGTAGATCTGTTCTACTCTGCCAAGCTGCAATATCCCATTCCACCCTTTCCATTACTTCAGGTCCGTCACCGATACCACTCACTTTTAAATAGTTCGAGTTTTTCAGCGAGGTCTTCATCTGTGCTGTATTTTGGGCTCTCCAAGAATTCCTGCAGAAGGCCAGGGAGAAAAAAGTAGTTTAGAGTGGAGTACAACACAACAGAAAGCAAAGAGGCAGTTTGAGGGTGAGTGTCAACTGACAATAGCATTCAATATGTCCTAATGGGAAAATGGTGGCCTATCTTAAGACCCATCCAGTATTTGAGGGGTTGCCACAAAGAGGAGAGGGGCAACTTATTTTCCAAAGCACCAGAGGCTTCAGAAAGAATTTAGATTTCCTAAAAATGGCCAGTCGCAATATATCCAATGAAAACATTGTTGATATTCCAATGCAGCCGGCGGCATTGTCCGCTGCTGAAATCACTGGCTGTATTACAAAAGGTCTTGGTGGTATCTAAATGTATAGGGAGGGTCATCTGGGGCAGAGGGAGGGGTGTCTAGGAAAACTCATCAGGGGACAACAGTTACTCTCATATCGAAGAAATGGTGGAATAAAATCACCAAAGAAAGGATGTAAAAGGAAGGATAAAATGAAATGCGAATGGCAAACATTAAAGTTGTTTAATTATTTTAAATAATTAAATTGAATTGTTGAACTGTCTCACAGTATGTTGTCCCATGTTGGCTGCGGTGAGTTGTCCCATTTTGGGGGCAGGGAGTTCGAACAAGTAGATGGGCAGTGTGATCATATAATGAAAGCCTGGAGGCTTGAATCACCTGGTCACAGCTGCCACCTGAAATTTTTGACCCCTTTGATTATAAAATTGCATTATTATATACATTAAGATGCATCTTGTTCTACTGCGCTATCTCAGGAGCTGAGATAGCGCAGTGGTTAAAAGCAGCATTGCGACCTTCAGCTGATTGCTAGTTCAGCAGTCCAGCTGTTCGAATCTCACTAGGCTCAAGGTTGACTCAGCCTTCCATCCTTCCGAGGTGGGTAAAATGAGGACCCAGATTGTTGGGGGCAATATGCTGAACTCTGTAAACCGCTTAGAGAGTGCTGTAAAGCACTATGAAGCGGTATATAAGTAAAGTGCTATTGCTATTGCTATTTTAACTTTAATCTCTCTTCTGCCTGCCTGCCTGCCTGCCTGCCTGCCTGCCTCTCGCCTCTCTCTCTCTCTCTCTCTCTCTCTCTCTCTCTCTCTCTCTCGTCTCTCTCTCTCTCTCTCTCTCTCTCCCTCTCCCCTCTCTCTCTCTCCTATCTATCTATCTATCTATCTATCTATCTATCTATCTATCTATCTATCTATCTATCTATCTATCTATCTATCTACCTACCTACCTACCTACCTACCTACCTACCCTACCTACCTACCTACCTACCTACCTACCTATCCACCTACCAACCCACCCATCCATCCATCCATCCACTTACCCACCCACCCACCTACCCATCCATCCATCCATCCATCCATCCATCCATCCATCCATCCATCCATCCATCCATCTATCCATCCACTCACCCACCCATCCATCTACCTACCTACCTAACCTACCCACCCACCCATCTATCTATACATCCATCCATCCACCCACCCACCCACCCACCTATCTATATATCCATACATACACCCACCCACATACCTACCTACCTACCTACACCTACCTACCTGCATGCATCCACCCACCCACCCACCCACTTATCCACCTATCTATATATCCATACATACACCCACCCACATACCTACCTACCTACCTACCTACCTACCTACCTACCCACCCATCTATCTATCTATACATCCATCCATGCATCCATGCATCCATACATCCACCGGTCCATCCGTCCATCCATCCATTCACCCACCCATCCACCCATCTATCCATCCACACATCCATCCATCCACCTATCCACCCATCCACCCATCTACCCACCTACCCAATTTACCTATCTGATCATCTTCCTTGAACTTTAGCAAGTGAAACAATCAAAATATTATTATCAAAATCAGATTTAAGAGGGCTGTCATGACAAAATTATTTTTACTCTTTTTAACAAGTATCATTGCTATTTTCTGCTGATGTTCTTGGTGATGGTGAACATAGATGAGCTATTTTCAAGGCAGATACATTTCTGAATATATCTCAACTTTTCCAGTGAAGGCTGTACGTTAGAAGTTTTGTCATTGTTGAAGGCAGTGAGGAATCTGGTAAGGAAAACGCTCTGAAATGATGACCTAACAGCTCACAGGTTGCCTAGTGTTATACTCTATTTTAGCCACTAGGGGGCAGCTAAACTATAAGGTTAGGTAGCACGTTGGGCCAGGGACAAAACTAGAATTTCAACAGTGTTGGGTGGTTGAGACTTGGTTTTATTGCTAGCATACATCTTAGTTACTTACTATAAGTTATTTATTTATTTTATGGAAAAATGTTGCAGTTGATGAGCCAGTCTTTCTAATGCTGGAGAAAGACATTTCATAGACAAGTAGGCCTAAGTACATCTTTTTTTGGGGGGGGCAGTTTTTTTGCTCTGATATTTGTCACCAAAAAAGTTAAATAGTGTGTCCTTCTTTCCCTCCTCAGTCCTCCTTTCCAATTGTCCATATCTCCTTTGACTTGTTGGAAAAGCTATTGCCAGATTCCTCCTGATTTTCAGCCCCCGTGGGTTACTTTACCACCGTTCTTCTTCTACAATGTTCTTAACATTACAGAAAAATCTACAGTAGCATTCATACTGTAAAATGAAACCTGGTAAAGAGCTCTCTATATGCTGATCATTGTAGACTGTGGAAGTGAAGATTTTAAGCAACAGAGTTTCTTGGTTTGCAATCTGTTATTTGAATCTCTCTGTTCATGTAGAATAGAATAGAATAGAATAGAATAGAATAGAATAGAATAGAATAGAATAGAATAGAATTTTTTATTGGCCAAGTGTGATTGGACACACAAGGAATTTGTCTTTGGTGCATATGCTCTCAGTGTACATAAAAGAAAAGATACATTTGTCAAGAATCATGAGGTAAAAAACACTTAATGATACTTTACTAATGTATTTACTAATGGGATTATTTCACCAGTAATTGAAATGCAATATGGGACCTAAGGATGACCTTCGTTTCAGGAATGGACAACAAAAGTTGCACATCTGGCAGAAATGGCAAAAATTTCATCATATCTAAAAGAACACTCAAATGAGAGATATATATTGGAATGGAGTAGATGGACTGATTATATTCAAAAAAAGTATCAGATTAAGAAGATATATATATATATATATATATATATATATATATATATATATATATATATATATATATATATATATATATATATATATAGTTTAATAATGATATATGTTAAGAATTTTAGAATGGCTTAATAGATTTTAAATAATGTGGAGTTAAAAAATTAGAGAAATTCTTGAATTTATAATTTGTTAGTATATTTTAAGTTTATGTTTATTGATGATTATATCCTGTGCTTTTTCTGGGAAGTTGGGGGGGGGGAGGGCGGAGGCTGGGGGGAAGGGGAGGAGAAAAAGTGAAAAATGTTTGTACTTTGTACTAATAAAACTTTTTGAATAAAAAAAATGATGGATGAAAATAATCTTAAATGTGTGCGGAAGAATTAATGTAATAAAAATGAATTTTGCATCAAGACTGATATATATTTATTTGGGAAGCAGAATCTATTTGGATTGGGTCAAAGTCTTGCAGGGAGCTTCAGTGGCTGAGTGAGGGGATTAGAACCCAGGTCTTCTCATTCCTAGTTCAACACCTTCACCACTAGATCTTAGGCCAATCCCCTGTCTCAGGCCAAAAATCACGACTGAAGATAGACTTGAACCTGACCTGAGTCACAATTCCTGTGTTTGCAGCATATTTCGCCATAGTTAATCAAGGATATTACTCAACTAACTTCGTTTCCTGGGTTCAGACATACATGAATTGTTCCGGCAAGGTGAGAGTCTCTCATGAGGTTCAAAAACAGTGTTTCTCAACCTTGGCAAATGTCTATGGAGCTTCTCAGTCATCCAGGTCATGGTTGTCGCAAAGGTGCTGCTTTTTTCTCAAGTGGCAACTGGACTTCCTGGCTTTTCTTTGAAGACGTTTTGCTTCACATCCAAGAAGCTTCTTCAGCTCTGACTGGATGGTGGATAAATCCTTCCATTCCCCCACCATCCAGTCAGAGCTGAAGAAGCTTCTTCGGTTGAGAAGCAAAAGGTCTTCAAAGAAAAACCAGAAAGTCCAGTTGCCTCTTGAAAAAAAAAGCACCTTTGGGTCAACCTTTAAGATGTGTGGACTTCAACTCCCAGAATTCCCCAGCCAGCTGTGGAATTCTGGGAGTTGAAGTCCACACATCTTAAAGTGATCAGGGTTGAGAAACTGCTGAAAAATGATTGGTGGATAGTGAGTGGTATAAACATAACTTGAGTCTTACCTTGTTGAGGGAATCTAACAATTCCTCCTGTTGAACCTTTAACGCCCCATAGGCCTTTCCTCCTAAGGGAAGGAGAAAACATGAACAGCCATATAAAGTTGTCCGCACGTCTACGCCTTCCTTCCCACATGTTCCTCTGGGCCTTATCCAGTATTTACAGTTCCCCTTTTAGTGGCAGTTTCTTGATGAGAAACGGGGTGAGATGTTCCTCTCCTTGGGTTTTGGTTTGCTGTAGATCTTGGGCAATCAAAAGAGGAACTAAACCAAATATTCTGACTAAGAGTTTTTCTCTCTCTCTCGATCCTCCCCACTCCCTCACCCCTAACAACAAAGAGGAGAAGCTGAAAACAGCCACAGGTCGTCATCCTCGACCTACGACCACAATTGAGCCCCGATTTTTTTTGTTGTTAAGTGAGACATTTGTTCTATAGGTTTTGTCACATTTTACGATATTTCTTGCCCTAGTTCAGTGGTGGGATTCAAATTTTTTTTACTACCTGTTCTGTGGGCGTGGTTTTGTAGGCGTGGCATGGCTTGGTGGGCATGGCGTGGCTTGGGCATGGTTTGGTGGGCGTGGCAGGGGAAGGATACTGTAAAATCTCCATTCCCACCCCACTCCAGGGGAAGGATACTACAAAATCCCAAATTTCCTCCCGATCAGCTGGGACTCGGGAGGCAGAGAATAGATGGGGGCGGGGCCAGTCAGAGATGGTATTTACCGGTTCTCCGAACTACTCAAAATTTCCGCTACCGGTTCTCTGAAC
Organism: Diadophis punctatus similis; assembly: GCA_023053685.1. Classification (NCBI taxonomy): domain Eukaryota; kingdom Metazoa; phylum Chordata; class Lepidosauria; order Squamata; family Dipsadidae; genus Diadophis; species Diadophis punctatus. The sequence goes on from JALIGW010000067.1 coordinate 1,353,465, forward strand.
TACTCAAAATTTCTGCTACCGGTTCTCCAGAACTGGTCAGAACCTGCTGAAACCCACCTCTGCCCCAGTTGTTAAGTGAATCAGTTCTTCAGTTAGTAACACGGTTATAAAGTGAATCTGGCTTTCCCCGTTGACTTTGCTTGTCAGAAGATTGCAAAAGGGGGGGGGTCACATGGCCCTGGGACACTGCGACCGTCATAAATATGAACCAGTTGCCAAGCATCTGAATTTTGATCACCTGACCACGCGGACGCCGCAAAGATTGCAGTTGTGAAATACAACCGGATACCACCTTACGACTTACAAATAATCGTAAGTCACTTGATTCTGTGACTAAATGAACCATTGTAAGCCGAGAACTACCTGGATCGGGATAGGAGACTATGGTTACAGTGGAAAAGTTGACATTGCAATGTTGGCCAGGGAAAGAAAGAAAGAAAGATGGGAATTCAGGTCTTGCAAAAAAATAATGCATCCGCTTAAAAGACTATTTTTTTCCCCGGTAAGAATGGCAAACTTCCACATTCATGAGTAATTTTTGTTGTTTCAAAATTTCTGCCCACAATAAGAAAGAAGGTAGTGGTGACCAGCGTGGCCGTCGGTCCTTAAAGGTAGCCCAGATGAGAAGCACCAACCGTGAGCACTCACACTGCCTTCGTTGTGAGGTTAGATCAACAGAATCTGGCAAGTCTTGAAAGCACGTCTTTCCCCCTTTACCTTTGTAATCCAAGAAACTGAGGAAAGTCTCTTCTCAAACAGTCAATTTGTGGTGGCCAACTCGCCGTAGCGGCCAACTCGGCACAGGGACAATGCCGTGGGACGATTCAACAATTCGATTGAATGATTTAAAATAATGTAAGAATCATTTTAAGTTTTGTCATTCACATTTAATTTTGTCCCTCCTTTGGCGTCCTTTCTTTAATTATTTTATTACATCATTTCTTCGATAGTAACGTAACTCTTGTTCTGAGTTGTCCTGCAACGAGTTGGCTGAAGCGAGTTGGACGCGGTGAGTTGGCTGTGGTGGGTTGTCCTAGACCCCTTCTGAAATGTTTGCCACACCCATGTTGCTTCTCTGGGCTCAGTTGCCTCTTATCTGATTGTTGCCTAGTCTGCAGCTCCTCCTCCTCCTCCTCCTCCTCCTCCTCCTCCTCCTCCTCCTCCTCCTCCTCCTCCTCCTCCTCCTCCTCCTCCTCCTCCTCCTCCTGCTGTCTCTCTCAGATATTCTCACAGATCATTAGAGTGATTGCCCAGTGAGCCCTTGAGAGCCTCCAGACTGTTTAGGGGCGGAATGGGACAACTCACCCCAGCCAACTTGCAGCCACCTCTCCACGGCCAACTCGTTGTGGCCAACTCATCATGGCCAACTCATCATGGCCAACTCTCACCATGGCTAACTGGCTGCGGGACATCTCACCGCAGGACAACTTAACAGTTCAATTTAATGATTTACAAATAAATATTAAAAATGTTTTAATTTTTGTCGTTCACATTTCGTTTTGTCCCTCCTTTTGCATCCGTTCCTTAATTACTCTATTCCATCGTTCCTTTGATATTAGAATAGAATAGAATGGAATAACAGAGTTGGAAGGGACCTTGGAGGTCTTCTAGTCCAACCCCCTGCTTAGGCAGGAAACCCTACACCTCTTCAGACAAATGGTTGTCTTAAAAACTTCCAGTGTTGGAGCATTCACAACTTCTGGAGGCAAGTTGTTCCACTGATTAATTGTTCTAACTGTCAAGAAATTTCTCCTCAGTTCTAAGTTGCTTCTCTCCTTGATTAGTTTCCACCCATTGCTTCTTGTTCTACCCTCAGGTGCTTTGGATAATAGTTTGACTCCCCCTTCTTTGTGGCAACCCCTGAGATATTGGAACACTGCTATCATGTCTCCCCTGGTCCTTCTTTTCATTAAACTAGACATACCCAGTTCCTGCAACCGTTCTTCAAATGTTTTAGCCTCCAGGCCCCTAATCATCTTTGTTGCTCTTCTCTGCACTCTTTCTAGAGTCTCAACATCCTTTTTACATGGTGGCGACCAAAACTGAATGCAGTATTCCAAGTGTGGCCTTACCAAGGCATTATAAAGTGGTATTAACACTTCGCGTGATCTTGATTCTATCCCTCTGTTAATGCAGCCTAGAACTGTGTTGGCTTTTTTGGCAGCTGCTGCACACTGCTGGCTCATATTTAAATGGTTGTCCACTAGGTCTCCAAGATCCCTCTCACAGTTACTACTGTTGAGCAAGGTACCACATTAGTGTAACTCTGATCCAGCAGCAAGTTGTTCCGCAGCGAACTGGCCATGGTGTGTTGTCCCGCGGCAAATTAGCCGCGGCAAGTTGGCCATGGCACATTGGCAAGTTGGTTGGCAAGTTGACAAGTTGGCAAGAGCCGAGGTGGCGCAGTGGTTAAAGTGCAGCACTGCAGGCTACTTCAGCTGACTGCTAGTTCAGCAGTTCAGCTGTTCAAATCTCACAGGCTCAAGGTTGACTCAGCCTTCCATCATCCTGAGGTCGGTAAAATGAGGACCTAGATTGTTGGGGGCAATATGCTGAACTCTGTAAAACGCTTAGAGAGGGCTATAAAGCACTATGAAGTGGTATATAAGTCTAAGTGCTATTGCTATTGCTATTGTGGCGAGTTGGCTGTGGCAAATTGTCCTAGAACCCATTTAGGGGTAGCTTTAAAACAATTGGTGATCCTTAAAGGCAGAGGTAAGCAACCTGGTACAGGTACTCCTTGACTTACAACTATTTGTTTAGTGACCATTCAAACTTACGAAGGCACTGAAAAAAAAGTGACTTATGGCTTTTTCACACGACCGTTGCAGCATCCCCATAGTCAGGTGATCAAAATTGGGGTGCTTGGCAACTGGTTCGTAGTTATGACGATTGCAGTGTCACGTTATCCCCTTTTGCGACCTTCTGTCAAGCAGAGTCAATGGGGAAGCCGGGTTCACTTAACGACTGTGTTACTAACTGAACACCTGCAGTGTTTCGCTTAACAACTCTGACAAGAAAGGTCGTAAAATGGCTCAAAGCTCACTAAACAACTGTCTCGCTTAGCAACAGAAATTTGGGCTCAACTTATGCCTATCAGTCTCCTTCTTTAAGCTGCCATGCTGGAAAACAAAATAAGAAAAGTCCCTTCCTTCCTTCCTTCCTTCCTTCCTTCCTTCCTTCCTTCCTTCCTTCCTTCCTTCCTTCCTTCCTTCCTTCCTTCCTTCCTTCCTTCCTTCCTTCCTTCCTCTCCACTCCACTCCACTCCACTCCACTCCACTCCACTCCACTGAGGCCCTGTGCATAGACTTCTTCATGTTATTCTGAGAAAATTATGGAAGTGCTGACTTTTATGTTTCATAACTTGAATGTGAACATAAATGCTGACCATTGGATTTATTTGTTTTATTTTCAGTTTAGCTCAACATTTCAAATTATTTATTTATTTATTTATTTTATTTATTTTAGTGTTCTTATATGCCGCCCTACTCCCTGGGGGCTCATATTTAAATATTTAAATTCAGGTTTGACCTCTAGATGCTGGTGACACCAGCAGGGCTATTTGCTGTTATTTTTCTTCCTTTTCACTGTATCAAACCTATTTCAGAACATCGTCTACTTTAGGCTAGAATCAGAGGTGGGTTTCAGCAGGTTCTGACCAGTTCTGGAGAACTGGTTAGCGGAAATTTTGAGTAGTCCGGAGAACCGGTAAATACCACCTCTGACTGTCCCCGCCCCCATCTATTCTCTGCCTCCCGAATCCCAACTGATCGGGTGGAAATGGGGACTTTGCAGTATCCTTCCCCTGGAGTGGGGAGGGAATGGAGATTTTGCAGTATCCTTTCCCTGCCACGCTCACCCAGCCACGCCCATCAAGCCCCACCATGCCCCCCAAAGCCACACCCACAGAACCGGCAGTAAAATTTTTTTTTTGAAACCCACCACTGGGTAGAATATTCATTTTCAGCAATTGCCCCACTAACACTTGGTGATACGTTCAAAGGAAACCTTGAGCCTCCAGGAGGAAACTTGGAGAAAACACGACCTCTTTAGGGTGATGTTCTTGGCCATCCACCCCATACAAACAATAAAAGAGAGAAGGCAAAAGCTAGAGAGTCAGAAACAAGAGTTTTGCGCTAAGGCAGAGACAGAAATTACAGAACCCCCCCAACCTGCAGGCAGCTACTGAAAGTTGTGGGGTGTCCCTCTTCGCAGACTGCCGGACCTGATCATTTTGTACCCTGTTTCCCCCTCCAAAAATAAGGCATCCCCTGATAATAAGCCCAATCGGGCTTTTGAGTGCATGGCAATAAGGCCAAGCGCTTATTTCAGGGTTCAAAAAAAATATAAGACAGGGTCTTATTTTCGGGGAAACAGGGTACTTTCTGTGGGACCTGATTCGACACATAATTAAAGAGCAACCCTATCAAGGAGGGAATGAAATCTAAAAATAAGCTAATATGTGCAAAATTAAAGTTTCATTCTTGTCCTGGACCGCACCCTCTCCTTTTGGTAGAACGTATTTGCTGACCTGCCACGCAACAGGCAGCGCTGGAATACTTCAGCCCTCTGATTGTAAGGCTTCCTTACAATCCTTACAATTAAGACGACTCAAATAAGCCAAGCTGACAGCCGCAACGGTGCCATTGAGAAGCTCTTGTCGGCGGACATGTTGACTTTTTTGACCACATCCTGCAGACCCCCCTGTTTCCTGCTTTTGAAGCCGGGACTCTTGCCGTGCCTCGGTTGGGGAGACTTTTGACCAGTAGCTTGTTCTGACAGGATGTCATTGTCGGCTTATCAGCTGAGTTCCCAGCAAAGATTTAAAGATTCAGAATAAAGCTGGAAGGGAGGTCTTCTAATCCAATCCCCGGCTCAAGCAGGAGACCCTAGCCCATTTTAGATAAATGGCTATCCAGTCTCTTCTTAAAAAACCTCCACTGATGGGGCGCCCACAACTTCTGAAGGCAAAGCTGTTCCACCGGTGGATTGTCCTCACTGTTAGGAAGTTTCTCCTTAATTCCAGGTTGCTTCTCTCCTTGCTTACTTTCCATCCATTGCTTCTTGTCTTGCCATCAAGGGCTTTGGAAATATAAGCTGACTCCCTATTCTTTGTGGCAGCCCCTCAAATACTGGAATACTGCTATCATGTCTTCCCTAATTGCAAAACTCTTGCAACCATTCTTCATAAGTTTTAGTCTCTGGGCTTGTAAGCCTATGCTTGCAAAATAATAATAATAATCTGTTCATCAGATCAAGGAGTTGATAAGAACTCCAGCCCTTGCTCAGCTAAAGTTCTGCAGGCCATCTGGGAGCCCTCCTTACCTTTAATGCCTTTGGGGGTCTCCTGTTAGCCTCCTTTCCCAACCCAACGTTGTCTTCTCCTGGGGTCCTACTTGGGAAAACCTACCCAAATTCTCTTTTCACCCGGTCTTCGGTGCCTTCCACTCCCTCCCTCCCTCTCCCCTTGGGTCCCTCTGGTTCTCTTGCTCTTACTAATTTCCCAATGCTGCTCTCTTTCTCAACTCCGAATTGCAAGAGGCTCCGTTGTTGCTTCCCTAAAGACACGACCCCAAACAGCTGGTACCTTGTGGATTCATCGGCTCGCTCGTGCCTTTGCCTTGTCTTCCAAGTGGTTCCTCCGGATTCCAACACACGGCTCTGCTCAGCACCGCCACTCCACTCCACGGTTCCCCCACTCAAGCGTCCTTTTCGTATAGACAGCAGCACGGTACACATGCATGTATATATATATATATAAAGTGGCCACTTCCTTTTTTTCTTCTTCTCAGAGAAACCACAGTTCATTGGCGCGCACCCGTTGCATGGGTAGAAGAAGGCTTAATGTTTCGGGAAGCCTCGTGCTGCAGAGAACCATGTGTGTGTGTGTGTGTGTGTGAGGGGAGGCTGGAAATGACAGGCCCACCCTTTGTGCAGAGGGAGCAGGTGGAAACTCGAGGCAAGGCTGGGGCGAAGGAGGGTTGAGGGAGGGATGGGGAGGGGGGCAACGGTCCCAACAGCTGCCAAGCTTAACCGATATCTTCAGATTTGAAGCATCTCATGTTATTATGCTGTGGAAATATGCGTTGGCTCATTCTTAGCCAGTGCTTCGGGGTGGGGAGAACTGCATCGGATGTTTTAAGGCCAGAGTTCATTGCTCACCCCCCCCCACCCACCCACAGCTCAAATGGCATGTGGAGCTCTGCCAAAACAGGATGACAAATTGATGCGTTTTCAGCTGTTTTGAGTTTCACTCATCTTAAAGTGGATTGGAATAGTTTTAAGTACGGGAAAGGGAGCCTAAGGCCTCACTGTGGCGAGATACAGGTAACCCTTGACTTACAACAGTTCCTTTAGTGACCAGTCAAAGTTACAACTTAGTGAAAAGTGACTTATGGCCACTTTTCACACTGGACGACCATTGCACCAACCCTGTGGTCACGTGATAAAAATTCAGACGCTCGGAAACTGGTTCATACTTATGAGTCCCCTGGGAGTTGGGAGGCATATAAATCCATTTAAATAAAATAAATAAATAAATAAATAAATAAATATGACGGTTGCAGTGTCCCAAGCTCATGTGATGACCTTTTGTGACCTTCTGACAGGAAAAGTCAACGGGGAAGCCGGATTCACTTAACAACCGTGTCACTAACTTAATAACGGCAGCAATTCGCTTTTACAACTGTGGCATGAAAGGTTGTAAGATGGGAGGTGAAATTCACTTAGCAACTGTCTTGCTTAGTGACAGAAATTTTGGGATTGATTGTGGTCTATGCCGAGGACTACCTGTATCCCCATTCCCCTAACCCAGGGGTAGGCAAAGTTGGCTCTTCTATGACTCATGGACTTCAACTCCCAGACTTTCTGAGCCAATCATGCCAGCTCAGGAATTCTGGGAGTTGAAGTCCATGAGTCATAGAAGAGCCAACTTTGCCTACCCCTGCCCTAACCCAACTCCCAATTATTTATGTATTGATTATGTTTATATGGCCTTCCATCTCACAGAAAGTGACTCTGGACAGTATACAATAATCCAATTAAACAGTAGCAATATAAAACAATTGCTAGCTCCAACTATTATAAATAATTATTAAAAAATTAAGAACTACATAATAAAAGCAGATCTAAACAAGAGAGAAAAAATAATAGATGTCAGTAATAATGGAGCCCAACCCCTCATGACTTCACCTGTCTCTTGGGGCCCCCACATCTCCTGGCATAACCAGGTCGGTGATCTTCAAAGGTTCAGAAGTGACCATCTTGGGGGAGGGGGCAAAGAAGAATCTATAATGTGGGTGCCACAGCAGAAAAGATCTACCACCTAAAGCCCACCAAATGTAGCTCTGTAGACAATGGAACCCACACCTTCCCCCCCTAAAAATGTGTTCTCACTCTTCTAACGATATTGCTGCATTAATTTCTGATTGGTCCATTGGCTAATCAAGTCGGTGTGTTCCCACCACGGCTTAATGGGGGGGGGGAGACAATTTTTCCCCAGGCCAGATGCCATATTTGTCTTTGGAGGAGTATTCACTAGCAATAGCACTTATACACTGCTTCACAGGGTTTTACAGCCCTCTCTAAAGCAGTTTACAGAGCCAGCCTATTGCCCCCAACAATCTGGGTCCTCCTTTTACCAACCTTGGAAGGATAGAAGGCTGAGTTAACCTTGAGCCAGTCAGGATCGAACTATCGAACTGCTGGCAGTCGGCAGTCAGCAGAGTTAGCCTGCAATACTGCATTCTAACCACTGCGCCACCACGGCGCAATACTGCAGTATGATGTAGAAGACAACACCATGAAAATATGTAAATATGATTTCATTTTTGAAATGTTTTTGAATGTTTTGAACACCCACACTAATTTGCATCACAAAAAAGGTTTTTAAAGAGCAGTGTTAAGGACAGATGAGCACAATTCAAAGCGCACTGACGATGTCTCCTCAAATGGTGATGAAATATTTGCAGTTAATTCTAGGACTATTTAGTAAGCAAACCAGAAATGGCCAGTCGAAAGCTTCATGAGTATCTTGGAGGCCTTTGGAATGGCATTCAAAATGATAAACAACATTCTTAATTCAATTCTTTTTATTTCTTTTATTGGGCTTCTGAGCTGGTCCAATCGTTGCCCAGTCTGTACGCCCCCAACTCACTTACAGAGTTGAAATATATTACCTATATAGCAATAATAGCAATAGCACTTAGACTTATATACCGCTTTATAGTGCTTTACAGGCCTCTCTAAGCGGTTTACAGAGTCATGAAGCTTTCGACTGGCCATTTCTGGTTTGCTTACTAAATAGTCCTAGAATTAACTGTGTTTGGATAGAACCTGACACAGCTCAAGACTTGGGAGTGAGGTTTTAACCCAGGGGTATGTGGTGAATTTTTGCCCACTCTCTAGGGCAGTGATGCCAAACCATTTTTGGTTCGCGTGCCAAAAGGGAAGGATCACAGGGGGGGATCACGCACATGTGTGCCCACACCCATAATTCCATGCGCCCCTTGCACATACGCACGTGACCCCTCCCGTTCCCGGCACGCGATGGCACACCCATTTTTTGCTCTCCCAAGGTTCCAGAGCCTTTCTAGGAGCCTGGGGAGGGCGAAAACAGCCTTCCCTCCCCGGAGGCCATTTGGAGGACAGAAATGGCCTGTTTCCCAACTTGAAATGGGCCATTTCTGGCCTCCGGAGGGCCTCCCGGGGGGGGGGGGGGCAAGGCCGTTTTCGCCCTCCCCAGGCTCCTCTAAAGCCTGGGGAGAGCAAAAAAAACGGAACTTCCGGTTCAATCGGAAGTTGGCAAATGGGCCATTTTCTGCCTCCGGAGGACCTCCGGGGGGGGAGGCTGTTTTCGCCCTCCTCAGGCTCCTAGAAAGGCTCTGGAGCTTGGGGAGAGCAAAAAACGGGCCTTCCCCAACCCCTCCGGAGGCTGGAAACAGCCTGTTTCCTGACTCCCAGTGGGTCTAGAAGGCCCGAAAATTAGCTGGCCAGCTAGTGCCGGACCTGAGCTTGTGTGCCCACCGATATTGCTCTGCGTGCCACTTGTGGCACACGTGCCATAGGTTCGCCATCACGGCTCTAGGGACTGTGGACTTTTGCTGCATTTCTAGTTTGCAGAAATCAAAGCTCCACGTTTGCTGTGGCCAATCTTTACCTTTAATGTAGAATATAGAATAACAGAGTTGGAAGGGACCTTGGAGGTCTTCTAGTCCAACCCCCTATGCCAGTGTTTCCCAACCTTGGCAACTTGAAGATGTCTGGACTTCAACTCCCAGAATTCCCCAGCCAGCGAATGCTGGCTGGGGAATTCTGGGAGTTGAAGTCCAGACATCTTCAAGTTGCCAAGGTTGGGAAACACTGCCCTATGCCATTTCAGTCACATGGTTATCCAATCTCTTCTTGAAAACTTCCAGTGTTGGAACATTCACAACTTCTGGAGGCAAGTTGATCTGCTGATGAATTGTTCTGTCAGGAAATTTCTCCTTAGTTCCAGGTTGGATCACTCTTTGCCCCTTGAATGATGGTGATATCCTCTCCAGCAGCATCCAGGAAGCAGAAGGGAATCTGTTCTCCGATTCTGAATGTGCCACCAGGCAGTGCACACATGCAAACTATAAACTCTCAGCGCCATCAACAGGGATTTCCACCCTTTTCCTAACCTCTGCTGTGGAGAGGTAATCCATCTGCAGCTGTTATCCAGCTTGTGGATACTAACACATGCCCTTTGGTTAAGGGCTGGGCAGACAGCACATTTATAATTTTTTTTTTGTGCTTTGCTTGTTTTGGGGCCTTTGAGTCAGGGGCGGGTTTCTAATATTTTTACTACCACTCTGTGGGCGTGGCTTATTTTGTGGGTGTGGCTTGCCAGCCATGTGACCGGGTGGGCATGGCTTGCCGGCCATGTGACTGGGTGGGCGTGGCTTCTCAGACTGCTGAAGGGAGGGGAACTGAGATAGGTCCTGCCGCCCATTCCTCCTCCCCTCAGCAGCTCGAGAAGCCTCGAACGTGCGAAAATGCCTAGGATCATCACCGCGTGTTCGTGGCTTCTCGGACTGCTGAAGGGAGGGGAATGGAGATAGCTCCTGCTACCCGTTCTTTCAGCGTCTCACGTGCTCCCTCAGCCATCGTCCCCTGCTTGGACTCACTGTGGGGTAGGAAAGCAGCGCATGCACAGTGCCAGAAGCTCGGCTTCTGGGCATGCGCAGAATACATTTAAAAAAAAAAATTATAATTTTTTTTAAAAAAATGGCGGCGCCCAGGCACCGGCAACCGACCGCACCGGTACTGTGACGTCACCAGCGGGCCACTACCAGTGCTATAGAGTGGACCACACTGGTAGGAACCCACCACTGCTTTGAGTCAACCTTGACTCTTGGTGACTTGTCTGGATAAGTCCCTGCGGTTTTCTTGGCATGATTTTGATAGCAGTTTATTCCTGATTGGCCCCAGGTCACCCAGCTGGCCGAAGGTTGGACTAGAACTCAGGGTTTCTCGATCCCTAGCCTTAATTGCACTACGCCAAATTGTGTCAGCTCTGCCCGGTTCGGCTTGGCGCCTCACAGGCATCCTGCCATCAAAAGAAGAAGAGGGGAGGATCAAAGGGGTAAAGAAAGGAGAAAGGATGAAAGGGCAATAAAGCTTTGTGTGTATGTGGTAGGAAATTGGGGGTGGGGGTGGGGAATGACAGGAGAGAAGGACCAGAGCAGTTGGATCCGGTTTATACCAGCATCCCACAGCCAGGCACTGTGGGAAATATGCGGATTAGCCCCAAACATCTCAGAGTTCTCAAAACATTTTGGGAAGCTCCAATTGGCTGAAAATGGGACTGGTCACGGGGAGAGGATGGGCAAATCTATACCTTATTTTTTGTTTCTAGTGAGTGTGGGAGGTTTCAGAGCTGGCTTGACTTTACTGCAACCAACATCCTTAGTAAAAGAACCCTTTGGTTTAACCAAATGGAGTTGAAGGCTCTTCTTTCTTAAGGGATCGGATTGGGGCAGAGCTGACAAATTGTCTTTATTTTATTTATTTATTTTGTCAGACATGTACAGGATAGTAGTTGTTTGTATAAACATAAGTAAAAAAAGGTACCGATAAAAGAGGACAATAGGACAGTAGGACAGGGACGGTAGGCACGCTGGTGCACTTATGCACGCCCCTTACAGACCTCTTAGGAATGGGGTTAAGTCGACTGTAGGCAGTCTAAGGTTAAAACTTTGGGGGTTTGGGGAAGAAACCACAGAGTCAGGTAGTGCATTCCAGGCATTGATCACTCTGTTGCTGAAGTCGTATTTTCTGCAGTCGAGTTTGGAGCGGTTTACATTAAGTTTGAATCTATTGTGTGCTTGTGTGTTGTTGCGGTTGAAGCTGAAGTAGTCATTAACAGGAAGGACATTTTGATATATGATTTTATGAACTACATTTAGATCAGATCGGAGGCGACGTAGTTGTAAATTGTCTAATCCCAATATTTCAAATCTGGTGGAATATTCAAATTCTGGTGGAATTTCTAGTACTTCACCTACCAGGAGTT